>CM077148.1:56206985-56600002 GCA_039583875.1 Platanthera guangdongensis
ACAAAAAAAAATACAGTTTTAACTTTGAAGTCAGCTACTAGATGTGCGATTTCTCTTCAATTGTCTTGTAAATTCATCGTGTTCATCTCGTCTTTGATGTAACAACCCCATCCGTTCATATAATATATACTAGAAGGTCCGGCCGGGGCCCCACAGCATATACCACAAAACAGACGATGAAGCTACGGAGTGATACCATAGTAGCGCAGCGCACCTAACACATTTCATTCTAGCGGAAGCCTACAACTCTACAGTTGAACTCCACTCTTGAATGTCCACCATATGCAAACTCCACATTTTATATATCATAGGAATGTCTTACAAAACGCATAAAGAGTTGGCCTTAGGGACTTACAAGGCTTTCAACCAGTGGCCCAAACATTGGCACGCAGGTCGGCCACATCAAAAGAAAACATAACATTTATCCAAATTAGCCTTCGAGGGCTAACAACGACAGCAGCAAAAATAGTAGGGACAGCAACCCTTATGCGTCCCGCTCGTCTCGCCAGCACCTGCATAAGGACATTCCACCCAAGGGTGGCAAACAGAGGCAACGGTCAGCATTCAGGTGACCAAAATATAACGACCCTACCCCTTTCTCGGGGCAGCAGTAATCTTCCCTGCAGGCATAGCATATCACAAGCATGTATATATCATATAATGTGCTGTCACGCACACATGCCATCACAACCATTAGCCACCCGGCCCAATGGTCCGTGCACTCAGGGCACATTCTTGGTGTACTGGCAAATCAGTTGTCCACCACCGTATCAGGGTCACAACCCAACGACAACTCACTTGAGCATTTACTCCATGGCGTGTAGCCAGAGTTTTATAGTCTTAGTGAACCGGGATGGCTCGTATCCCCCCATTGTATCACGGCACGTAGGCATAAGACTCTTGCTATGCGCTCCAACAGACCGCACCTTTTGGTCTCACGTCGGACGGACATAACGCAGGTCGGATCCTCCACCCCCCATTGCTCAAATCGCCTTGCCATCACCGAGTACGACGTACTCGCGGCTAAATAAAGACGCGGGTAGGTCTCACCGATCCTGTTCTGGCATTCAAGCCTGGGTATTTCTATTACAGCCATTCATCTCACAACATTAGCGGGTCTTTCCTGGGCACACCAGTACTTCCTACTACTCTCTTCGCAGGTGGACACCGCAAATAGCACAAATGCCAGGGGTCTTTCCTGGCTACCATGCCAGTACTTCCTGTTACTCTCTTCACAGGTGGACTCCCTATGAACATTAAGCATTGCAAAGGGTATTTCCTGGAATTCCAATCAAGTACTTCCTGCTACTTTCGTTCACAGATCGAACCCAATAGTACAAGCAGCACAATCATTATACGGGTATTTTCCTGGACTACCACTCCAGTACTTCCTGCTACTTTCTTTCACAGGTACAACCCGTTGACTCCTAAACTATGCATTTATCACGGAGTATTCTCTGGTTCGTATATGCAACATCACCAATACAAACCAACCAGTCCAGATGGGCTTCACACAACATGCCTATTCCGTACTCCATTTCCGGATCTATATGCCAACAAAGGGGATTCCATGAATCAACCCAAAGACTCCCAAAACCAGCCACCTTTTGGTGGGGGAATCACAAACATATGCCAAAAAGGAAGCCTTCACATGGCTAGGACGAAAGGTCGTTACCGTTGAAGAACTCTTTGGTGCCATGAACTCTAAGCTGGCTCGAACGACTCACAAGAGCTTTTCCTCCTCAACATCGGCCTCAGATATCTCGTCGGTAAACCGCAGCACCACCGGTGATCAGCCCCCTCTCCTCCTCCTTCTTCCTCTTTCTTTCTCTCTCTAGAAGTTTAGTCAGAGAAAGTCAAAAGCCAAATGAGTTTCCCCAACCCATTCTCGGCCTTAAGAAGACAGGGCAACCTCTCAGCCCTTGGATCCAGGATAAAGGAATGGATGGCCACGATTTCACCAAAAATCATATATTTTGCCTGACACGGCCTATGACACGCCCGTGTCCATGGCCGTGTTCCCTAAGCGGTGCTCAACAGAATTATCCAACCCAGTGATATGCCCATGTGACACGCCCGTGTCATGGGTTGTGTCACCCGACACGCCGTCAGACATGCCCATGTTTGTGGCCGTGTTCACTACCCTATGGCTCTAGGGCTACCTTACTCTTAACCACCCCAAATTCCATTGGAGGGTGAGTCATACTATAGAGAGACAGTGGCCAAAATATCAACCTCTGTTGAGGTGATTTAACCACTCAAAACCGAAAGGGGGTGCTTGACCTAGTTAACCTTAAAAGGGTCAACCTAGGGTTGGATCAATACCTAACCAAAACATCTCCAAATGAGATGAAAATTTTACCAGAGCCCTAACATGCTCTCTAAACCACCCACCCAAATTTGGGTGATTTTGAGGTGCTTTTGACACCTAGTTAGTTTATTCATGGATTATTAAATTTTTCTAAAAACTATAGAAAAGTTTTTCCAAAACTTTTGATTTTTGGATGTGTCCTAGATATAGTTAAGAGTAGCCCATTCCCCAAATTTTAGATCATTTGGATGTATGGTTTAGAGTGGGCATCCAATTTATACTCTGGACAGCCCTAGGGATAGACCTCACCAAAATGAGTGATGTGGTCTAACTAGGAATCCATATTGAGTGACATCAATTTTAAATTAAATTAGACATCAAGGGCTACATTTTCTATGTTGGCCACTTTTTCTGATCTAGCATCTAAGTATTTTTAATAAATAGAAACATTAATAGCAAAATCTATGACAGAAATGAAATAGCATGTAAATATATCCTATAGTTTAAGGTTTGATATAGCACAAATCTTGGCGCGCCTTGGATGGTATCCCGTCAACGTCTAGCTCCATCCGACGACCTGGATTCATCCCGCCTGGAGCTCTTTCTAAGTGTTGCCGCGGGCGATCCAACCCCTGCCCCGGCTGGCCACTGCCACCATCACCTCCGTTGAGGTGGTGGCTGTCGCCAGGCGGCGGAATAGCCGCCGGAGAGGCATATTCCAGCAGTCCTACCAAGTTAATTCTCGGCCTGAAGCCATGGAAATATGAAAGTGGTTCAGGCTCAATTGAGCCCGAACCTTGAACCTAGACGTTGCTACGATCTAACCATGAGATAAGGCGAGGAGGAGGACCTTGCCGACGACCTGAAGTCGAGAAGATCGCCGGGAAGCCATCTTTGAAGGCAGCGCCGCTCGGTTTCTGTAACTGCATTGTGGGGAGGCTCAGTTTCTTCAGGTAAGGATTGGGAAATCCTCCTCCCGGCCCACGGAAGGTGTTTAAAGCCTCAGATGGGGAGAGGAGAGGATGGATCATCAATGACCATTAATGGCCTTGAAAGCTACCTCTCGGCCTTGGTGGTTCCGTGCATCCAGCTAGTGGAAGAGCCTGGAAAGCCTCCTGATCTTCTCAGGGCTGTTAAGGGAGGTGAACCAAGCAAAGAAGAATGGCCCTTGGCTTCCCCATGGTATGAATGGCCTTTACTCCATTTTCTCTCTCCTGCATTAAAGGGAAATTGGAGTTTTCTCTGTCCTGCCCCTCATGGCCGAATTTGTTCATCACTCTAGCCTATTTGCAGCCCACTCATTCTTCATTTCCAAGATATCAAGGTTAGCCCAAATGGGGGGAAATGGGCTTGAGCTTGGGTTAGCCTATTTGGGCTAATTTGACTTAACCTTAAGGTAGAGTTGACCTTGGTCAACATGACCATTTGGGTTGACCCCAATGGGTCCCTGGTGACCCATTGGCCTCCCCTAAGGTCTATGTAGGGTTGGGTATGGTTGACTTGGTACCTTGGAGGTCACTTGACCCTTGGTAAGGACACTTTGGCCACTTTGGGGCTTGAGTTGACTTGGGTCAACTTGGTCTCTAGGACTGCACCCATTGTGTCCTTAGTGGCCCATTGACCTCACTTTAGGTCTAGGAAGACCTGGGCAAGGTTGGTTGGGTAGATTAGAGGCCGACTGCCCTTTCTTAGGGCACCTTGCCCAATTTAGGCCTATGGTTATCTTAGGTCAAATTGGCAACTTTAGGTTGACTCTAATGGACCCTTAAGGCTCAAGTGGACACTCTAATAGGTTAATGATGTTGTGGTGGGGTTATGGAGTCATGGTGAAGCCCTAAGGTCAAACCCTTAGTTTTGTGATGAGGTTGTACCATAAGCAGACCAAGGTGATTCTCACCTTGGCCTTCTATCACTTGGCCCTTTTTAGCTTCCTAGGGTTTTGTCATGACCTAATCATGGCCAAAACCACTCTTAGGGGTCTAGTTGGAAATGAGATGTTACATCCTTAGAAAGCTGTCTTCTTGCAATCAAGGCCTTTAGTAACTTTCCATATTTGTTGATAAGGGACTTAAACTCCTCTTCAATGTCTGAATCATGTTCTTTATTATTAGAAGAGTGTGAACATGATTCAATTTCTGATGCAGAAAGAGAATCTGAGGCTAAACTATGTGAGATTGATTTTACCTTAGCAGGATTTGAACAATCCTGATCTTCTTCTTCTGGTTGAGTTTTCTCAATGGCCATCAGGCCCATAAGAGCCTCCTCCTCTTCTGATTCAGATGAATCAGACTCACTGTCAGACAGTGTCAACTGTCTTTTTGCCAAAAGGCTTTTGTCAGCCTTCTTGTGTTGTCCATCCTTCAAGTTCTCAGACTTTTTCTCCTTCCTTTTTGCTGGGCAATCAGCTATGACATGCGCTTTTCTGTTGCAACAATAGCACACTATAATAGTTTTAATATATTTATTCTGAGAAGAGTCATACCTGTCCCCAGAATTCTTCTTCCTGGGTTTCTCTGGATGATTGATCTTTTTGTGAGAAGAGTCTCCTGCTCAACCCTTCCATCTTCCTTGTTTTCTTCCCCTTAACATCTTCTGGAACTGTCTAGAGAAGAGAGACAGTTCCTCCTCATTTATTTCTCCTTCTATTGAGGATGATTCTGAGCACTCTGAGCCAGTTTCCAGTTTTTGTTTTAGAGTTGACTTGTCTCTGACTTTTCTGGATGACTCAGCCTTTATAGCCAAGGTCTTTTCTCTATTGAGTGCTCTGGCTGATTCTTCTTCAGATTTTCTGAGATTGAGATGTAATTCATGAGACAACAGCTTTCTATATATGGCATAGGAGTCTATGTTGTCTAAGTTTCCCATTTCTCTTATGACACAGATCTTAATGTCCCATTCCTTGTTCAGTGACCTCAATAACTTGACATTAAGTTCATAATTAGTAAAACTTCTACCATAAGTCTGCAAGATGTTTACAATTCTGAAGAATTTTTCAAAACATCCATCCACTGAATCTTTCTTATCTTGTCTGAAGGCTTCATACTATTGATTTAGCAGACATTTTCAATCATATCTGACCTCTTCAGTTCCTTCCATGTAAACTATCAAGGACTCCCACATTTCCTTGGCTGTCTTACAATGAATCAGATTTTCAAAAGTGGAATCATCTATTGCACTTACTATTATATTCTCAGCCCTCTTGTCCATAGAGGCCAGATTGATTTCATCCTTATCCATTTCCATGTAAGTCTTGGGTGTCGTGATGTTTGTACTAAGAACTGACACTTTCATGGTAATGAAAGATCCTTCAATTAATGTGATGTATATTCTTGGATATGCTGCCTCCATGAATAATCTTACTCTTTCTTTCCATATTCCAAAGTTTTCTTTGGAGCAGATAGGGAGCTTAATGGAATTATTTTCCCTCTGGGCAATGATATTTCTTTCTTTGTAATCCTTTGGATTCTGACAAGGCTGTTATGCCTTTTTCAGTGAACCTCTCTCTGATACCAATTGTAAATGTTTAATTTAGGATTGAAAATGACCTAGAGGGGGTGAATTGGTCCAATTTAATTTTGACTCTCCTTTTTTTAATCAGTGTACTACTATAATTAAAATGATTAACTCAGTCAGATAATCAACATAAGCCAAACAACAATTAACAAAAATAACATAACACAACAAATCAACACACACAGCATAATGCACACATATTTATACAGGTTCTCCAATTTATGGATACATCCACTTTCCTCCTTCGCCTATCTAGCAATGAACTAGATTAGGCCAAAATCCTCCTCTTTCCTTTACTCCGATCTTTAGATCTTACAGCTCAGAGCCCACCAGGCTCCTACAATATAGACATCACAAGTCTTATCACTCAGATCACCAAGATCCTACACCTCAAGTTCTTCCCAAGAACTCTACCTCAGAATGAATCCTTACTCCTACTTCTTTTTCAACAAATTCCCTACAACTCAAAGAATTTCCAACTTCTCCTACCTCAGGAAATTCCAGCCCTACCTCAGCCTTTATAACATAGTCTTACAAAAATAATAAATCTACTCCACTCAGATTAACAGATAGATCTTACAAACTGAATATAATAGAAAATAGAATCAGAAAATGTCACCCAGTATGAGATTTGAGTAACAGCTTCTTGATCTGATCTTGATGATTGTGCTTCCTTTGATTCTGACAAGATAGATCTAATCAAACCCTTCTTAGATTTTAAAAGCTTTTTGAAGTAGAAAGTAGGGTTGATATAAGTTGGAGAGATATTGAAGATGATTCTTGATCAGACCTCTCTCCACCTTCCAAATTGTAGCTGATGCTTCTTCTTCTTCTTTTTCCTCTTCTGTTTTCTTCTTTCTCTTTGTGTGTTTTTTCAATCTCATCTTTTTATGAAGAGTAGATTCCTTTATATATACTCTGATAGTAGACTCTGATAGGAGTAACCGGCTGATCTGGTTAATAACTGACATCTGACAGTTCTGACAGTTTTGACAGTTGTCAGTACCTCCGTCTTGATTTCTGTACTTAGGAAAACATGTCTGCTGAAGTGTTGACTCCTGACTGATAAATGTGTCGATACAAGTGCCAGGTGTCCACACTTCTATTGTAGTGGTGTCCACACACTTCTGAATGTGTCGACATAGCTCTTTAACATGCCTCGATACAACTTCTGTGGAATGTGTCGACACAAGTCCTGTGTGTCGACACAGTTGTCTTCAGTCTTGACACAACTTGATTATAGTGTGTCGACACTAGTCCTGAGTGTCGACACAGTTGTCTTCAGTCTCGACACAGTGTGTCGACACAGTTGTCCTTAGTGTTAACACAACTTTTCTTTATCTCAACACAACATGTTCAGTGTGTGTCGATACTAGTCTTGAGTGTCGACACAGTTGCTTTTTTGTATCATATTGTTGACCCAAGTCCTAGGTGTCGACACAACTTTCACCTTGACTCAGCACTTCTTCCTTAAGTGTGTCGACACTAGTCTTGAGTGTCTCGACACTTTGTACTTAGCTTTATTTACCTGCACATATGAACTTAACATCCATCAAATACAACAATGTGTATATCATTGAGCTGAGAAGACTTCTTCAAATCATGTACATTGAGACCAATGTACTCAACAAGATCAATAAACGAGTGCTACTTGTTTTGCTTACGGTATTCCAGGTCATTATGCTAGTGAATGTCCTACCAAGCCCAAGCCCTTAGCCATATTAGATACCTCATCTGAGTTCGCCGTGATCGTGTATGAGGCCGGGGAAGAGTCTGAATCAGAAGGAGCGCCTAGTGATATCAAGGATGAAATTAATATGATGGTGATGAGATGTATTTTGGCAACTCTGCGTGCGACGGACGATTGGAATAGGACGAATATTTTTTTGTTAATTTTTAAGAGTGGAGAGAAGTGGTGTAAGTTGATCATTGATAGTGGAAGTTGTACGAATGTGATTTCTAAAAATGTGTTGTCACAAATATTGTTAACCCTGGAGCCGCACCGTCACCCCTATAAGGTTTCTTGGGTAAATAAGACATCCTTTCCGGTTTCGAAGCATTGTTTGGTTCCCCTTACCATCAAGGCTTACACTGAAAAGGTTTGGTGTGATGTCATCCCCATGGATACCTGTCATGTCTTACTAGGACGCCCATGGATTTATGAGCATGATGTTACTCACTTACAGCGAGCTAAAACGTATGAGTTCAAATTTAATTGCAAGATCATTATATTTAAGCCCACTCCGCCTAAGGATCCGTCGGTCCCTTCTAAGGACACGATTATTCCTGTAGAGAAGAAAACATTAAGCTTGATTGTTAAGGAGTTTGAGCGCGATACCTTTATAGATGGTGTCATATATAAGTTAGTTGGTTTACAAGTTAAGGAAGATAGTTTATCTTTTGAGAACTTACCACTAGCACTGAAGAAAATCTTAGAAGAGTTTAAGGATGTTTACCCAGATGATTTACTGTCCGAGTTACCCCCCATGAGAGAAATTCAACACGAGATTGATTTCGTTTCGGGTTCAGTTTTGCCCAAACTTCCCTATTATCGACTTAACCCCTCCGCACACCTTTAATTGCAAAAAAAAAAATTTAATTTTGGATTTGCTAAGTAAGGGGTTCATCCGTCATAGCAAGAGTCCTTGTGTCGTACCCTCTTTATTGCTCCCTAAAAAAGACGGTTCTTGGAGGATGTGTGTGGATTATAGGGACATTAATAAACTAACTGTCAAATACAGGTTTCCCATCCCTCGCTTGGATGACTTTTTGGACATGTTAGCAGGGGCGACAACTTTTTCTAAATTGGATCTTAAGAGTGGTTACCATCAAATCAGGATTAGGAAGGGAAATGAGTGGAAGACGACTTTCAGGTTAAAAGACGGATTTATGAGTGGTTGGTGCTCGGGGAAGTGCTTTGAAAGATAATCCTTTGGGTAGATAATCACCTAGAGGGCGGGGGGGGGGGGGGGGGGGGGAGGGGGTGTGAATAGGTGACTTTTAAAATACTTCAACAAATCTTTATCACTTAACAGATTCAACATTTAAAGCATTCACAACACAACAAAAGCAGAATTAATTCACAACACACATCACACACAGAATTTATAGTGGTTCCCCTTTCTTGGGTACATCTACTTTCCCCTTCTTCCTCACTAGTAATGGACTAGATAATGTTATAGCTCCTTCTCCTTAACTCAGATCTAAAGATCTTACAGGCTCAGTTTCTGTTAAGAAACCTACACTCAGACCACCAAGTCCTACCTCAGAGATTCTCCCAATCTCCTACTTTAGGTCCATCAAAAACCTTACCTCATCCTTTATAAAATAGACCTACAACTCAGTGATTCACCTGAAAGTTTTGATTTCAAGAACAACTAAAACACCTAGAGGGTTGCAGTGGGGGGGGGGGTAGGGGGTGAATAGGTCCAATTCCAAAAACCTTAAGCAACTAATTAATTAATACCACATCATAGCAATCTCATCACAATCAAGATCGGCACAACAAAGTACACAGAATTTTATAGTGATTCCCCAATTGATGGGTACATCCACTTTCCCCTTCGCCTATCTATCAGTATACTATATTCAGCCGAACTTTCTACTATCTTTCTTAGATCCTTAGATTTTACAACTCAGAGCCCAATAGACTCCTACAACTCAGGCACAAGCCCTACAACTCAGATCACCAAGATCCCACAACTCAAGTTCTTCCCAAGAACTCTACCCCAAAGTGGACTCCACACTCCTACAACTCAGGCAATCCTGCCCTACCTCAGTGTGAATCCACACACCTATAACTCAACCAACTCCTGCCCTACCTCAGACTTTATAACACAGGCTTACAATACATGCCTTAGCCTTACCACTCTGATTCAGAATGAATCTTACAAGGAAATATTAAAGATGATGAATTACAAACACCAGAGAAAATTCTCTATGGCTGTCTATCTGGACGGAGCAGATATCAACCCTAACTTCTTCTTCACAGCAACAAGATGATACAGAGATCTGGAAATGATGCCTGGTTTATTCTAGAATCAACTAGTAGATGAATCTACTTCTTCTTCTTTAGGAATATCTCCTGATGTGGACTGAGCAGATTTCAGCCCTCCCTTCATCTTTGATCAAGCAAATTGATCTTCAGATTCTGGCTCGGCTTCGATCGGGAAGAAAACTTTAGTTAGGGCACGCCTAGGCTGATTCGTCTCTCTCAGAGGATTACTCTGAATCTATTGGAGTAGATGTTGATGGCACCAGCAAACTCAGAAGCCCTTCAGATTTGATCTTGAGGTTCTTGACTTCTGCAACAATGGCGAATGGAGACGATGAACTCCGCTTCTTGTTTTTAATCAGAGATTAATCCAATTAATTCCTTGATAATAGATCTCGATCTCTTCTGCTATTTATAGTCCCGTCACATTGGCGAGATGATCGACATGTCTCTCAGTTTTAACGGTGGTTAAAACCTCAGCTATATTAACTTGAGATCCACTGTAGACTGACGACGACATTAATGCCGATTTGCATCTAATCTGAACATTGTTGACTTGTTAACTTTGCTGAGTCAGAATCATTGTGGACTTGGCCAAAATCAACTGACATTTCTGAAATCCTGCGTTTGACGAACTTCAAGCTTAGCTTGACGAAATATGAACTCAGCTCGATGAAATAGTGAAGCTAAGACCGACGAATTCTCTCAGTCTAGTTCTTTCTTCTAGTGAAGGCTGAGTTCGATGAATTCTCTGAACTCTGGTCGACGAAATCTGAACTCTGGTAGATGATTCTGATAGCTGAGTCCTTTTTATAGGTAAAAGCTGAGATCGACGAACTCTGAACTCCGGTCGACGAAAACTAAGCTCAGCCCTACGAATGGTAGACTCAGTGATTTTGGACTTAGAAAGTTCTTCAGCATTGCATGAAGGAGTTGAGAGCATTGAGTGAATATCCCTCACTCAATGCTTTTTCCCTTAGCAATATTTTTCAGCTTTCTACCCGATGGCGTTGAGAGCATTGAGTATGTAAGCTTCACTCAATGCATCTGGACTTAATCGATTTTCTGCAATCTTGCCTTCTTGCTGAAGTTTGGCATTGACAAACTCAGAACGGCGTTGAGTGATGAAGCTTCACTCAATGCTTCTGAACTTAGTCGATTTTCTAGATTCTTCACAGTAAGGCTATGACAGGATAACATTGACTCAACGCTTCTAGCTGTATGACGTTGAGTGAATTTAGCTTACTAAATGCTTCTAGACTTAGTCCGATTTCTTCCTTGACTCGACGCTTCTAGCTATATGGAGTTGAGTGAGTTGAGCTCACTCAACGCTTCTGGACTTAGCCCAATTTTCCTACCTGCCTTCTCTCAGTGCTATTAGCTGGATGGCGTTGAGTGAGCTTGCCTCACTCAACGCTTTTGGACTTAGGCAATTTTCTGAGTTTCTAGCTCCACCTTGAGTCCACCTATCATTGTCTCTTGAACTAGCTGTACAATCATTATGACAAAGACTAACTTGTATACATGAACTTAACCATACATTAAATACAACTATGTCTATCTCATTGACATTTTTGACATCATCAAATCAGGGCCATTGGGATCAATGGACCCAACAATCTCCCCCAATTTGAAGATGTCAAAACCACATGTAAAGCATGTCAAAACTACTAATCAAGCTTCTTTAGTCAATGAGATACACATTACACAGGCAATAAAATAATATCAAATTCAGTGAACTGAATGTTACCTACTCCCCCAGTATTACTACAGGGTGAGTTACACCTTCAGGGATTACCTCTTAGCTTGATCTCCCCATGACTTTCTCCCACTGTGTTACTGTCATGAAGGAGCTTGATCCTTTCTGATAATCATCTTCTATCTCTCCCCCTTGAGCTTGAACAACTGAAGGTAAACATGACCTCCATCTCCTCCATCTATCCCCCCTTTTGACCTCTTCATATAGTCAGGAAGGAACATTAGGTCTTTTTATCCCCTTGTGTTCTCCCCCTAACTGATGTAAATGAAGCCAGGATTGCAGCTGCCAACATGCCCCTTATACAGGGCTGACTTGTATATCACTTGATACCACTTGACAACACTTGAAATTCAATATCACTGGAAATTCTCTACACAACTAAAGAAGACTACTTGAAAGTCTCTAGTCCTGCAGCTGCTGATACCACTTGAGAAGAAGCGTCTTCTCTCATCTTGCTTTCCAAAAGGTCTGCAGAACCTGCAAAATAACAAACCTGTACCAAGCATAATACCTTAGAGTGTACCTAAAGCTATTCTAAGTTCAACATACCCAACTCAATTTTGAAGGTGTTCAACTTGGCTTCATCTAGAGACTTAGTGAAGATATCTACAACTTGCTTGTTAGTGGAGACAAACTCTTGGCAAATGTCTTCTCTCTTAACATGCTCCCTAATAAAATGATAATTAATTTCTATATGCTTAGTCCTGCTATGTGAAACTGGATTCCTAGTAATAAAAATTGCACTAGTACAATCACAATATAGAGGAGTTCTACTTATCTTAATACCATAGTCTTCAAGCTGATGCTGTATCCACAGTAATTGAGCACAGCAACTACCTGCTGCAATGTACTCTGACTCTATAGTGGAGATAACAACACTAGAATTTTTCTTGTTGCTTCATGATACCAATCTTCCACCTAGGAATTGACATGTACCAGTGGTACTTTTCCTGTCTTCCATTCAGCCTGCAAAATCTGCATCTGAAAATCCAGTTAGCTCAAAATCTCTATTCCTAGGGTACCATAGACCAAGATCTGGTGTCCCCTTAAGATACCTTAAAATTCTCTTTACAGCAGAGTAATGAGATTCTTTAAGGCATGCCTGATACCTAGCACAAGAACATGTAGCATACATGATGTTAGGCCTACTAGCAGTCAAGTATAGAAGGGAGCCAATTATCCCTCTATACAAAGACTCATCAACAGGTTTCCCTGCCTCATCTTTGACTACAGGCATACTTGACCCCATTAGAGTTCTCATGATGGCGGCATTCTCCATACCATATCTCTTAATTACCTCCCTTGTGAACTTAGACAGAGATATGGACAAGCCATCATCAGTCTATCTTACTTGGAGTCCTAAGAAGAATTTTAGCTCACCCATGCTGCTCATCTCAAACTTCCCTTGCATAAGTTTGGCAAACTTCTGCAAAGGTTATTTTCAATAGATCCAAAGATAATGCCATCGACATATATCTGGACTAGGATGACCTTGCCCTTAGATTCCCTAAGGAATAGGGCCTTATCTATTTTCCCCCTAGAGAATTTGTTCTCAATGAGGAAAGTAGACAATGTTTCATACCATGCTCTAGGGGATTGCCTCAACCCATATAAAGCTTTGTTAAGCTTATAAATATAATTAGGAAAGTGAGGATCTACAAAACCTGATGGCTGATCTACATAAACTTCCTCTTTTAAGTCCCTATTTAGGAATGCTGACTTCACATCCATCTGGAAGACTTTGAATCCTTGATAGGCAACAAAAGCAAGAAATAACCTTATTACTTCCAGCCATGCTACTGGGCAAAGGTTTGGTCAAAATCTATTCCTTCTTCTTGCCTTTAGCCTTTTGCCACCAATCTGGCCTTATTTTTGACAATAATGCCATTTTCATCTAGCTTCTTCATGTAGATCCATTTTGTTCCTATGACATTATGTAATACACCCTATCCGTCGCATAGCATATAACAGTAGGTCTGGTCGGGGCCCGATGCTATATACCACAGACAGACTGGGTGGTTACTCAATGGAAATCATCCAACCAATAACAACGTCCTACACAGAGCATTCTAGCGGAAGCAATTTAAGGTTACAAGATTAAGAACCCAGCAATAAGCATGAATATCCACTACCCCAAACAAATAGGAATGAAGGTACAAATACACAAGTACTGGCCTTATGGCCTTACAATTATTTTCCTCAAATTACATGTTTTTCAAACCTCGGCACGCAGGCCGGCCATACATGAATAAAAGAAAACACTCAGAATTAGGCCTTCGAGGGCCGGCTCAGCAACTTGGGCTTTAGCCCGCTATTTACTGCTTGGTGCCGCAGCACCTGCATGCAACAATCCACCGTATGGTGGCAAACAAAAGCAATGGTCAGCTATGCGGACCAAATTATAACGATCCCGCCCCCGAACTCGGGGCGGCGATGCTCCTTCCCTGCACTTTATTAGCATAACCAAGCAGTAATGTAACAACACTACATCACAGGCACATGCATGCACGACCACACGCCCCGTGCTCTTAGAGCACATTCTCGGTGATCACAGTCAAAGACAGCTGACTCACCACCGCCTCTAGGACGACAATATATCGTGAGCATATGGTCTTTCTGGCCACTGCCTAAGACCCTCCATCTATGCCAACGACGAGTACCATGTACTTTAGGTCTCTCTAACCGAACCAAATAGATCGGGTACGGTTCTGCCTGACCCGTTGCTTACACTGCAAGGTCCATTTAAGTCCTCTGCGTGGGTCAAACTTCCTCGAGTCCCGTATCTCCTTCACATATCACATAACCCAGTTATGTTCAGGTTAGCTCCCAGGCCACCAAGTTGGCAGGATAATGCATCTGGCCAATTTTCCGGGTGTACCTTGTAGTTAATCTCCAAGGCTCCCTGTTGCAATCTACCGCATAGAAAACCCGAAAAACAAACATTCGCGCGGAGTCTTCTCCGGCCATTCATGCAATGCAACATCACCGATCCAGACCAACTTATCCGGGCAGGCTTCACACATCATGCATATATCCGTTCTCGATTACGGACTCTACATGTACACAACGGGGACTATTCATGTCTACTCGAAGGAATGCCTCAACTCACCGCAAACTCGCGAGAGAGGGCTTCCTATGCAAGGGAAAATAAGAGCTTCACATGCTCAAGTTGAGAATCGTTACCTTAGCATTTTTCCTTGGCGCCATGAAAATGTATGCAGATGAAAAGCACCGCACTCTCCTTGCCTCCGTAGATCCGAAGTCGGTTCGCGATTTGGAGCTCCGAAGCTCCGCCGGTGACCGGATCAAGGCTTCTTCTTCCTTCTTTGCTCTCCCCTCTCTCTAGACTTAGAAAGAGAACCACTCAAGTAAAATGAGGGTTTCAATGGTCCAATCCCGTGTATATCCCTACAGGAACAACCCCCAGTCGTCGGATCCCAAATTAAAGAAACGAACAGCCACGATCCGTAGCCGAAATGCAAAACCTGGGCCGAATACGGCTTGCGACACGCCCGTGTCCAGGGCCGTGTCCCCCATTCGCCGTCAAAATCTTTTGGATCCCTAGTTTGATTTGGGCTAGGTTCACAAACTTAGGATCTTATGACCATAATGTATAGTCAGGGTCATGGTTGTGTCCTAGAGTCTAGGCCAAGTCCTTAGAATAAACATCACATGGACTAGCTATCAATAAGACTGTCAGAGACTCAATACATAGAGTTTTTCTAAAGACCAAGTAAAATGAGTTTGACGTTCGTCGAACTCAAGTCGACGATAGTCGTGCTCAGCTCGACGATCTCAGAGTAAATTCTCTGAGCTGAGCTCGACGAACTTGGTACTCAGGTCGACGAACTTTGGACACTATACTTCAACACTTCAAGATCAGAAAACATCTCTTTATTCAAAGTCCAGAGTCAGACTTTGGTCGACGAACTTGATTCTCAGCTCGATGAACTGTGACCACAATAGCTAGAGTTATCCAACAGTAGTTAAGTGGAACTCAGCTCAGCGAAACCAATTCTTAGGTCGACGAATTCTAGATACTTCACTTCAACACCTTCATCCAGAAGCATCTGAAAATATTCCAAGTCCAAAATCATCTCTAGTCGACGAAGTTACAATCTCAGCTCGACGAACTTGAGACACAGAATAAGCAAGTCTGGATAATGCAGTTTTTTGCTTTAGCTCGATGATCTTGGAACTCAGCTCGATGAACAGAAGTCATCTGGTCGACGAAATCAGCAACTCAGCTCGACGAACTGTGGACTCAGCTCGACGATTTCTGCTATCAGTTCGACAAATCCAGACTTAGTCATTTTTCCATCCTTCTATCCCCATTCTACTGCAATAATTCCTGAGTAATTAGTGCTATAAAATTCTCTAAATATAACCGTTAGAAGAGCATTGATTATGGAATTCTCCAGGATTATTGCCTGCCGTTTTTCCATGGGATAGTTGGGGAAATAATTCAATGTCATTTATTCTCAAGGGCATCAGCATTGATTGCAGAGGATTTCAAAATTTCAAAAGACCATTTTTGATAGGAAATATAAAAGAGATTTTCTTTCTTCTTCCGGAATGAAGGGAGATAGATAGAATACAGAAGAACAAGAGAGACAGGCACACAGAAAAAATAACAATCAGTCTTAAAAATAAGGATCTCTCTGTCTCTGCTCCTTCTTACAAAGAACTCTGCTTATAGAAAACAAGCCCAAGACCAGAAGAACATCTGCTTCCTGAAGAAGAAGAACAATCAGTCAAATATCAAGAGTCTTCCTTCTTCATCTCTGTAGGACACTTCAAAGGATAACAAGAAATCCATCTCTCAAAGAAGTTCCTATAGATTTCTCTGGTCAAGGCTGCAGATTGAAGGACTACTCACCCTGTGCAAAGCTTCCCAGCCTGAACCCTTTTACATCTCAGGGGGAGCTTTGACAACATCACTGAATCCACATAGTCTTCTCATTGTGATTGAGAAAAGAAGACTTTCATCACTCTCTCATCCCCACCTCTATACAAGGTTTTAATTCCCTTCAAAATTATTCTTGTTCACAAGTCTCCATCCAAAAGACTTGAGATTTGGTTTTTGAGCACCTGATCAAAAGCTCATTTGTGTCAGGCACCTGATCAAAAATCTGAGTGGATTCCTATCAGGGTGGTAGAAGAGTGGATGCACCCAAGTTTAGGGGAACCACTATAAATTCATGTATTGTCTGTATTCCTCTTTTCATTTGTTTTTGTATTGTGGCTGTTTGCTAGGATTGTTATTTTATTTTGTTCATGCACTATATTAAATTAGAAGAAAATTTTATAAACCCTGAATACTCTATTCACCCCCCCTCTAGAGTATTCCTGATCTAACATCTCACTTTCAATTGGTATCAGAGGAGGTTCCTTCGGTTGTACAAGCTAACCTTGGAACCAAAGATCATTTGTTAGATCTAAATTTTATTTTTATTTCCAATTAGATTTATATACATAGCTGTGGCACAGAACAAGGACTATGCAAGCACCAAACCTTCAGTTTGCAACCTAAATAGTGTTGGGTACATTGGTTCTAATGTACCTGATTTGAAGAAGCCTCACCCTACTCAATGATATACATCAAAATGTATTTGATGTATTTTGAGTTTAGTTGTGCAGGTCAAGTATTCACAGGGACAGCTGAAAGATTCTAAGTCCATGTGTCGACACCCAGGAGTAAAGTGTCGACACTTAAGAAGACTTGTGTCGACACCCAGGCAAGCAGTGTCGACACTTGGAGTATTTGTGTCGACACTAGGGATGCAGAGTCGACACCAGACAGAAAGTGTCGACACAAGGAGCTGTGTCGACACTCAATGAAGAAAAGTCCAGTGAAGCTGTGTCGACACTTAGCAGTTGTGTCGACACCCAGTGAAACTGTGTCTACATCAGAAAGTGTTGACACTTGGAGGCTGTGTCGACACTCAGCAAAAGTCAGCAGAGTCTAAGTATAAGTGTCGACATAATAAAGCATGTGTCGACACTCAGCAAAAGAGTCAACACTTGAAGAAAGCGTCGACACAAGAAAGAATGTGTCGACACTCAGCAGAAGACTCAACACTTGAAGAAAGTGTCGACACAAGGAGCTGTGTCGACACTTAGTAAAGTTCAACAAAATTCTAAGTACAAGTGTCGACACTAAGGAGATGTGTCGACACTCAGCCAGAGTCTCAACAGAAGAAGAATGTGTCGACACAAGGTGCTGTGTCGACACTCAGCAAGTATCAACAAAGAAGGCATGTGTCGACACCAAGAATATGTGTCGACACTGAACAAGTTCAACACATAAAGATGTGTCGACACAAAGGTGTTGCGTCGACACTTACAAGAATTCAACTAAGTGCTGAAGAACAAGGAGTTGTGTCGACACTCAATATCAGTGTCGACACATGATGAAGAAGCTGTGTCGAGAAGTGAATTCTACAACACAAGGAGTTGTGTCGACACCTTGAAGGCTAGTGTCGACACTTAGTCAACTTGTGTCGACACTTAGTCTACAAGTGTCGACACTTAAAGAAAGACAGTCTAGACACTTTCAGACAGTTACAGGTTTTCAAGAACTTACTGGATAACTTGACAGCTGCCATTCCAGCCGGTCTACTGCACCTGTCAGAGTTGTCAGAAATCAGTTAGGAACCGGACCAGCCGGTTACCATGAAGATGGCCTATATATAGGCTTATACTGTCTACAGAAGAGGTTGTTCAAGTGATCATTCACAAGATCAACACATCAAGTAACACAAAGAAGATCTAGCTATTCATTGAAGAATCCAGTGAAGATCTAAGTAGTTGGAGAGAGAGAGCTCCATCCAAGAAGACAGCCGTTGGAACCAGGCTGAGAAGAAGGATTCAGATTTTGTTCTGAATCTTAAGTAGCAGAGATCAAGGATCAACTGCAGAGGAGATAAATCTTATTGTGTTCTACATTCAAGAAGCTTTGAAGAAAGCCAAGTCAGGTTGATCTCAGCTGAGTTCTTCCAAGAACTCATCAAGAAACTCACAACTCTTCTCTCTTTTCTCTAAGTTGTAAGGTTTACATTTTGTATTCATATTATCTTGTAGGATCCTTAGGGATCTGAGTTTGTAAGCCTGTAATTATAAAGGCTGAGTGTAGGGCCTGTGTGCCTGAGTGTAGGAGATCTGTATCTCTGAGTGTAGGCCTGTTGTGGCTGAGTGTAGGCCTGTTGTGGCTGAGTGTAGGCTTTGTGAAAAAGATGAGTGTAGGTCTTTGGAGAAGACTGAGTTGTAGGGCCTTGGGCCTGAGCTGTAGGAACCTGTTTTGGGGTTCTGAGTGTAAGATCTGAGGATCTGAGATAGTGGAGGAGTTTGGCCGAATCTACTACACTACTAGATAGGAGAAGGGGGAAAGTGGATGTACCCAAACCTTGGGGAACCACTATAAACCTGGGTGTTCACTGTGTGCATGTGTTTTGCTGTGATAGCTGATAGATTGCTGTGCAAAAGTAGTTATAATACTGTGTTATAATCTGAATTCTGCCTAAAAAGTTAAAAAGATTTAAGTCACCTATTCACCCCCCCTCTAGGTGATTAGGTACAATATCTTTCAAGTGGTATCAGAGGCAGGTTACTCAAAAAGGGACATAACTGTCTGAGTAGATCCTGTTGGCAGATTCAGTCTAAGTACAATTGCAGAATCAAGAAAATCAAGAACCATGAGTTCCACTGAGAATCATAAGGAATTGGAATCCATGAAGCTACCAATTTGCAGAAAAGAAATATTTGGCATCTGGAAGGAAAGGGTGAGACTATTTATGGAAGCCTCAGACCCTAGAATTTACATCACAGTTAAAGAAGGGCCATATGTGCCCATGAAGGTTTCAGTCCTAGATGCAAATCAGAGAACTCCTAAAGACTTTTCTGAGATGACAAAAGATGAAATAGTTCTAGCCACAATGGACAAGAGGGCTCAGAATATTATTGTGAGTGCCATAGATGATGCTATCTTTCAGAATTTGATACACTGTAAGACATCTAAGGAGTGTGGGATACTCTTATTGTGTACATGGAGGGTTTTGAAGAAGTGAGGCAGGACAGAAAGTCCTTATTAAACCAGGAATATGAAAGTTTCAGGCAAGGTAGGACTGATAGCATAACTGAATGCTATAAGAAGTTCTATAGGATTGTGAATGAGCTAATGTCCTATGACAGAGAGTTCAGTAATTATGAGCTTAATGATAAGTTTCTAAGGTCCCTAACAAAGGATTGGGACACCAAGATCTGTGCCATAAGGGAAATGACAAAGTTAGCAGAAATTCCTCCACCAACACTATTTGGAAAACTGCTGTCCTATGAAATGCAGTTGATGGTAAGGAAGGAGGAGGAGAAGACTACAAGAAGTGAACATAAAGAAAGAACAGTGTCATTCAAGACAGAAGCCACCGAGAAATACAGAAGTAAGTCTCCTTCACCACCTCCAAAGGTAGCTGAAACTGAGTCAGATGAGTCAGCAAGAAGAAAGTCTGAAAGCAGTGAAAGTGATGAGGACTTTGCTGCCTTCACAAGACATTTTCAGAAGTTCTTAAAGAAGAAACAGTGGAGGACAAAGCCATCTACTTCACAGGGTAAAGAAGATTATTATCAGAATAAAAAGTCATCAAAGAAAGACAGGAAAAAGACCAAGTCAAGCAAAACAACTTTATCAAAGATTGTATGCTATTGCTGTAACAGACAAGGACATGTTATTGCTGACTGTCCTGAGAAAAAGGAAAGAGTCTAATGATAAGAAAAAGACTCAATTCAAGGGCAAGAAAGAAAGATCTTTTGTTGCCAAAAAGGATAAGAGCCTGTCAGACATATCTTCATCAGAAACTGAGTCAGATGCTGAAGCATACATAGGACTGTTTGCTGAGAAAGAAGAAGAAGAGTTCATCCAGATCATGAACTCTATATATGAACAAGAGGACAGTCAGTGCCAAGGACTGATGGCATTGATAGAAAGTGACAAAATCCAGGAGCAGCCTGGACCTAGTAAGGTACAAAATTGTTCTTTAAGTTCAATTTCTTGTGCTAGTTCAGAATCAGATTCATCATCAACAAGTGATAAGAGTGCATCTGAGTCTGAAGAGGATATTCATCAATTGATTGATGAATATAGAGTTCTGTTGCAAGCATTTAAGAAATGCAAATCCTTGGCCAAGAGTCAAGCTAAGGAGATTGCAAGTCTCAAAATGGCTGCAACTGATTATGAGAAGATGATTGATCAAAAGCTAAATGAAATAGCCAGACTGAAGCACATAACTGTGATTCAGATGAGGACTATAACTTTTAAGAATGATTAAATCAAAAGTCTGGAGATTAGTCTTCAGAAGGAGAGAGATTTAGTTGCTAGGTTTTCTAAACCAAAGTCAGTTCTACCCTTAATTGATGAATTTGTTCATCAAAAAGGTAAAGCTGGACTGAGATTTATTAAACCTGCAAGGACTGTTCAGTCCAAGTCCAAGGGCAAAGCCCCAGCTCTCAACAAGCCAGCTGTAGATAAAACAGCTAAGAATGTACCTAAGCAAAGGTACAATAGGTTTGAGTGTTGGTGCTGTAGCAAGGTAGGCCACTTTGCCATAGACTGTTGGCACAATGCAAGTGCCAAAGTGAGTAGCAAACTGCCTGTTGGAAAACCTGCAGGTAGCTTTGTTAGGAAGCAAACTAACCAGTACCAAGGACCCAAGAATACTTTGGGTTCTAAGGTTCACTAATCTGTTTTGCAGGTAAGTCCAAGTGGCCATGCCCCAATATGGTACTTGGACAGTGGATGTTCCAGGCACATGACTGGAACTAGGAGATTGCTAAAGGACTTCACACCTATCAAGGATGGTCCAAAAGTCACCTTTGATGGTTCTGAAAAAGGAATCATCAAGGGTTTTGGTAACATTTCTAGCTCCCATATAACTATTACTCAAGTGGCTTATGTCAAAGGTTTGAAACATAACTTTATTAGTATAAGTCAATTGAGTGATGTAGGATATGACATTTCATTTGTCAAAGATGGTTGTCATATCAGGAGGTCAAATGATCAAGAGATCATTTTGACTGGTTATAGAAAAAGGAATGTCTACTGCCTAGACATTATGGTTGAGAACAATGGTTCTCCAGTGTGACTTGTAGCTGATGAGAAAGTCTCTCATTGTGTCAAATGGCACAAGAGGCTTATACCTTTTGAATATGGATCTCTTTGGTCCTATGCCAGTTCACAGCCTAGGCAGGAAGGTCTATACCTTTGTGGTTGTAGATGACTACTCAAGGTTTTCCTGGGTGTTCTTCCTTAGACAGAAATCTGAAACACCTAGTATCTTCTATAACTTTGTCAAACAAATTCAGAATGAACTAGACAGTACAGTGGTCAAGATAAGAAGTGACCATGGTACTGAATTTCAGTATGATAGTATGGCAAAACTATGTGACGAATTTGGGATATTTCAGGAGTTTTCTTCACCAAGAACACCTCAGCAAAATGGCATTGCTGAGAGGAAAAATAGAACCTTGATTGAGGCTGGTAGAACCCTATTAAGTGATACATCTCTACCAGAATATTTCTGGGCTGAGGCAGTTAATACTGCATGCCATGTAATTAATAGGGCTATCATTACTAAAAGCCAAACCAAGACCCCCTATGAGATTGTGAAAGGCAGAAAACCAAACCTATCCTACTTCAGGATCTTTGGTTGTAAGTGCTTTATACTTAATAATGGAAAGTCTTACTTGACTAAGTTTGCTGCCAAGTCCCAAGAGGGGATCTTTGTTGGGTACATCAACAATAGTAAGGATTATAGAGTCTATAACTTGTCTTCTCAAGTTGTAGAAGAGTCTGTACATGTAGTATTTGATGAAACTAGACTTATTAACAATGGGTTGTCTAGTAGTATATGCAGCTCCACAGGTATAACTAAGAAGATGGACAAGCTCACTATTGAAGAAGAACCTACTGCAAGACAGCAAGTAGAAGATAGTGGCTGCTGTCCAGGGGGAGTACTACATGTAACTAATGAAGAAGAAGTCCAAGGAGTGCAGTAAGATGAAGGAACTGAAGAAGTTCAACCTGAAGCCAGGATGCCTCCAGCTAATAGGCATCTTAGAGATCATCCAGCAGATCAAATCATTGGTGATCTAAGACAAGGGGTACAAACAAGGAGAAGAAATCTGAATGCAGCACTCTACTCCAGTTTTCTATCCCAAGTAGAGCCAAAGAGGTTTGAAGAAGCCATCCTAGACCCTCATTGGATTGAGGCAATGCAAGAAGAGCTGAATCAGTTCAAGAGGTGCAAAGTCTGGGAACTTGTTCCTAAACCTAAAGACCACAACATAATTGGGACCAAGTGGATCTTTAGGAACAAGATGGATGAACATGGAGTCATCATTAAGAACAAAGAAAGATTGGTTGCTAAAGGATATAGGAAGGAAGAAGGTATTGACTTTGATCAAACCTTTGCTCCAGTAGCCAGACTGGAAGCCATAAGGATGTTCCTGGCCTATGCAACCTTTCAAGGATTTAAAGTTTACCAAATGGATGTTAAGTCAGCCTTTTTGAATGGTAATCTAAAGGAGGAAGTCTATGTGGAACAGCCATCAGGTTTTGTTGATTCAACTCAACCTAATCATGTCTATAGACTTAGGAAAGCATTGTATGGGTTAAAACAAGCCCCTAGGGCTTGGTATGAAACCCGGTCTAGTTTTCTCATTGAGAATAAGTTCACAAGGGGGAAAATAGACAAGACTCTATTACTTAGGGAATCCAGAGGCAAAATAATACTAGTCCAAATATATGTAGATGACATAATATTTGGGTCTACTGAAAGTAGTCTTTGCAAAAAGTTTGCAAAACTAATGCAAGGATAATTTGAGATGAGTAGTATGTGGGAACTTAAGTTCTTCTTGGGTCTCCAAGTTAGACAGACTGAGAATGGATTATCCATATGCCAGTCTAAGTTCACCCTAGAACTCATAAGGAAGTATGGTATGGATTCATCCAGTACCATGAAGACTCCTATGGGGTCAAGTATGTCTCTTAGCAAAGATGATGCAGGGAAACCTGTAGATGAGACTTTGTATAGAGGGATAGTTGGCTCCCTACTCTATTTGACTGCAAGTAGACCAGATATCATGTATGCTACATGTGTCTGTGCTAGGTACCAAGCATGCCCTAAAGAGTCTCATTTGACAGCAGTCAAAAGGATACTGAGATATCTAAAGGGCACTCCTTATCTAGGCCTTTGGTACCCTAGGAATGGAGACTTTGATCTAATAGGTTATTTAGATGCAGACTTTGTAGGATGCAAAGAAGACAGAAAAAGTACAACTGGAACCTGTTAATTCCTAGGAGGAAGACTGATTTCATGGAGTAGCAAGAAGCAAACAAGTGTGGCTATCTCCACTGCAGAATCAGAATATGTGGCTGCTGGAAGTTGCTGTGCTCAACTTCTATGGATACAACATCAGCTTGAGGATTATGGAATTCAGGTAAGTAGAACACCACTCTTTTGTGATTCTACTAGTGCTATATCAATTGCAAACAATCCTGTTTCCCATAGTAGAACTAAACATATTGAAATAAAATATCATTTTCTTAGGGAACATGTAGAAAAAGAAGATATTTTACTGGAATATGTTAAAACAGATAATCAACTAGCTGATATGTATACTAAGCCTTTAGAAGAAACAAAGTTCAATAGTTTTAAAATTGAACTAGGTATGATAAACTTAGAATATGTTTATAGAAATGACTAAGTAAAATAGTGTCGACACACAGAGTTGTCTATGTCGAGACAGAAAATTGGTGCCGACACTTCAGTGAAAAGGTGTCGACACATCTAGGAAGTTGGTGTCGACACTTCAGAAAATTATTGTCGACACATGATAAGTAGGTGTCGACACATGCAAGGTGGTGTCGACACTTAGACTTTATGCAGAATTAGTGAAGTAATATCTCGACTATGTGTCGAGCTATGTGGTGTCGACACATAAACAAGTGTCGACACATATATTCTGTTGACTAAACTTGTGTCGACATATAGGTGTCGAGACATTATAAGTCAGTGTCGACACTTTTCAACAGTGTCGACACAATTTAAGTTAGTTAACCCGCCCTTTCATCTTCAATCCTAGAAAGGTATAAATAGGATTTCGCCATTGTCTGTCGACGCGCTCACCAAAGTTTCGAGACCAAACTTGCGTGTCGACACCTCTCTTCTCTCCATTCAAATTCTTCAAACCCTAATGGCGCCAAAGCTCGAGGAGAACGTGAATGAAGGCTATGAACTGGTGCGGCATGCGTTTGACGAAGCAGAACAGGAGATCAAGAATGTGGTAACCCTAGTTGCAGACTCGGGGTTGGATTTTCTTGTTTCAGAGCCAACCAAGATCTGGAAGAAAGAAGTTCTGGAATTCCTGAATGGAGCTAAAGTAGATGAATCTGGACTCAAGATAAAGTCTAGGGTTCATGGTGAAAAGGTGAAGGTCTCACCTAAAAGTTTGAGAAAGGTTCTAAACCTGCCAAGGACAAAAGAAGAAGATGAAGTAACTGCTTCTAAGACCAGAGAAGCATTGACATGGTGTGGTCTGGATTCAAAGATGAAAATTGGATCAGTTTTCAATAGGAAAGGCATGAACAGCCAAGGAAAATTTCTCTCAGAAATTGTTGGCAAGGTGATATTGAGTAAGCCTGGAGGGCATGACAGGGTCTCAGCCCATATGTTCAATCTTATGACAAGGATAATCTTCACAGTGAAAACAGATTGGTCTGTTATTGTCTTTGATAAGATTAAAGAAAGTCTGAAGAAGCCCAATTTGGGTAGGATGTTAAGTTTATACTTGGCTGGTAGTATACCAGAAGTTATGAGTCAAGCTGCAGGCAGTAAAATCAATCATATGAGGAAAATGGACATGAGACTCTTCTCCAGATGGGATAGGGTTTTATCCAAGGAAATGCCCACACCAGATAAAATTACTCCCCAAAAGAAGAAGAAGAAGCCTGCCCCAGTGGCTCAGGATTCCTCTAGCAGATCTGGTAGTGAAGAGCAAGTTGTCTTTACTCCTGATGAGGATGTAGAAGGAAATGCTGGGAAGTCTCCAGCTCAACAAGATGCTGCAGAAAGGCAGGGGGAGCTACCACCAGCTAGCCCCATACACCAGGATCAAATCCAGGGGGAGCCTCTAGTTGTGGAAGAGCCAACTCCTCTTGAAAGTGAAAGAGCCACCCATATCATTCTTGAGGTAATCACTGAGATTAATGCTTTAGATTTCCCTATAGAGGATAATGTTTTGACTGATTCATTAAATAATGTTAATCAGTAATCTCAGATTGATAGTCAACCCCCAGATGTTGTCATGAAGGACACTTCTGTTACAGCTCAAGTTATATCTGATCCAGTGGTAGATGAGCAAAGAGTTTCTCCAGCCCATTCTCCATAAGAATATACAATGGAAGATCTTTTCCTCAATCTGGATCAAATAGACTTTGACAAGGAAAGTGCTGCTGCTGAGGGGGAGAAGTACCAAGTTGAAGAGGAGCAGGTCATACTTGATGAAGAACGTGCAAGGCAAGAACCTGAGAAGCCTAAGGAAGTTGAGGAGCTACCAAGGGAGAGGGTAGATATTGCAAGTACATCAGCATCTGAAGATGAGGAAGTTGCAGAGCTAAGAAAAGGAAGTTCCAAGTATTTAAGAGAAGGAGCCAGAATTATAAGAAGGCCTTGCAAACTATTGCTCCACAGCCTATATCTCAACCAGCACCATCTGTAGATTATAGTTCTCTCATGGTTGCTATGCAAATAAAACTTGATGAGCACAGGAAAGCCATAGAAACATATGTGGATGAGGGGCATAAGTCTTTACAGTTTGATCTGGACCAGGACATTAAGTCCATAAGATTTGAAATGAATCTCAATAAAAAGGAAATGACTGACTGCTTCCATAAGGGAGGGAATACAGTAGTCTACTTAGCTACTCATCAAGAGAAAATAAAAGCTTAAGTAGATGACATTGCACTGAAGCAAGGATATGTTCTTGAGAACCAGATCAGAATGAATGACAATTTGACTGCTTCACACAATGCAATTGTCACTGAGATGAAGAACATAGCTACTGACCTGACTACTTCTAATGCTACTGCTAAGGCAGAGTTTGATAAAGCCTTGCAAAAGAGTTTATCTGATGTTACATCTGCTATTCAAGACTCTCAGAAGTTGATAACTGAAAAGCTCCAAAGGTTGAAACCTTTCTTTAAAGATGCAGTAAACTATTTGGATGCCCAAGTAAGATTTCAAAAGGATGATCTAAGAGATCACATGGTTAGAGAAGTCATAAAGGGGGAGAGGGTGTTAGTCAAAGCCAACTCTGATCATGCCAAGTGGATTTCTAATTCTATCAGAGCTACTCTTGGATATCCTCCTTTATGTGATGATGACAATGTAGCAGAATCTGGGATACATCCTGCATATCTAGGAGGGGAGCAACCTAAAGTGGCTCAAGTAATCTACCCTCCTCCAGATTTTGATATGGTTCAAGCTGATATACAATCAATGTATAGCCCACCTGGGGGACAGCAAAATGTCATCATAGAGAAGGTGGTTCAGCCAGTATCTGAGGCTATGCAAGAAGCTTTGCTGAAAGAACAAGAAGCTAGATTGTCTAAGAAGAGGTTCAGAGAGCAAGCTGAACAAAGGCCAGACTTTGAGCAGTGGATTCCCACTTCAAGAAACATTATCTTAACTGCATGGAAAGCTGCCAAAGATAATATTCAAGACAGAAACAAATGGTTTTCTGAACTAGAATGGAGAAAGCATGAGACAAGGAAAGAAGCCATAGTGCAATATAGAAGGAAGGCAAAGATGGGAAAGCTACCTCCTACTGCTCAGGAGCCTAGCAAGTACTTTCCCAAGCCATATCATTACTTTGAGAGGCTAAAGATTAAATCTGAAGAGCTAAAGAAGAAGGATCTGAAAGGGAAAAAGCCTGCTGATACTGAAGTTGCTGAAGCCCCTGTGCAAGCCAAGATATAGTCTGGAAAAGGAATAGTGATCAAAGATGCTGATCAAAAATAGAATTGCATTATCTTAAGTTTACTATGTAATCACTTGTATTAAAACATTTTGTAAACTTTTGTATAATGAATATGACAAAGTTGATTAGAACAATGTGCTGTGTGATATATTTATTTCATAATTGTTCTGAGATGTTATCTGTGTATAAATGTTTTGTTTGATACATGTTTATGTTTGCCCTGTTATATAATCCTGCTTTACATCATTTTGTAATTTTATTATGAATGGTGTATATCATTGACTAAGGGTTATGACTTCTCCAAATAGGGGGAGATTGTTGGGTACATTGGTTCTAATGTACCTGATTTGAAGAAGCCTCACCCTACTCAATGATATACATCAAAATGTATTTGATGTATTTTGAGTTTAATTGTGCAGGTCAAGTATTCACAGGGACATCTGAAAGATTCTAAGTCCATGTGTCGACACCCAGGAGTAAAGTGTCGACACTTAAGAAGACTTGTGTCGACACCCAGGCAAGCAGTGTCGACACTTTGAGTATTTGTGTCGACACCAGGGATGCAGAGTCGACACCAGACAGAAAGTGTCGACACAAGGAGCTGTGTCGATACTCAATGAAGAAAAGTCCAGTGAAGCTGTGTCGACACTTAGCAGTTGTGTCGACACCCAGTGAAACTGTATCTATATCAGAAAGTGTCAACACTTGGAGGCTGTGTCGACACTCAGCAAAAGTCAGCAGAGTCTAAGTATAAGTGTCGACATAATAAATCATGTGTCGACACTCAGCAAAAGAGTCAACACTTGAAGAAAGTGTCTACACAAGAAATAATGTGTCAACACTCAGCAGAAGACTCAACACTTGAAGAAAGTGTCGACACAAGGAGCTGTGTCGACACTTAGCAAAGTTCAACAAAATTCTAAGTACAAGTGTCGACACTCAGCCAGAGTCTCAACAGAAGAAGAATGTGTCGACACAAGGTGCTGTGTCGACACTCAGCAAGTATCAACACAGAAGGTATGTGTCGACACCAAGAAGATGTGTCGACACTGAACAAGTTCAACACATAAAGATGTGTCGACACAAAGGTGTTGTGTCGACACTTACAAGAATTCAACTAAGTGCTGAAGAACAAGGAGTTGTGTCGACACTCAATATCAGTGTCGACACATGATGAAGAAGCTGTGTCGAGAAGTGAATTCTACAACACGAAGAGTTGTGTCGACACCTTGAAGGCTAGTGTCGACACTTAGTCAACTTGTGTCGACACTTAGTCTATAAGTGTCGACACTTAAAGACAGACAGTCTCGACACTTTCAGACAGTTACAAATTTTTCAAGAAATTACTGGATGACTTGACAGCTGCCATTCCAGCCGGTCTACTGCACCTGTCAGAGTTGTCAGAAATCAGTTAGGAACCGGACCAGCCGGTTACCATGAAGATGGCCTATATATAGGCTTATACTGTCTACAGAAGAGGTTGTTCAAGTGATCATTCACAAGATCAACACATCAAGTAACACAAAGAAGATCTAGCTATTCATTAAAGAATCCATTGAAGATCTAAGTAGTTGGAGAGAGAGAGATCCATCCAAGAAGACAGCCGTTGGAACCAGGCTGAGAAGAAGGATTCAGATTTTGTTCTGAATCTTAAGTAGCAGAGATCAAGGATCAACTGTAGAGGAGATCAATCTTATTGTGTTCTACATTCAAGAAGCTTTGAAGAAAGCCAAGTCAGGTTGATCTCAGCTGAGTTCTTCCAAGAACTCATCAAGAAACTCATAACTCTTCTCTCTTTTCTCTGAGTTGTAGGGTTTACATTTTGTATTCATATTATCTTGTAGGATCCTTAGGGATCTGAGTTTGTAAGCCTGTAATTATAAAGGCTGAGTGTAGGGCCTGTGTGCCTGAGTGTAGGAGATCTGTATCTCTGAGTGTAGGCCTATTGTGGCTGAGTGTAGGCCTGTTGTGGCTGAGTGTAGGCTTTGTGAAAAAGCTGAGTGTAGGTCTTTGGAGAAGACTGAGTTGTAGGGCCTTGGGCCTGAGCCGTAGGAACCTGTTTTGAGGTTCTGAGTGTAAGATCTGAGGATCTGAGATAGTGGAGGAGTTTGGCCAAATCTAGTACACTACTAGATAGGCGAAGGGGGAAAGTGGATGTACCCAAACCTTGGGGAACCACTATAAACCTGGGTGTTCACTGTGTGCATGTGTTTTGCTGTGATAGCTGATAGATTGCTGTGCAAAAGTAGTTATAATACTGTGTTATAATCTGAATTCTGCCTAAAAAGTTAAAAAGATTTAAGTCACCTATTCACCCCCCCCCCCTCTAGGTGATTAGGTACAATATCTTTCAAATAGGTTTTCCATCTGGAAGGCAAGAATCAAATTGTACATGAACTCTATTGATAAAGATATCTACAATTCCATCTTGACAGGTCCTACTCAAGCCACTGCATCTACCTCTACAGCAACATATTCAAGCATAATTGCAGTTCCACCACTTGAGTGCACTGAGGTGCAGAAGAAAGCCAAGGTTGCCGATGCCAAGGCAATGAACATTTTGGCACAGCCTATGCCAGATAAGATCTTCCAAAAGGTTGTTGAATGCACTTCAGCCAAAGCCATCTGGGATTCCATAAACCAAATGGTGGCTGGATCAGCAGATGAGAGGAAAGATAGAAGATCAAACCTCATCACATAATATGAAAACTTCAAAAAGGATGAAGCAGAAACAGTTTAAGTGATGCACAACCGGCTTAACTCCATCATCAGTGGGCTAAGGAACTTAGATAAAGAAATCACCTTGACTGAAGTGAATGATAAAATCCTAATGTGCTTCCCAAGCTCATGGGATTTAAGGACCTGGCCTATCAAAGAAGCTAGAAGCCTGAATGAGATCTCCACTTAATCTCTTTTAGGCAAGTTAAAGTCTTATGAACAGCTGATCAAGTCCAGGGAGGAAGCTGAGCAAAGAACACCACCTCCAGCTAGAAAAGAACAAAGCATAGCATTCATCTCGGAGTGTCCAGAGAATTAGAAGTTGTGTGTTTTGGATACAGGAAGCCTGGGCACTTCATCTCTGAGTGTCCAGAGAATTAGAATAAAGACAAGAGAAGAGAGAAAGATACGAGGAAACAACACAACATCAGACCTTCTTCCAACAAATACAAGAAGAAGGAGAAGGGTTTTGTGGCTGAAACCTGGAGTGAGACTGAAGAAGAATCAACATCTTCCAGCTCCAGTGAAGATGAGCAAGAGGCATGGGCTAAGGGGGCCTGCCTCATGACAATTGATGCTTCCAGGAGCCATTCAGAAGAAGAGGACTCAAACAATGAAGCAGTTTCAGATTCTGAAGCTGACAAGGTATTGTCTTCTTTTGATTACAGTTCTGATTCCTTTAAATTTGAATTCAAAACAATGTGTATGGATTTAATAAATTCAGAAAAGGAGATTAAAACTCTTATGGAGAAACTAGGAATTTTAGAAAATGTAAACTCTTAAAATAATAGATTAAAAGGTGAACTGTGTTTAGCTAATGAACAAATAATAATTTTAAAAACTAAGCTTTGTGAGGCTAAACAACTTGAGGATACTCTTAATGGAAGAAGCCTCAAGATGATGGACATCACAAGCACTGTAAATGCCAGACTCAATGACAATCTTGGCTTGGGTGCTTCATCAGGTTTGCCCCCTATTCTCAAGAAAAATATTTTGACAACCCCAATAAAATTTGTCTCTACTAAGGGGAAAGAAAAAAAATTAAATAATAAACAAACAATGGAAAATATTCCCATATCAATAGGTAAGAAAACCAAAAATCAGAAAACCTCAAGTAAAAATAAGGTTCAGCAGAATTCGTCGAACTTAGATCGACAAAATGCAGCCAGTTCGTCGAACCCAGATCGACGAACTCTGAACGAAAACTATAGTTATAATTATTCATCCAACTGCGATCGACGAACTCTGTATGGTTCGTCGAGCAGAGAGGTCGACAAACGTGGGGCACATAAAATGAATACATTCATTCTCTGGGCAGAGATCGACGATCTCAACCCAATTCGTCAAACTCTGGTCGACGAACTCACAGAAATTCGTCGAACCCAGAAAGACTTAACCAAAACTTTAACTATAACAGAAACTTAAATAATTCCAGAAAAGCTTTTAATCCACTAGGTGATTGGGTCATACCACCTAGGAGATATCACCCTCTAGGATATAAATCCCAACCAGAATATTCTTTTATTGTCAACTTTTCATACCAGGAAAGCAAAGGTCCCAAGATAACCTGGGTTAAGAACATTTAACTATTTTCATTACAAGTGAAGAGCTGTCCAACAAATAATCAAACATGGTACCTGGACAGTGGGTGCTCCAAACACATGTCTGGCAGTAAGGACATCTTACACAACTACAAGTCCAAGCTGGGGCCAAAGGTTATCTTTGGGGATTCCAAATGTGGCCAGTTAGAAGGTTTTGGAGAAGTGAAGATTAGAGCTGTTACTTTCAAGAAAGTAACATATATCAGAGGACTCAAACATAACCCCATCTCCATAAGTCAGTTATGTGATGAAGGTTATCAAGTACATTTCAATTCATCTTCTTGTACTATTGCTAATAAAGAAAACCAAACAGTTTTAATTAGAAATAGACAAGGAAACATTGACTTAGTTAATTTTCTATCTGCCAATTCTGATATCTGCTTACTTAACTTAATTAGTAACCAGAATGATTTATGGCATAAAAGACTAGGTCATGTTAATATGAAAAACATTGCTAGGCTATCTAAAGACAACCTTGTTAGAGGTCTACCTTCTGGTCCCTACAAGAAGGAAGGTCTCTGCAGGGCTTGACAACTAGGAAAGCAAACTAAATCTAGTTTTAAATCTGTAAATAAAAGTGATTCACCTATGATTTTGTATTTGCTACATATGGATCTCTTTGGACCCATTATTGTACAAAGATTAGGAGGGAAATCCTACACCTTAGTCATTGTGGATGACTTCTCCAGGTTAACTTGGGTATCCTTTCTGAGATCAAAGTCAGATACCTTCAAGGTTCTTACAGATTTTCTCAGGACCATACAGATTGAGTTCTCTACTCATGTTGCATTGATCAGAAGTGATCATGACACAGAGTTTGAGTCTCTTATTATGCATGAGTTCTGTGAGAAGGAAGGTGTCAGTCATTGTTTCTCAGCTCCTAGAACTACTCAACAAAATGGGGTAGCTGAAAGGAAAAATAGGGCACTCATTGAAGCTGCAGGTACATTGCTTGCAGATGCTTACATGCCCCTAACCTTTTGGGCAGAGACTGTGAGCACAACAAATTATGTCCTGAACAGGAGTTTAATTCATAAACTAAAGAATAAGACTCCTTATGAATTACTTAAAGGGAAGAAACCTAAAATCAACTATTTTAAAGTATTTTGATGTATTTGCTATATTCACAACAACAAAAAAAGATACATTAAAAAGTTTGAGGCTAAGGCTGAAGAGGGATTTTTGCTAGGATATTCCCAAGTAAGCAAAGCCTATGGGGTTTTTAATAAATCATCATTAAAAATTGAAGAGTTCATTCATATTTCTTTTGATGAAACTAACATGTCTTGCAAGGAGAAAAAGATTTCTACCAATAGCGCTTTGCAGGTACCTCACTTGTGTGAGAGATTGGATGAACTAAACCTTACCCAAAAGGTTCCAACACATCCTTCTCCACAAGTTAATGAAGAGAGTGAAGATGAAAGCATTGAATGAATTGAACTTCCTCCAACAGCAAACACAATTCGAAAATAGGAATTAATCCAAGATGATGTTGCACAACAAACTCCACCCACTGATTTAGTCACACTTAGGGATCACCCCAGATCTCAAGTGATTGGAGACATATCAGTAGGTGTATAGACAAGACATCAACTCAATCAAGATGTGATGCTTGCCTGTTTACTCTCTCATGTTGAACCTCTATACATCCATGATGTAGAGCAAGATCCCCACTGGATCATTGCAATGTAGGAGGAACTAAATCAATTTGAGAGATGTAGAGTTTGGGATTTGGTTCCAAGACCCCAAGACTATCTAGTCATTAGAACCTAATGGGTATACAAAAATAAACTGGATGCCCAAGGAGTGATTGTGAGGAACAAGGCTAGGCTTGTTGCTTAAGGTTATTGGCAAGAGGAAGTGATTGACTATGACCAAATATTTGCACCAGTTGCAAGGTTGGAGGCCATCAAAATTTTTCTACCCTATGCAGTATACAAAAAATTAAAGGTGTATCAGATGGATGTGAAGAGTGCATTTCTTAATGGAGTACTTAAATAAGAGGTTTATGTTGAACAACCTCCAGGTTGTTTTTCTCCAACTCATCATTATCATGTATTCAAATTGCATAAAGTCCTCTATGGTCTAAAGCAAGCTCCAAGAGCTTGGTATGAGACCTTAGGTAGCTTTTTGATAATGCATAGATTCATTAGAGGCATTGTAGATAGAACACTTTTCACTAGACATCATAAGGATCAAATATTGTTAGTGCAAATATATGTGTATGACATCGTATTTGGGTTTACTGATTCCAAATTATGCAAGAGGTTCTCTGACCTCATGCATTCAAAATTTGAAATCAGTAGCATGGGTGAGCTCTCCTACTTCCTTGGTCTCCAAGTGAAGCAGTTGCCTAATGACATCTTCATATCTCAAGCTAAGTATGCTAAAGAGCTTATAAAGAAGTTTGGGATGGCTGTTGTTTCAGCAAAGAAAACACCTATGGCTACTAATGCTGTGATTGACTCCGATGCATATGGGAAACCCGTGGATCAGAAATTATATAGGGGCATTGTTGGGTCCCTACTATATCTTATAGCAAGAAGGCCTGATATTATGTTTACCACATACCTTTGTGCTAGGTTCCAAGTGAACCGAAAATAATCTCATCTAATTTTCTTAAAAAGGATTTTGAGATATATAAAGAGTTGTCCTAGTCTAGGCCTATGGTATCCAGCTGAGTCAGAGTTTGATTTAACTGGATTTTCAGATGCTGACTTTGCTGGATGTAGGGTTGATAGGAAAAGCATCTGAGGGACTTGTCAGTTCCTTGGTATGAGGTTGGTATCCTGATTTTGTAAGAAACAGTCATTTGTGTCTACCTCAACTGCTGAGGCTTAGTATATTGTAGCTGGCAACTATTGTTCCCAAATGCCGTGGATTCAAAATCAATTACTAGACTATGGTATCAACTTAAATAATTCAACTCTATTTTGTGATAACACAAGTGCTATAGCAATAACACAAAATCCAGTCCATCACAGTAGGACAAAGCATATAGACATTAGACATCATTTCATTAGAGAATGTGTGGACAAAAACAAAATTAATCTTGTCTATATCTACACTGATTTACAAAGAGCTAATATATTCACCAAACCTCTGGATGAGATAAATCACATATTCTTTATAAATCAGCTTGGAATGATTAATGGAGAACATTTGGTTTAGTTTCTCTCTGCACTCGATAAATTTTTCAGAGTTCATCGAACGGATCTCGACGAACTAGGAAAGTCCGGGAGATATTCGTCGAACGAAGGTCGACGAACTCTTTGTGAGTGAAGTTGTTTTCGTCGAACAGAGATCGACAAATCCACTTCAGAAAACTTTCGTCGAACGGAGCTCGATGAAATGTCTTCAACTCTTCCAGCTGAGCTTGACGAATTATTTCATTATCGATTATTTCGTCGATCTCAGGTCGAAGAATTTCTTATTTTTCGTGGAACGGAGTTTGTCGATTCATATTCCAAAAAATCTTATAACTAGATTATCTTTGACCTTCGTCCCACGCTTTCTGTTCCCTTTGCACTTGATCGCTGTTTCTCTCTTTTGAAGGTGATTTCATGGCGATTCAAGTAGGAACCCTAGCCGCTATGAAGTTTGACACAGGATTTGATGTCGACTTCGAATCATTTCAACACTCTGATCTAATATTTCTGAACATTCTGACTCTACTGGAAGAACAGAATTTGAAAAACCTGATGACAACAAGAATAAAGCTCGTTGGAACAGAAATTAGAGAATGGTTCTATACTTCATCTACATCAGAGGAGAACACCATGACAGGAACAATCGCGGGTAAAGTCGTTCCTTTGACTCCCGCAGTTCTAACTGAAATTTTTGATTTGATAAATGGAGAAGAAGAACTGGATATAGATTCTGAAGAATATGATATGATGTTGAGTCTGATGGGTTATGCTGGAGATAATCCAAATAAGCTGTTGAAGAAGCACCTATCTGCAAAATATAAGTTTCTGGCAGATATAGTGGGAAAGGCCTTGCTGGGCAAGCACACTGCCCATGACTACATCAGAAGGCATCAATTCCTGGTCATGTGTGTAGTGGTCAATAAGAAGAAAGTGGATTGGGCACATATCATTTTTGATCTTATTAAAAAAAGTGTATTAAAAAGGAAGTGTGCTTTAGAAGGATCCTAGGGATGGTTTTGCAAGAAAAAGCTGTTGAATCCCTGTTCTCACAGACCATATTCATAAATGCCAGCAAAAGGCCCACCTGTGCCTTGTTTGGCAGGTGGGAGAGGACCATAGCTAAGCCATCCAAGGCTTCAACCTCTTCCACCCCAGTTTCTGAAGGCACCAGGGCTGTAAGAGCCACTCCCCTCCTTGTTGAAGAGATCATTCCCCTCTCACCATCTCTTCCAACAGTCCAAACTCCAATTCCACCAACAATCCAAACCATCATTCACACTCCAACTCCTCCTTCATCCCCTATCCATACCTCTCCAACCACCACTCATCTTCCTACTCCACCACAATCTCCACATGCTTCACCAACTCCTCCATCATCTCCTCTTCCACCTCACCTATCCTCCATTCTAACTTTTGATCTTCTGACTTCCCCCCTCAACTCTCCCTCCCCTCCAGATTCACACATGCTAGATGCCATCCCTCCATCATCTCAAACATCTACCATCCCTCCAAATGTCTCCACCCAACATTCTACTGAACCATCTGCCACTCCACCTCTGGATCCCTCCACCATCTCCTCTGTAATTACTCTCATCACTCCTCTACTCAAATCTCATATAGCAGAGGCCATTACACCTCTTGCTACTTCTATCTCCACACTTTCTGCTCAACTCTCTGCCTTCACAGCTGCCCCCTCTTCATTCAAGGACCTGGCTCTAGTTTTTACTGAAACCAGGCAGGGGGAGATGCTTGATGAAGAAGCTGCAGCAGCTCCAGCAGCAACAGCAGTTCAAGCAGCAGCTCTAGCTCTAGTAGTGACAGAGCTAGCAACAACAACAGTAGTTGATACAGATTATACTGATATAGATTTAATTGATTTAATTAAATTCATTGATATTGACATGGACTTAGGCGAGTCAGTACCATAGGACATTATTACTGGTGGTGATTTCATCATTAATCCCACAGTAAATTTAGATAATTTGTTTAAAATTTTTGATATTGCATTGTTGAGATGTCCTACAGCAGAGTATACTAAGCCATTCTTGTCTATTATACCATATACTTCCACAGTAAGTCCTCAAGTTGTAAAGCAACTTAGTGACAGTTTTGTTGTTCCTAAGCCTATAGTCATTCCAGCTTCCCCAACAATGTCTTCTGCACCCAGTTATGTCATGGATGACTCTCCATTGCTAGATCTAGATGACTTGATCCTGGCTGATATTGAAGAAGAGGAAAAGGCAGCTGCTGAAAGCACTGTTAGAATTAGTTCTCCAGCTTCTCCTGTGCCTTCTCCTCTAGCTCCTGTTGAAGTTCTTGCTCAAGCTCCATCTCTACCTGAAAAGCCTATCATTTCTGCTGAGGCTCTAAAAGATTTAAATGATTTATATGATAACCCTCAGAGATCTGATGATGATGATGAGGATGAGGATGATGATTATGATGATGAGCCCAAGAGGAAGCCAGTTTCCAAGAAAAGAAAAGCTCCTCCTCCTGTTGCTCCAAAGCCAAATCCAAACAATGACACTCCCTATTATATTTTCCAAAAGATAACTCCATATAAAGGGATGACAGCTTGGATGTGGCTATCCAAAAATGAACAAAAAGAGAGAAAGAAAAGCAGAAGGTACTCTCCTCCTCCAGTTCAAAGATTCAGAAAAGATCCACCTCCTCCACCTCCTCCAGCTGCTGGTGCTTCAGACACAACTTCCCAAAGATCTACCCAATTCCAAACATATCAGAGACATCAAGGGAGATCATCTTCTGAAAGTAGTCAGCATAGGCATTACTCTTCAGGCAAGTAGCAACAACAACAACATCAACCACAACAATAAACATTCTCTGCAGATTAGACAGCTGAAAGTTCTAAAAGACCATCTTCTCCTCCTGTTCCTTTTGAAGATCCAGAAATAGCTACTACTGCTAGAATGGCCAGGTTCCAGGAACTAGTAGGCCTTTCTATGATTAACAAAGCCAAAGTTGAAGGAAAGGATCCTTCTGAATATTCCACAATGTCTAAGTACAGTAAAGAAGAGCTGAAGAGGTTTGAGAAAGCAAACAAGTTTTTCAATGTTGATGACTACATGAAGTTGCACCCAGAAGCAGTTGTCCCCAGAGCCACATCTTTGAAGATTATAGGGGCTGCTGATATGACCATGACAAAAGTGCAAGCTTCAGATCCAAACAGAGAGATTGTGTTTACAAAGCCTGGAGAGAAGAGCAAGCAAGAAATGCCAAAGGAAAAGAAACAAAAAAAGTAAATTTTGAACTCTTTTATTTTTGTACAATTATCTATAACTGCTCTATATTCTGAACAAAGCTTATGTATATATATATCTGCTGCATGTGTTATTGATCTCTGCCAGATATATGCTTTTTTCTGCTTTGTTTATTTTCATTTGTGTACAACCCCGTATCCGGTCGAGCGGGATCCTCCCCAAACGGCGCACTCGGGACGTACTATGAGCGGCGTTTTGGTGCGGCCTCGTTCGAGCTCGTGCGGGTCCTCGTGCGTGCGTGCAGAGATTTTATTTATATAGGCTTTAAACATATATATATACTTATATATGTATTTAATATTATCATATATATATATATATATATTATATATATATATATGATATTATTATATTCAGAGGGATGAAGATAGAAATAGGGGAGGCGGGGGAGTCGGTAGGGGACAGAAAATGGACAGAGAGAAAAACAAAAAAAGAATTAAAAAGAGGGATGACATCAGGAAAAGGGGGATCGGGATTTGAGGGGCAGGGCTACGGTTCGGCCAAGGAGCAGCAGCAGCCCCGCCGCCCCGCGCGTCTCCCTCTCCCGTCGACCAGCAGCAGCCCCGCCGCCCCCGCGCGTCTCCCCCTCCCGTCGACCAGCAGCAGCCCCGCTGCCCCCGTGCGTCTCTCTCTTTCTCCGGCCGCCTGGAGCAGCACCCGACCCCGCCCCCTATCTCTCTCTCCCGTCGGCCGCCTGGAGCAGCACCCCACCTCGGCTCTCTCTCTCTCAGTTCTCTCTTCGTCGCCACCGCCTAGGGCAAAGCGAGGCCGGTCGGGAGCTCCTCTCCCGGCGCCGCCTACAGCGAGGCCAGCCGGGAGCTCCTCACCCGGCGCCGCCTACAGCGAGGCCGGCCGGGAGCTCCTCTCCCGGCGCCGCCTACAGCGAGGCCGGCCGGGAGCTCCTCTCCCGGCGCCGCCTACAGCGAGGCCGGCCGGGAGCTTCTCTCCCGGCGCAGCCTACAGCGAGGCCGGCCGGGAGCTCCTCTCCCGGCGCCGCCTACAGCTAGGCCGGCTGGGAGCTCCTCTCCAGGCGCCGCCTAAAGCTAGATCGACCGGGAGCTCCTCTCCCGGCGCCGCCTACAGCTTGGTCGACCGGGAGCTCCTCTCCCGACGCCGTTTGGAGCTAGGCCAGTCGGGATCAGCTTCCCCGACGCCACCTGATGTTGTGGAGGCCGGGATCGACTTCCTCGGTGTTACTTGGAGACGGGATCGGCCTCGTACAGCAGTGGCCGACCACTTGGAGCACGGTCGGCCATGGAGAGGCTCAGCCATGGAGGGGAAAAATCATTCGGAGCTTTCAACTCTCCCACGGTGGTCGGATCTGAGCATGGACAACCACTACGGATGCTAGACGAGGAGCCTCGGGCAATGAGCGCGGTTGCGGCCCCGCCAAACACGCGTCAAGGGTAACGAAATTTCTACTTGGGCAGGTGAAGCCCTCAGTTTCCATATTTGCATGGAAGCCCCTCTCCACCAACGGGTGGAGGAAGGGAGCTCTCCGATGGGTTAACGTGTACGTCCCCGCAATTAACTGTGTTAGCACCCGGAAATGTGAGTACGGGTTTAGGCATGCTGTGTGAAGCCCATCCGGACGTGTGAGCCGGATTGGTGATGTTCTGGGGTTCCCGGAGAAGACTCCGAGGAAGTTGTATATTTTTCATTTGCAGGGAATGCACACCATAGCCCCGAAAAAGGGGTATATGCAATATGTCCGGCCAGCTTATGTTAACCAACTGGCGTTTAGCTGACCGCCACTTGTCGAGACGTTGGCGTACAGGTGTTGCAGTACCAGGAGGGGGGTAGCGGGCTTAAGCCCAAGCTTGTGCCGACCCTGAAGTCCTTTTTTGTTTATATTGCCGGCCTGCGTGCCGAAGTACGGAATTCAAATTCCTGTAATATTCTTTTAATATCTGTGATGCTCTGAGGATATGTAGCTTTCTTCCTCGTTTTAGGCGAGCGGTGTTCTTGTGAACCACTCGCCCCGTGGGGGCCCCGAGGTATAGTTGCCGGGAAGCCCCTCATGGCCTGTTGACAGCCAGTCAGAATAGCGGAACTACGCTGTTAGTGGCCCAGTTTGGGCAGCGTGTCGTGGCATTGCTCGGTGAGTTTGCGCCATTAGTAGAGCGAGTGAGGAGCATTTCGAGTAGACCCAAGGAGACACATCTGAATAGGAGAGAGTTGGTCTTGAGATTCTCCTTAGATATTCCGGTCGGCCGAGAGCGCCCTCCGAAGGTGTCTTAGCTCAGCCTTTGGCTTGGGAGGGGAAGAGTTTGTTAGTCTTCCGGGTATGCGGTGGGTCCACCACGCTGAGACCTTGGGTCTGTCCCTTGTATTCCTAATCTTGTGCCTAGATCGTTCGCTTGAGGGTAGTAGGTGCGCGGTCACCCCTCTTTTGGGACCCCGAACTCCACAGAAGCCAATTTTGGCTTCAACAGTTATGGTGCGGTGAGCGTGGAGAGTGACTAGTACAGAAAAACTCAGTCAAACATCATGGCTATGGAAGAGGAACCAAGTGACGACCAGGGTCATGTGATGAAAGAAGTCCCCTCCCATTCCCCTCTTGTCGCTATGATGTTCGGTCCTGGATATCAAAACGTGCCTTAGGGAGAATATTATATGATCGACCCTCGTTCTCAGGAGGGTGGACGTAGCGGGTAGATGTGCCCCGTAGTGGGTAGAGATTGACCGGGTAGAACTACCCCGAGCGCGGCTCGGCCCCAGGTAGACCCGCTGCCTAGCTCCTACTAGCTGGCAGGTCCGTAGGCTCGCCTGTGGGGGAGAGGTCCTGGTTCTTGGTTCTGCACTACCCCGAGCGCGGCTCGGCCCCATGTAGACCCGCTACCTGGCTCCTACTAGCTGGTAGGTCCGTAGGCTCGCCTGTGGGGGAGAGGTCCTGGTTCTTGGTTCTGCACTACCCCGAGCGCGGCTCGGCCCCAGGTAGACCTGCTGCCTGGCTCCTACTAGCTAGCAGGTCCGTAGGCTCGCCTGTGAGGGAGAGGTCCTGGTTCTTGGTTCTGCACTACCCCGAGCGCGGCTCGGCCCCAGGTAGACCCGCTGCCTGGCTCCTACTAGCTGGCAGGTCCGTAAGCTCGCCTGTGGGGGAGAGGTCCCGGTTCTTGGTTCTGCACTACCCCGAGCGCGGCTCGTCCCCAGGTAGACCCGCTGCCTGGCTCCTACTAGCTGCCAGGTCCGTAGGCTCGCCTGTGGGGGAGAGGTCCTGGTTCTTGGTTCTGCACTACCCCGAGCGCGGCTCGGCCCCAGGTAGACCCGCTGCCTGGCTCCTACTAGCTGGCAGGTCCGTAGGCTCGCATGTGGGGGATAGGTCCTGGTTCTTGGTTCTGCACTACACCGAGCGCGGCTCGGCCCCAGGTAGACCCGCTTCCTGACTCCTACTAGCTGGCAGGTCCGTAGGCTCGCCTGTGGGGGATAGGTTTGGTTTGAGATCTTCATCGGCACCCCAAGCGCGGCTCGGCCCCAGGTAGACCCGCTGCGCAGGCTCTCATCTGGCTGGCAGGTCCGAAGGCTCTCCTGCGGGGTATTGGTTGGTTAGGATAGGTTAGGATAGGTTAGGATAGGTTAGGTTAGGTTTGTGGAAACGTCATCGGCACCCCGAGCTCGGCTCGGCCCCAGGTAGACCCGCTGCGCAGGCTCTTATCTAGCTGGCAGGTCCGTAGGCTCACCTGTGGGGGATAGGTTTGGTTTGGGATCTTCATTGGCACCCCGAGCTCGGCTCGGCCCCAGGTAGACCTGCTGCGCAGACTCTCATTTAGCTGGCAGGTCCGAAGGCTCGCCTGGGGGGAGAGGTCCTGGTTCTTGGTTTTGGAATAGATGTATGTTTATAACAGATGAAGGTTCTTTATATATTGAAATATAAATATACATACTAGTCAACGAACATGACTCGATCAAAAGTAATTCTCGATATAATACGATATACGACTCAGACTATATGACGACAACAGATAACTATCATAAAATGTATTAGTTAAGTAATTCTGTCAGCTAATGATTTTAAATGTCTTATCATATGCGGACAATCTTCAAAAACCTACTAATTATAGCTACATCTGATGTTTTTTTTCCCTGCTGCTTAAGGGTTCTTATAAGCTCGTGTATCTGGATTATGGAATAATGTTTTAAACATTTTGTTTTCCAGATTCTCAGCAGTACTTCACCAATTATTATCTTTGATAAAGCTGTTGCATATTCCTCATCATTATCATCTAGCGTTTCAACATCCATATTGAACATATCAGTGGATTCATCTAAGGGATTAGCAAAGGTTGTAGTGATGGGAACTAGAGGAGTAACTATTGGTCGTGTTAATAAATCATTATATGATTGATCTCTACCTGTCCATGCTGATCGAGCGGCTATGCTAAGATTTATCGGTCCTTCTATACCTTTACCCGCACCTGCGTTTAAATCTTCATTCTATGCTAGTTTCTCATAAAATTTGCTCCTTGTTATACCACCGTTACAGAAAGAGATTCAAAAAGAATAATTGTGTTTATAAAACGTACGCCCATCTGAAGTAATAGCCTCTTGCATTTCAAAACATGTACTGTTGTTGCTTTCCACGTCAATTGCTAATTTGGTTTGATTTTTGATAAATCGGTTGGTTTTTACAGCATATTCAAGATAGTGAGTTGTTTCTGATCTAAGCCCTGGTGTGGAGCTCCCTTTATCTCCAAGTGAGTTTTTCTCTAAAATTTTTCTTTGGGTCGGCTCCCACTCGCCGGATACTTGGGGTTGGACATTTCTTTCTGAGCTTGTGCCAACCTAGAAAAGAGCGGAGATTGTGTACAACCCCATACCTGGTCGAGCGGGATCCTCCCTAAACGGCGCACTCGGGATGTACTATGAGCGGCGTTTTGGTGCGGCCTCGTTCGAGCTCGTGCGGGTCCTCGTGCGTGTGTGCAGAGATTTTATTTATATAGGCTTTAAACATATATATATACTTATATATGTATTTACTATTATCATATATATATATATATATATATATATATATATATATATATATATATATATATATATATATATATATATATATATATATATATATATATATGATATTATTATATAAAGAGGGATGAAGATAGAAATAGGGGAGGCGGGGGAGTCAGTAGGGGACAGAAAATGGACAGAGAGAAAAACAAAAAAAGAATTAAAAAGAGGGATGGCATCAGGAAAAGGGGGATCGGGATTTGAGGGGCAGGGCTAGGGTTCGGCAAAGGAGCAGTAGCAGCCCCGCCGCCCCGCGCGTCTCCCTCTCCCGTCGACCAGCAGCAGCCCCGCCGCCCCCGCGCGTCTCCCCCTCCCATCGACCAGCAGCAGCCCCGCCGCCCCCGCGCGTCTCACTCTTTCTCTGGCCGCCTGGAGCAGCACCCGACCCCGCCCCCTATCTCTCTCTCCCGTCGGCCGCCTGGAGCAGCACCCCACCTCGGCTCTCTCTCTCTCTCTCTCTCAGTTCTCTCTTCGTCGCCACCGCCTAGGGCAAAGCGAGGCCGGCCGGGAGCTCCTCTCCTGGCGCCGCCTACAGCGAGGCCGGCTGGGAGCTCCTCTCCCGGCGCCGCCTACAGCGAGGCCGGCCGGGAGCTCCTCTCCCGGCGCTGCCTACAGTGAGGCCGGCCGGGAGCTCCTCTCCCGGCGCCGCCTACAGCGAGGCCGGCCGGGAGCTCCTCTCCTGGCGCCGCCTACAGCGAGGCCGGCCGGGAGCTCCTCTCCCGGCGCCGCCTACAGCTAGGCCGGCCGGGAGCTCCTCTCCCGGTGCCGCCTACAGCTAGGTTGACCGGGAGCTCCTCTCCCGGTGCCGCCTACAGCTAGGTCGATCGGGAGCTCCTCTCCCGGCGCCGTTTGGAGCTAGGCCAGTCGGGATCAGCTTCCCCGACGCCGCCTAAAGTTGTGGAGGCCGAGATCGACTTCCTCGGTGTTACTTGGAGCCGGGATCGGCCTCGTACAGCAGTGGCCGACCACTTGGAGCACGGTCGGCCATGGAGAGGCTCGGCCATGGAGGGGAAAAATCTTTCGGAGCTTTCAACTCTCCCACGGTGGTCGGATCTGAGCATGGACAACCACTACGGACGCTAGACGAGGAGCCTCGGGCAATGAGCGCGGTTGCGGCCCCGCCAAACACGCGTCAAGGGTAACGAAATTTCTACTTGGGCAGGTGAAGCCCTCAGTTTCCATATTTGCATGGAAGCCCCTCTCCACCAACGGGTGGAGGAAGGGAGCTCTCCGACGGGTTGACGTGTACGTCCCCGCAATTAACTGTGTTAGCACCCGGAAGCGTGAGTACGGGTTTAGGCATGCTGTGTGAAGCCCATCCGGACGTGTGAGCCGGATTGGTGATGTTCTGGGGTTCCCGGAGAAGACTCCGAGAAAGTTGTATATTTTTCATTTGCAGGGAATGCGCACCATAGCCCCGAAAAAGGGGTATGTGCAATATGTCCGGCCAGCTTATGTTAACCAACTGGCATTTAGCTGACCGCCGCTTATCGAGACGTTGGCGTACAAGTGTTGCAATACCAGGCGGGGAGTAGCGGGCTTAAGCCCATGCTTGTGCCGGCCCTCGAAGGCCTTTTCTCTTTATATTGCCGGCCTGCGTGCCGAAGTACGGAATTCATATTCCTGTAATATTCTTTTAATATCTGTGATGCTCTGAGGATGTGTAGCTTTCTTCCTCGTTTTAGGCGGGCGGTGTTCTCGTGAACCACTCGCCCCGTGGGGGCCCCGAGGTATAGTTGCCGGGAAGCCCCTCATGGCCTGTTGACAGCCACTCAGAATAGCGGAACTACGCTGTTAGTGGCCCAGTTTGGGCAGCGTATCGTGGCATTGCTCGGCGAGTTTGCGCCATTAGTAGAGCGGGTGAGGAGCATTTAGAGTAGACCCAAGGAGACACATCTGGATAGGAGAGAGTTGGTCTTGAGATTCTCCTTAGATATTCCGGTCGGCCGAGAGCGCCCTCTGAAGGTGTCTTAGCTCAGCCTTTGGCTTGGAAGGGGAAGAGTTTGTTAGTCTTCCGGGTATACGGTGGGTCCTCCACGCTGAGATCTTGGGTCTGTCCCTTGTGTTCCTAATCTTGTGCCTAGATCGTTCGCTTAAGGGTAGTAGGTGCGCGGTCACTCCTCTTTTGGGACCCCGAACTCCACAGAAGCCAATTTTGGCTTCAACAATTTAATTTGTGTCTGTAATTAATGACCTCACCCAAATAGGGGGAGATTGTTGGATCCCTAGTTTGATTTGGGCTAGGTTCACTAACTTAGGATCTTATGACCCACAATGTATACCCAAGCTCATGGTTGTGTCCTAGAGTCTAGGCCAAGTAAATTCTCTGAGCTGAGCTCGACGAACTTGGTACTCAGGTCGACGAACTTTGGACACTATACTTCAACACTTCAAGATCAGAAAACATCTCTTTATTCTAATTCCAGAGTCAGACTTTGGTCGACGAACTTGATTCTCAGCTCGACAAACTATGACCACAATAGCTATAGTTATCCAGCGGCAGTTAAGTGGAACTCAGCTCAACGAAACCAATTCTTAGGTCGACGAATTCTGGATACTTCACTTCAACACCTTCATCCAAAAGCATCTGAAATTATTCCAAGTCCAGAATCATTTCCAGTCGACGAAGTTACAATCTCAGCTCGACGAACTTGAGACACAGAATAAGCAAGTCTAGATAATGCAGTTTTCTGCTTTAGCTCGACGATCTTGGAACTCAGCTCGACGAACTGAAGTCACCTGGTCGACAAACTCAGCAACTCAGCTCGACGAACTGTGGACTCAGCTCGATGATTTCTGCTATCAGTTCGACGAATCCAGACTTAGTCATTTTTCCATCCTTCTGTCCCCATTCTACTGCAATAATTCCTGAGTAATTAGTACTCTAATATTCTCTGAATATAACCGTTAGAAGAGCTTTGATTATGGTATTATCCAGGATTATTGCTTGCAGTTTTTCCATGGGACAGTTGGGGAAATAATTCAATGTCGTTTATTCTCAAGGCCGTCAGCATTGATTGCAGAGGATTTCAAAATTTCAAAAGACCATTTTTAACAGGAAATATAAAAGAGATTTTCTTTATTCTTTCGGAATGAAGGGAGATAGATAGAATACAGAAGAACAAGAGAGACAGACACATAGAAAAAATAACAATCAGTTTGAAAAATGAGGATCTCTCTGTCTCTGCTCCTTCTTACAAAGAACTCTGCTTACAGAAAACACGCCAAAGATCAGAAGAACATCTGCTTCCTGAAGAAGAAGGACAATCAATAAAATATCAAGAATCTTCCTTCTTCATCTCTGTAGGACAATTCAAAGGACAACAAGAAATCCATCTGTCAAAGAAGTTCGTGGAGATTTCTCTGGTCACGGCTGCAGATTGACGGACTACTCACCCTGTGCAAAGCTTCCCAGCCTGAACCCTTTTACATCTCAGGGGGATCTTTGACAACATCACTGAATCCACATAATCTTCTCATTGTGATTGAGAAAAGAAGACTTTCATCACTCTCTCATCCCCACCTCTATACAGGGTTTTAATTCCCTTCAAAATTATTCTGGTTCACAAGTCTCCTTCCAAAAGACTCGAGGTTTGTTTTTTGAGCACCTGATCAAAAGCTCATTGGTGTCGGGCACCTAATCAAAAATCTGAGTGGATTTCTACCAGGGTGGTAGAAGAGTGGATGTACCCAAGTTAAAGGGAACCACTATAAATTCTTGTGTTGTCTGGATTGCTCTTTTCTTTTGTTTTTGTGCTGTGGCTGTTTGTTAGGATTGCTGTTTTATTTTGTTCCTGCACTAGATTAAATTAGAAGAAAATTTTATAAAACCTGAATACTCTATTCACCCCCCCTCTAGAGTATTCCTGATCTAACAGCTCACTTTCAAAATCGATGCGTCTCGAAAAACACACGGGCACCCGACACGCCCGTGTTCGACCTGATACGCCCGTGTCAGCCAGTACACGCCCGTGTTCCCGGGCATGTTCCTCCATCAACATAGGACCAACACCAAACCGAGACTCACACGGGACTTGGACACGCCCGTGTACTATTTGACACGCCCGTTTCATACCCGAACACGCCTGGGCTCCAGGCCGTGTTCACAGTCTCGACACTTCGTCGAGCACAGTTCGTCGATCACCCGACACGTCCTTGGACATGCCCATGTCCTAGGCCGTGTTCCCTACTCGACGATCGTCGACCAAAAATTCGTCGACCACACGGCCTGATCATCGATACGAGCATGACACGCCCTGAGGCACGCCCGTGTCTCAGGCTGTGTTCACTGCTCGACGATCGTCGACGCCAACAATCATCGACCACACTGCCAGATCGTCGGCCTAAACACGACAGGCCCTGGGACACGCCCGTGTCCCAGTCCGTGTGCCCCATGCCAAATTCCAAATTTGGCCCAGAACGCCTCCCATCGCTCTTTTGAGTTTCGGGGCGTTACAACTCTCACCTTCTTAAAATAATTTCGTCCACGAAATTACATAAAGGAAAGAAACATAAAACTTAAACGGTACCTGAGTGAAACAACTCCGGGTACTCCTCAAGCATGGTCTGATCTCGCTCCCAAAAGAGCTCTTCCAGACCGCAATTGTCCCAACGAACCTTGACCATCCTGATCTCTTTATTGCGTAGCCATTTGACTTCCGAGTCCTCAATATGTACGGGCTTGACCTTCATCGTCAACCCACTATCGACTGGCACTTGATCGACCGCGATCGCTTGCGAAGGCTGTTGCACCGCCTTCCGTAGTACCGATATATGGAATACATCATGAAGGCCACTAAGCTCCACTGATAGCTTCAAACGATAAGCTGCTTCACCAATCTGCTCCAGAACCTCAAACGGACCAAGATACATCAGGCTTATCTTCTTCAAGCGCCGCACCCGCGAGACAACCTTGAACGACTTGATTTTCAAGTACACCCAATCGCCGACAGCGAACTCCACATTCCTGTGCTTGGCATTATAGTACTTCGCCTGCCGGTCCTGAGCGATTAACAACCTCTCTCGAATCGTTCGAACCAAAGACGTAGAATCATCCACCTCTTGCACTTGTATAATTTTGACTCACCCGTTTCCAACCAAGACAACGACGTGCGACATCTTCTACCATAAAGGGCCTCGAAGGGCTCCATTTGTATACTCGCCTGGTAGCTATTGTTGTGAGCGAACTCCACCAAGTATAGATGATATTCCCACTGCTTTCCAAAGTCCAGGACACACATGTGAAGCATTTCTTCCATTGTCCTATTAACCCTCTCAGTTTGCCCATCCGTCTGCGGATGGAAGGCTGTGCTAAAACTCAGCTTCGTTCCCAACATCCGCTGCACCAACCTCCAATCGTTGGATGTGAACCGCCTATCCCAGTCACTCACGATACTGCGGGGACACCGTGAAGTCGTACTATGTTATCCACATAAAACTTTGCCAATTTCTCAACTGGATCATCCTTCCTATGCGGAATGAAATGCGACACCTTCGTTAGACGATCTACGACCACCCAAATGACGTCGTTCCCCTTTTGCGACCTTGGCAACCCGTGCACAAAGTCCATGGTAATGTCGTCAAACTTCCATTTCGAAATAGGCAAGGACTTCAAGAATCCTCCCGGCTTCTGGCATTCTGCCTTCACCAAGGCGCACGTCTGACACTTTTCCACGTACAATGCCACATCCTTCTTCAGTCCTGGCCACCAGAACAATTTCTTAACATCGCGGTACATCTTCGTGCTCCCCGGGTGAATCATGTACTTGGTATGATGCGCCTCAAACAACATATCCACTCGCAAAGTGCCCACATTCGGGATGCACAGACGACCGTCTTTCCAAAGTAATCCATCCACAACCTCAAATTGGGAATTTCACCCATCCAAAGCCTCTGTCATGAGTTGCTTCATGTGGCCATCCATATCCAAAGCCTGCCGAATCCGATCTGCCAGGTTATACTGGACTTCGGTCCAATTCAATAGTGCTTCGGCACTTGACTGCTTATCCACGCAAGAGAGCTCCAACGCCTCCAACTCACGAACCAACCGCCCGTCATGGACTGACAGCCAATTGGGTTGAGCTGGGGCCCGACGACTCAACGCGTCCGCAACCGCATTGCCTTTACCAGGCACGTAGTGGATCTTGAATGTATAGTCCCCCAGGAACTCCATCCACCTACGCTGCCGCATGTTCAGATCTTTCTGATCCAGCAAATATTTCAGGCTCTCGTGATCGGTGTAGATATCGATCTTCACACCGTACAAATAATGTCTCCACAGCTTCAATGCAAAAATCACGGCCGCTAACTCTAAGTCATGGACCGAATAGTTCCTCCCATGCACCTTCAGCTGTCTCGAGCCATATGCTATCACGCTTCCGTGCTGTAGTTACACACAACCCAAACCACTGCCCGAAGCATCACTATAAATTTCAAAGCCTTCGATCCCACACGGCGAACTAAGAACTGGAGTCGTGGTCAACCGACACTTCAATTCCTCAAAAGCTCGCGCGCACTTCGGCGTCCAAACTAACTTCTGATCTTTCCTCGTCAAAGTAGTGAGAGGTAACGCTATCCACGAGAAGTTCTCCACGAAGCGCCTATAATAGCCGGCAAGCCCCAGAAAGCTCCGGACTTCCGCTACCGTAGAAAGCACATGCCGCTCTTGTATCGCAATAATCTTCACCGGATCCACTGAAATACCCTCTCCACTCAGTATATGACCGAGGAATGCCACTGAGGACAACAAAAACTCACATTTAGAGAACTTGACATACAACTGATTCCTCCTCAGCGTCTCCAAAACCAAATGAAGATGCCTGAAGTGATCTTCCTCACTCTGCGAGTACACCAAAATATCGTCAATGAAGACGATCAAAAAATGGTCCAAGTACTCCCGGAAAGTCCTGTTCATCAAATCCATGAACACCGACGGAGCATTGGTCAGCCCAAACGGCATGACCGTAAACTCTTAATTCCTGTATCTTGTACTGAATGCTGTCTGAGGGATATCACTCTCCCTTATTCTCAGCTGATAGTAACCGGACTTGAGGTCCAACTTTGAGTACACCGTCGACCCGACTAACTGATCAAAGAGATCATCAATCCTAGGGATCAGGTACTTGTTCTTTTCCGTTAGCTTGTTTAGCTCCCGATAATCGATACATAGCCTCAAGCTCCCATCCTTCTTCTTAACAAAGACGACCGGTGCGCTCCAAGGAGAAGAACTTGGATGCACATAACCTTGCTCCAACAACTCCTGAAGTTGCACCTTCAACTCCGCAATTTCGTTTGACGCTAGCCGATACGGAGATCGTGACATAGGCTTCGCACCTGGTACTAGCTCAATCGTGAAATCAATTTCCCGTTGAGGCGGGGCTCCCGGAAGATCGGCAGGAACACATCAGGGTACTCTGATACCACTGAAATACTATCCATCATAGGCTTAGGATTTGCAAACTCCACTAACGTAAAGAACAACACTGCTCCAGCACAAACCACCTTCACCACCTGAAGAGCAGACATCAACGTCTTGCTCGACCCTTTTAAGCCCGAAAGAGTCGTCTCACGACCTGCTCCCAACTTGAATTCCTTGCGACCGAAATCAATATAGGCTTGCTGCTCCGAGAGCGAATCCTTGGCAAATATAATGTCAAACTCCACCAGCGATAGTAACGACACTTGCAGATCGAACTCTTGATTCCCAATGCGAATCTTAACGCCGCAAATTTTATCCACGTGCATCGAACACCCATTCGGTAACAATACATCCAACTTGTCCTTTGCCATCGAAGAAGGTACTCCGATACTCAATATGAATCCTTCGGACAAGAAGGAGTGTGAAGATCCCGTATCAAAGAGTGCTCTTTCCAGATTGTCACAAATCAAAACAAATCCTAAACATGCAGTGGTAAGGTAACACGCAAATAACAAGTATAAAACAATTTGACTTGTTATAAATTTAAACCATACCTGTCACCACATCCGCTTGTTTAATGGACTCCTATTGGCCAAGATTATAAACCCTTGGTTGAGCCAGAGCATAATGGGACGCGGTTGACTCCACTGCCTTGCCCTTCTCTTCATATGTTGCTCCCGGCTTCCTTTCGAACTTGGGACGTCCGCTCCAGCAGTCACGGGAAAAGTGTCCCGGCTTCCCACAAGTAAAACATGAACCCGGGGTCCGACCCGTAGTCGCCCCAGAAGCACTAGAAGAGGGGGCTGGACCAGAAGTTCTAGCCTTTTTATTAAACTTACGGTACCCAGACCTTGAATTAGCCGACACATTGAATTCAATCCTCTTATCACCTGAGCTCTTCTTTGCTTGAACATTCTTCATGTCCTTCTCCAAAGACCGAGCCGTGTTGACCAGGGTCAAGAAACCCTGCATCATCGGTCCCGAGATTAGTAGCCTCAAGTCGTCTTTTAGACCTTCGTAGAAACGGTTGGTCTTACGCTCCTCATCCGCGAACGTAGAGCTAGCATACTGACCCAACCGAGTAAACTCATGGAGATACTCATCCACGCTACTCTCTCCTTGTACCAACCTCTGGAACTCATTCTCTAATACTATCCTTTGTGTCGAAGGGAGGTACCTAGCCAAGAACAATCTCGAGAACTCCTCCATCGAGACGTCCACAAGTAGCCTTCCTCTCAAGAGATGCAGCTCCAAACCCTCCCACCACAGCTTAGAATCTCTATCCAACAGTAACTTAGCTATAGTGGTCATCTGCCACTCCTCCGTCTCCATCGCTGTCAAGACTCTCTTCACACGGGAGAGCCAATCTTCAGCTTGAGATGGGGTTCCCAACCCCGAGAATACCGGAGGATTCTCGCTCATGACATGTTTGAGCTGTCTCTCAGTTGCTTGTCTCGACACCAAAGGCTCCACTACTACCTGCTCCACTCTTCTCGGCTCAACCTCTGGAAGAGGTACTTGCTCCATCGCAGGAGCGGGCTGCTGCATCTGCCTTGCAGGCTGCGCATTGATCATGGAAAACACTGCTTTGAACACCAATCATATGGTCTCAGCCGATGGAGGTGTTGCAGGAGCATCATTTGGTGCACTACTAGCCTTAGAAATTCGGTGTTCTGACGGCCTAGCACTTCTTGTGGTCACCTATAGTTGTAGAAAACACTGTTAAGCGACCATACAAAATTGAAAAAAGCAATTATAGGAACACGAAGGTTCCCCAAACACATGTATTTTCATTCCTAAGTGGACATTCATGGGTTCGTTTGTTGTTATAATGATGACGCACACACATATGCTCACCACCCCTTAAAAAGACTTCACCCACGAATTCAGTTTAAGCCTGACCGAAACCCGTAGTCTGATACCAAATTGTAACACCCCATATCCGTCGCATAGCATATAATAGTAGGTCCGGCCGGGACCCGATGTCATATACCACAGACAGACCGGGTGGTTACTCAATGGAAACCATCCAACCAATAACAACGTCCTACACAGAGCATTCTAGCTGATGCAATTTAAGGTTACAAGATTAAGAGCCCAGCAATAAGCTTGAATGTCCACTACCCAAAACAAATAGGAATGAAGGTACAAATACACAAGTACTGGCCTTATGGACTTACAATTATTTTCCTCAAATTACATGTTTTTCAAACCTCGGCACGCAGGCCGACCATACACGAATAAAAGAAAACACTCAGAATTAGGCCTTTGAGGGCCGACTCAGTAACTTGGGCTTTAGCCCGCTATTTACCGCTCGGCTCCGCAGCACCTGCAAGCAACAATCCACCGCAAGGTGGCAAACAAAAGTAACGGTCAGCTATGCTGACCAAATTATAACGATCCCGCCCCCGAACTCGGGGCGGCGATGCTCCTTCCCTGCACTTTATTAGCATAACCAAGCAGTAATGTAACAACACTACATCACAGGCGCAGGCACGCACGGCCACACGCCCCGTGCTCTCAGGGCACATTCTCGGTGATCACAATCAAAGTCCGCCGACTTACCACCGCCCCCAGGACGACAATATCTCGTGAGCATTTGATCTTCCTGGCCACTGCCTAAGACCCTCCATCTATGCCAGTGAGGAGAACCACGTACTTTAGGTCTCTCTAACTGAACCACATAGATCGGGTACGGTTCTGCCTGACCCGTTGCTCAGACCGCAACGTCCATTTAAGTCGTCTGCGCGGGTCAAACTTCCCCGAGTCCCGTATCTCCTTCACATATCACATAACCCAGTTATGTTCAGGTTGGCTCCCAGGCCACCAAGTTGGCAGTATCACGCATATGCCCAGTTTTCCGGGTGCACCTTGGAGTTAATACCCAAGGCTCCCTGTTGCAATCTACCGCGTAGAAAACCCGAAAAACAAACATTCGTGCGTAGTCTTCTCCGGCCATTCATGCAATGCAACATCACTGATCCAGACCAACTTGTCCGGGTAGGCTTCACACATCATGCCTATATCCGTTCTCGATTACAGACTCTACATGTACACAACGGGGATTATTCATGTCTACCCGAAGGAACGCCTCAACTCACCGTAGACTCGCGAGAGCGGGCTTCCTATGCAAGGGAAAAGAAGAGCTTCACATGATAAAGTAGAGAATCGTTACCCTAGCCTTTTTCCTTGGCGCAATGAAAATGTACGCGGATGAAAAGCACTGCACTCTCCTTGCCTCCATAGATCCGAGGTCGGTTCGCGATTTGGAGCTCCGAAGCTACGCCGGTGATCAGATCTAAGCTTCTTCTTCCTCCTTTGCTCTCCCCTCTCTCCAGACTTAGAAAGAGAACCACTTAAGTAAAATGAGGGTTTCAAAGGTACAATTCCGGGTATATCCCTAGAGGAACAACCCCCAGCCGTCGGATCCCAAATTAAAGAAATGAACGGCCACGATCCGTGGCCGAAATGCAAAACCTTGGCCGAATACGGCCTGCGACACGCCAGTGTCCAGTTCCGTGTCCCCCATTCGCCATCGAAATCAACACATCTCGAAAAACACATGGGCACCCGACATGCCCGTGTTCGACCTGACACGCCCGTGTCAGCCAGTACACGCCCGTGTTCCCGGGCGTGTTCCTCCATCAACACAGGACCAACACCAACTTGAGACTCATACAGGTCTTGGACATGCCCGTGTGCTATTTGACACGCCCGTGTCATACCCGAACACGCCTGGGATCTAGGCCGTGTTCACAGTCTCGACACTTCGTCGAGCACAATTCATCGACCACCCGACACGGCCTTGTACACGCCCGTGTCCTAGGCCTTGTTCCCTGCTCGACGATCGTCGACCAAAAATTCGTCGACAATACGGCCTGATCGTCGACACAAGTGCGACACGCCCTGAGACACGCCCGTGTCTCAGGCCGTGTTCGCTGCTCGACGTTCATCGACTCCAACAATCGTCGACCATACGGCCATATCGTCGGCCTAAACACAACACTCCCTGGGACACGCCCGTGTCCCAGGCCGTGTTCCCCCTGCCAAATTCCAAATTTGGCCCATTACGCCTTCCGTCGCTCTTTTGAGTTTCAGGGCGTTACACATTGTGTCCCTTTGGTCTGGGAACTAGCTCCTAGACACTACATCTATTGAACTGATTCAGCTCTTCCTGCATAGATTCAATCCAGTAAGAGTCTTCAATAGCCTCTTTAAGCTTCTTGGGCTCTATTTGTGATAGGAAGCTTGAACATAGGGCTGTGTTGATGCTCTTGCTCCTTGTATGGACACCATTTCTTACATCACCAATGATTTGGTGTGCTGGATGGTCCCTCAAATGTCTCACAGCTGGAGGCATTCTTGCTTCAGCTAGCTGTTCTACATTGTTCTTAGTTGGCTGAACTGCATTGTCTTCAGCTGACTGTTCTTCATCCTGAACTTGTGAGTCTTGAGCTCCCCTTGGACAACACCCATCCTCTTCCTTATCTTGTCCTGCTGGATACATTTCTATGATGGTTAGCTTGTCCATCACATCCTTTAAACCTGTAGAACTAGAAGAGGTGCTTGACAGCTCACAGTTAATTGGGTTTGACTCATCAAAGACAATATGTACTTATTCTTCTACAACCTGAGTAGTCAAGTTATAGATCCTATATGCCTTACTATTATTGCTATTGTAATGCCTCAACTCTCGAGGATGTTTGGGCTGAGTTGGGTAGACAACACGGCCTGGGACACGGGCATGTCCGTGGCCGTGTCCTGCACGCGAGTGCTGGCAGGGTGTATCGAGTGAGTTCGACGAAAATGAGGTCGACGATCCTCGAGTAGGGGTACACGGCCTGTGAAACGGGCGTGTCCATGGCCGTGTCCTCGAGTGCCCTCGATGTTTACTCAAGTGAGCTTGACGAAATGCACTCGTCGATCCTCGAGTGGGGAACATGGCCTATGACACGGGCGTGTCACATGGCCGTGTCCTTCTTTGGATTTGGCCAAGGCGATGAGGCCTGGTGAACACGGGTGGGACACAGGCATGTCCAAACCCGTATCAGGGCACACGTCCTGTGACACGGGCGTGTCACATGGCCGTGTACTGTTCGGGTTAAGTTGGTTCGTGTGTCGCTTAAGGTACACAACTTGTGATATGGGCGTGTTACAGGTCGTGTCAGCCTAAAAATAGAGATTTGATGGCAATTTGTGGTCGTTCGTTTCCTTCATTTGGGATCCAATGGTCCAAACTTCTCCCTGCTATATTTAATTCCAGGATTTGAATGAGATAAATATCATTCAAGCTTGGCTATCCTCTTTCGAAAAGAGTAGAGAGAAGGGAGAGCAAGGAGGAGTAGGAGAAAGGGATCCGACCGCCGGTGGAGCTTCAGAATTCTGAATCGAGGTCCGAAGCCAGACTTGTGGAGGCTAGGCCGTTGTGGTGCTTTCCAACTGGCTAGATTTCCATGGCTCCAAAGAGGTCGTAAAGGGTAACGATCTTCCTTCTTGGACATGTGAAGTCCTTCTTTTTGGCATGTGCATGAATTTCTCCCAACAGAGGGTGGATTGCGGAGGGATTTCCCTTGGGTTGATTCTTGGAGTCCCCAATAGTCTTGCATAGAGATCCGAAAATGTGAAGTACGGAATAGACATACTATGTGAAGCCCATCTTGACATGTTGGTCTGGATTGGTGATGTTTTCTTTTGCACACCGGAGAAGACTCTGCGTATAAATGTATATATTTGCATATTTTAGTGGGTTGTGCCTGTGAAGGATAGTCGCAGGAAGTACTGAAGTGAAAGTCTAGGAAAATACCCGCTAAGTGCTTGTGTTGTATGCTTTGAACGATAAGGTTAGGACTAAGGATGGAAAGTGAGTTCTGTCGCTAACACCAGACGAGAAGGAATGTCCCTGGCGGTGGATCCTAGCTAACCTACGATTGTGAAGCCTGTCCCGAGGTTACAGTGTGGCTATTTGTGAGCCTGATGAGCTCTTGAGAAGTCCTCGTGCCGAACGGAAAAGGGGATGCCGACCCGCATTAGTCTTCGCATTAAACTAACGATTTGAGCAACGGGCAAAGGCTGAACTGCATCTGCGTTATGACTATCTTCCATGAGTGCCCGGGCTATTGGCATTCGGCAGAACCCATAGTGAGAGTCTTAGGCCTGCGTGCCATTAGTACTAAAGTCTCTCGCTGAAAGCCGTGGAGCAAAATGCTCAAATTTACCGTTGGGCTTCGGGCCTTGAATGGCGGTGGGCGAGTGGTATATCCGGTACACCAAGATTGTGCCATGAGCGCACAGAGCATCGGGCCGTGTGGGCGATGTTTGCGATATGTGGATTGTGCGTGAGTGCACATTATGTGAGATATCTGCTTGTGAATTGCTATGCCCGCAGGGAAGGAATACCACTTCCCCGGGAAAGGGGTAGGGTCGTTATAAATTGGTCAGCTGCTTGCTGACCGTTTCCTTGTTTGCCACCGCTTGATGGGTTGTCCCTGTGCAAGTGCTGGAGAGCCAAGCAGGAAATATAAGGGCTGAAGTCCCTGCACTGCTGCTGCTAGCCCTTAAAGGCTAATCAAAGCCTTTTTGTGTTGTGTTCATGTGTGGCCAGCTTGCGCGCCGATGTATGGAATCCACGCTTTTAAAGAGAAACTGTAAGGCCTTAAGGCCAAACGTTATTGTATGTGCTGTACATTCCTATATAAATGTGGTTGTTTATATTAGTGGACATTCCTGGTTTGAGTTTAGTATTATTGTTAAAAGCTTCCGCTAGAATGCTCTGTGTTAGGATGCAGTTATGAATTGGTATTAACCTGTAACCTCGCCGCCTGTTTTGTGGCATATGGTTTGGAGCCCCGGCCGGACCTTCCATTATATGTTATGTGAATGGATGGAGTCGTTACAGCTGTACCCAACAAATATCACTTCTTGGGACTTAGAAGCAAACATAGTCATATAGGACATACCATTGTTTAGAACATAGCACTTGTTGCCAAAAATCCTGAAGTAGGATAAGTTTGGTTTTCTGCCTTTCAGAATCTCATAGGGAGTCTTCTTGTGGCTTTTGGTGTTGGAAGCCCTGTTAAGGACATGACATGCACTATTCACTGCCTCAGCCCATAAATATTCTGGGAGAAATGTGTCACTTAACATGGTTCTACCAGCCTCTATGAGAGTTTTGTTTTTCCTCTCAACAATCCCATATTGCTGGGGTGTTCTAGGAGAGGAGAACTCTTGATTAATCCCAAGCTCTTCACAGAATCTTGTCATGCATTCAGACTGAAACTCAGTCCCATGGTCACTTCTGATTTTGACCATAGTACTGTTAAGTTCATTCTGAATTTGCCTAACAAATGTCTGGAAGACATCAGGGGATTCAGATTTCTTTCTTATAAAGAACACCCAGGCAAATCTAGAAAATTCATCAACAACCACAATGGTGTAGACTTTCCTACCTAGACTATGAACTGGCATAGGACCAAATAGATCCATATGGAAGAGGTATAAACACCTCACTGAATCTTTGGTATCAAGGCTCTGAAAGGAGGTTCTGGTCTGCTTGCCCATTTGGCATGCTGAGCAGATACCCTCCTTGTTGCACTTCACCTTACGGCCATTTCTCACTAACTCTTTCACTACAGAGTCTGCCTATGGTCTTGTAATTTAGATGCACTAGCCTCTTGTGCCATTGGACACAATATGAAGCTTTCTCATCTGCAACTAGGCATATAGGAGAATCCTTACTCCCGCAAACAAATTTGAGACAATAGACATTTTCTCTCCTAGTTCCTGTCAAGATGACCCCTTGGTCACTTGACCTCCTAATTTGACACTCATCCTTGAAGAAACAAATGGCATAGCCAAGATCACAAAGTTGGTTTATGCTTATCAGGTTATGTTTCAAAACTTTCACATAAGCTACTTGTGTGAGAGTGATTATGCCATTAGATATCTTACCAAACCCTTTTGTTAATCCTCTTTCTGAATAACCAAAGATGACTTTGGGTCCATTTTAAACTTGAGTGTACTACTTCAGTATGCTCCTTATTCCAGTCATGTGCCTGGAACATCCACTATCCAAGTACCATATAGGGGTATGGCGACTTGGACTCACCTGCAAAAATAGATCATATTTCCTTAGGACCCCAAATCTTATTGGGCCCTAGGTGTCGTTAGACTGAAATTAAACATACCTACGTGCAGCTCTTCTGACAGGTAAACTGTCATTGTTTCTCTAGACACTCTTATTGTGCCAGCAATCAATAACATAGTGGACCACTTTGCCACAACACTAGAACTCATAAATGGCGTACCTTCTTTTAAGGGCTGGATTTACAATATAGCAGTCTGCAGCTCTCATTCTAGTAGGTACAACAGCCATTTTCTTAAGTCTTATAACCACAACTGGTTTGGGATTTGTCTGACAGCAAAGGTACTAGGGATATCTTTGAACCTATCAGCTGCTTCCTTCCTTTCAGAGTGCAAGCTCTTGATAGCTTCAAATATACCCAAGTCTGGTGTGCTGACAGACTTTACTTTAGTCTGATTGTGGATTGGCAGACTTTGAGAATGGGCTACAGCCTTATTTTTGAGTGTTGGGGCTGGTACACCTAACACAAATGGTCCAGGATGGGCCATCTGGTCATGAGATGCCTTATAAGCACTAACACCCTTGCCATTCCTAACACCATACTTCCAGTGACCATGAATGTTGTCATGGTCATACCTGTTAGATGGCAGCTCCACTTTCCTGAAAGGAATTTAAGGCTTGGAGGCTAGTGGCTGCACTGGAGCATTGCCCTTCCATTTGGAATAGGCAACTCTAGTTCTCCCTTTGAAGCTTCACCCCTTCTTACCCTTTTGGGAGGAGAAGGTGTCAATCAAAGACAATACTGAACATGGCTTTGAGAACTTAGCCACTAGATCCTTCTCCTTTTGGAGTTTACCTTCAAGATTCCTAATGTGGTTATTTTTGAAGGTGATTGTGTCCATATGAATAACAACGATGTTTTTCATCTTGCTGACTTCTTGTATCTTCAGGTTCAGCATGTTTGCTGAGTCTGAAATAACCAGCTTCAGAGAGGCAATCTCCTCACCCTATTTTTTTGGCTAGAAGCTTGCTTCTCTTTAGTGCTTGCAGGAGTTCTCCATAATTATCAATCAATTGATTGACATCTCCCTCAGATTCAAAGCCATCTTCATCTTTTGATGCAGATGCTTCTGATTTTGGACTAGTGACATAATTTGACACAGAAGGTGTAGAATGTACCTTACTAGGGCCATGCTGCTCCTGGCTGGGTCCTTCCTAAGTCAAAGCCATCATCCCAAGACAATGGCTGGCTTCTTCTCCTTCTTCAGATCTAGCAGCATCATCAGCTTCTCCAGTGATTGCAACCGGCATCTCTAAGAATTCTGCTTCTATAGATTCTTCTTCAGCAGTAAATAACCCAATAAGGGTTCCACCTTCATCTTCCTCTTCTGACTCTGATGATGAGGAGTCAGTCCAACTCTTTTGCATCTTGGCAATAAAGGACTTCTCCTTCTTTCCCTTCTGCTGATGTTCCTTATTTCCGCCAACATCCTTTTTTTGACAGGGCAGTCGACTATGACATTCCCTGGCTTACTGCAACAATAGCACACAACTTTAGAAGAAGTATGTTTACTAGGATTAGAGTCATACCTCTCGTCTTTAGCGGATTTCTTTTTTCCCTTGTAGTAATCTTCCTTGGGATGAGAAGAAGAGGATGGACTGCTTCTCTAGTGCTTCTTCATCATAAATTTCTGGAATTGCCTAGAAAAGGCAACAAAGGCTTCATCAAAAATTTGGCAGTCTGATATGCTGGTATCTGAGCTTTCTGACTCAGTATCAGCAACTCTCCTTGGTGGAGAAGGAATCTTTCTCCTACTCTTCCATGTGGCTTCAGCTTTGAAGGCCACTGACTTGTCTTTGACTGTAAGCTTGCTGATTTTCTCCTCCACCTTTCTAGCAGTCTGCTGCATTTCATATGACAGTAAATTTCCAAACAGGGTTGGTGGTGGAGTGTTTGCAAGTCTGGACACTTCTCTGATGGCACAGATTTTTGTGTCACAGTCTTTAGTGAAAGACCTGAGGAACTTGTCATTCAATTCATAAGTGATGAATACTATGTCATATGTCTTCAGCACATTCACAATTCTGAAAAACTTCTCATAGCACTCAGCAATGTCATCTGACTTGTCCTGCCTGAAGCTTTCATACTCTTGATTGAGCATGGAATTCCTGTCCTCCCTCACTTCTTCAGACCCCTCCATGTAGACAACTAGTATGTCCCACATCTCCTTAGCTGTCTTGTAGTGGACTAGGTTTTGGAAGTTTGAGTCATCTACGACACTAACAATAATGTTTTGTGCCCTCTTATCCATTATAGCTAAGATGATTTCATCTTTAGTCATCTCAGAATACTACTTTGGAGTCTTCAGATTTGCATCAAGAACTGATGTCTTCATTGGGATTAAGGGTCCTTCCTATACTCTGATGTATATCCTAGGATCAGAAGCTTCCATGAAAAGTCTGACCCTTTCCTTCCAGATGCCAAAGGTCTCCTTCCTGCAAAGAGGAATTTCATAGATCCAAGTTCTTTATGATTCTCACCTGAGCCCATCTTGGCCTTCTACTAGCTGCCCCTGGAGATCAACTCAGACTGTTAAGTCTATCTTGAGTAACCTCCCTCTGATACCACTTGAAAGCTTTGATTTCAAGAACAACTAAACACCTAAAGGGGGGGGGGGAGGGGGGGGGGGAGGTGGTGAATAGGTCCAATTCAAAAAAAAACTTAAGCAACTAATCGATTAATATCACATCACAACAATCTCATCACAATAAGATCAACACAACACAGTACATAGAATTTTATAATGGTTCCCCAATTGATGGGTACATCCACTTTCCCACTTCGCCTATCTTGCAGTATACTAGATTAAGACAAACTTCCTTCTATCTTTCTCATATCCTTAGATCTCATAGCTCAGAGCCCAACAGGCTCATACAACTCGGGCATAAGCCCTACCACTCAGATCACCAAGATCCTACAACTCAAGTTCCTCCCAAGAACTCTATCTCAGAGTGACTCCACAATCTTATAGCTCAGGCAATCCTGCCCTACCTTAGTGTGAATCCACACACCTATAACTCAGACAACTCATGCCCTACCTCAGCATTTATAACACAGGCTTACAATACAGGCCTTAGCCTTACCACTCTAATTCAGAATGAATCTTACAAGGAATGTTGAAATTTGTGAAGTGGAAGTTGGTGATGAGCAGGCAGGGCGGACTGTGCGGCCTGAGCGGTCTGAGTCCGTGGCCTAGGCGGACTGCTGGTTGCGGCCTGAGTGACCTTGGTTATCTTGGTGGCTTGGCTGTTGAGGAGCATGCTGTGTGTCCTGAGCGCCTTGTGTGCGGCCTGAGCGGTCTGGTGTGCGGCCTGGTTGGCCTATGGCCAAGGAAACCGGGCTTCTAGCAAAGCGGACTGAGTGGACTGCAGTTTGCGGGTTGTTGGCAGTGCTTAGTTGATCTGCGTCCTTGTAGATTTGCAAGCTTATGTTAACCAGCAGATTGAGAGTTCTATCCGCGGGAGGCTTGGTGGACTGGTTGAGTCTGTAGAGTTAGTTGTTGCGGAATGGCCTTGGAGTTTGGCTGTGGCCTTTGCCATGCTCTGGTGGTGCTGCGGGCGTTAGCTGCTGTGGAGGAGTGCGCGGACTATTGTCAGAGCCCGACAGTTGGCCATTGTCATGCAAACTGTGCGAGTAGGGATTGCGAGCTCTGCCTTCTGATGGTGTGATTGGCGATCTGCCTGGGGGCAGGACGACTGGGCCTTGTCCGCTGAGCTCGCGCTTGCTCTTGGTGGTTTTCTGGACTTGGTCACATTCAGTGACAAGTACAGTGTGTCCGCGGTATCCGCCGAGTCCACAGTTGACTGGGCAGACTGCCTGTTGGTCTTGGACTTGTAGCAGATGTTGGCTTTGTTCTCAAGCTGTGCGGGCTGCCTCCTTATCCACATATAGTGTGCAGACTGTCGCAGTAAAGGTGGCTGTCCTTTTGCGGTGCTTTGCGGGCAATGCAGGCTGGTGCCTTGTCCGCATAGTATGCGCGGACTGGTGCGAGTTCGCCTAATGGTGAACATCGTTAGTCCTCCTGGCGGTTTCCCTTGGAATCCGGTTAAGTCCTTGCGGACTCAGTGGACGGGTTTTTTCTAGTGTGCGGGCTGGGGTGGTGATTCTATTCACTAGGGTGGTGACTACACTCCTCACCTCGCCTATAAATAGACCCCCCAACACATCTACAGTAACTGAGTGAACATTAAGTGGGGCTTTGTCAATTGTTGCGTTCTGGATTTTCTTGTCCGAGCGGGTTGAGTAGAGTTAACGGTTTACTGTGTGCAGGTTGCGCGACTAGCTTCAAGGAGACAGGAGGTTGGCTTTGACTTCGGTCAAGTTCTGTGAAGTGTGCGGTCTTTGCGGTCTCAGCAGGTCGCTTCTGCGGCTTAATAGTTCTCTGCTTCAGCGTTTCCAAGTTCTAATAACCTGTCCGCCGGTCTCAGGCGGGTAGGCGGTCTGTTCTTCAATTCATCAGCAGTCAGCGAATAACGGTGTGTCCGCACGATCTTGCAGTCTCGGCGGACTCCGTGTCTATTCGGCGTGTAGCAGCAACAGCTCGGGCTGCTTCGGCGACCTTAGCTGACTCGGAGGTCTCGGCGGTCTCGTGCTCTGTCCGCCCGGCTTGTTTTATGCTTGCTGTTTTTTAGCTTGTGTACTGGCGACATCATGTCTCTCTATGTATACCTCGCCCTGTAAAGAAGTGTTAATAAAAATAAGATCTGCTTGTTCTTCTATTTGCATATGCTGTTGAGCTTTCTCTTTGGGTTTCCGCATGATCAAGGTGTTAACTGGATAGTTCTGAGAATATTCATTTGGCTTTAGGCTTTCCTACTGACCACTTTGAGAAAATTCAACATGGTATCAGAGCCAAGTTCAGTTGCTTGATCGGTGATCAACGATTGTTGTTGCTCTGTGCTTCTGGAAGCTTAACCAAAGGTTGTTTAAATGGAAGTAAGATACGCAAGAGGTCTTGCTATTGAACTCTTAATGCCGACTAACTTTAAGAAGTGGAAGTCGTGCATGAAGAGTTTCCTTCTGAGCGAGGAGCTATGGGAGGTCATCGGTGGTGACGACAGATAGGAAGTTACTGCTGCTTTTGGTACTGCTGAGCAGGTGAGACTCTGGAGAAAAACAAATGCAAAGGCAGAGTTTATTATCAAGTGTGCTGTTTAGCCAGAACTGTTTGATCACATCATTGCATGTGAGTCTCCTGCTGATATTTGGACAACTATTGATGAGTTGTTCAATCGGAAGAATGTAGCAAGACTTCAGTTTCTGGAGAATGAGTTGGCTAGGACAACTCAAGGAGACCTGGCCATCTCAAAATTCTTTCTGAAGATGAAGAGCTTGTGTGTTGAGCTATCATCACTTTGATCCTGATGAGCCTATCTCTGAGGCTAAGATGAAAAGGAACATAATCCGCGATTTGCAGAAGGAGTATGTTGCCTTTGTGACATCTGTTCAAGGCTGGGCTACTCAGCCATCTCTGCTGGAGCTTGAAAACCTGCTTGCTTCGCAGGAAAGTTTGGCAAGGTAGATGGCTGGAGTTACTATCACAGAGGAAGGCAGTTAAGCTCTCTTCTCAGGCAAGAAGAAGAAGGGATGGGAAGGGAAGAAGAAGAAGACTGCTGCTAAAAATGAGCCTTCAACTTCTTATCAACCAGAGAGGAGCGCTGCTCCTAAGAAGGATTGGAAGAAGAACTTGAAGTACTATAGGTGTCATCAGCGGGGACACTTCAAGCGTGACTGCAAAGTCAAACTACAGCCTGGGCATGCTGTAGGCCAGGAGGAAGCTTGCTCTAAGAGTGAGGAAGCTGGATGGGGCAGAGCTTTCATGACGGGCACTTGTGTCCGTGTTTTGTCCGCTGTAAACTTCAATGACGAGTGGATCGTGGACTCTGGGTGTGGTCATCACCTCACCAGAGACAAGTCGAAGTTCTCTTCCTTGCAAGCTTACTCAGGTAACGAAGCTATCATAACTGCTGATAATACTGTTTATGCAGTAAAGAAGGAGGGGGTTGTGTCTTTGGGTAGTGATAAGGGGCCACTCACGTTAAGGAGTGTGTATCACATACCGGGCATGAAGAAGAACCTCTTCTCTGTGACCAATGCGGTAGACATGGGTTATCACATTATGTTTGGGCCAACATAAGTGAAGTTCCTTCGTAACGTATCAACGGTTAAGGTTGATGTTGCTTATGTTAGGAGAAGAGTGAAGAAATTATTTGTTCTTGCAACTAACTCTTATGTTGATCAGATGAGAGCAAATGATAACACTACTATATGACATGAAAGGCTGGGGCATGTAGGAATGGATAAGCTGAAGGCTATGGCTAATAGAAGCCATGTAAGAGGCTTGCCTAAACTATCTTCATTTGGCGACGGTTACGTTTGTGCGGGATGTCAGTACGGCAAGGCTCATCGCCTTCCGTTTGATAAATCACAAACTAGGAGCAAGAGACCATTGGAGTGCTTCCATGGAGACTTGATGGGACCAGCCGTCACTGCAAGCCTTGGTGGGAGCAGATACATGCTTGTTTTGATTGATGACTACTCAAGATACACTTGGGTATAGTTTTTGAAGGAGAAGTCTGAAGCCTTCCGTTTGTTTGTGGAGTTCAAGGAGTTGTTGGAGGGTCGGCTTGGCTTGCGGATCAAGAAGCTTAGTACAGACAAAGGTAGTGAGTTTGTCTCCTCCGAGTTTTCTAACTTCTGCAGGAAGCACGAGATCTAATGAGAGCTCACTTGTGCTCACACTCCATAACAAAACGGAGTAGCGGAGCGGAAGATCCGTCATCTAATGGAGACTTGCAAATGTTGGCTTCATGCGAAAGACATTTCTAGGTCCTTCTGGGCAGAGGGGATGTCTTGTGCTTCTTACGTCATCAATCGGATACCGCTCAGCCCGATCAACATGAAGACTCCCTTTGAAATGTTGCTAAAGGAGAAGCCCAGTGTCCCTGATGCGGCATGTCCCTGATGCTTCAAGGACAAAGCTATCAACTTGCTATGTGCATGTCCCTGATGCTTCAAGGACAAAGCTTGATGCAAAGGCAAGGAAGCATGTATTTGTTGGCTACAATGAGCCGAAGAAGTGATCGAAAAGCATGGACCCTATGATGAAGAAGTTTGTTGTATCAAGAGATGTGGTCTTTGATGAACTGACATCGTTTGGAGGAGGCTCAGTTAAGCTATCTAGGAGAAAGGTTGATGAAGAGCAGAAGGTGGCTGTTGAAATTCTGGAAGAGGAGCTTGCTATTTCACCAACAGCTCATGTTGCTTCAAGTTTTGGTGCTGAGGATTCTGGCTCAGGAAGCAGGGGGGCATTGCTCAAAGATTGTCTGAAGGTGGAGTTGAGCCTAAAGAAGTAACAGAGGTGGTGAGCAAGGAGCAGACCCTTCGGAGATCAAAGAGGGCTATTAAGCCACCAGCTCGGTACTGTGATGAGAATGCAGTGATTTTTGTCTCCTGCTTCTTTGCAGGACCTCTGGATGAGCGAGAGCCTGCAAACTTCAATGAGGCCACTGGAGTCAAGGAGTGGGATGATGCCATGAATGAAGAGATTGCTGCTCTCAAAAAGAATGAAACCTAGGATCTTGTGCACAAGTTTGATGACATTACTCCCGCGACTTGCAAGTGGGTGTTTAAGTTGAAGAAGAAGGCTGATGGGAGCATTGATAGATACAAAGTTCACCTGGTTGCTCGAGGATTCTCACAGTAGTATGGAGAAGACTATGAGGAGACATTTAGTCCAGTTGAAAAGATGACTTCAGTTCGGGTGGTGATCGCCTTGACTGCTTGAAAGGGATGGAGAATGTGGCAGCTTGATGTGAAGAATGCTTTTCTTTACGGAGAAATTGATAAGGACATCTTGATGGATCAGCCACTTGGATTTGTTTCTGAAGTTCATCCGGACTATATCTGCAAGCTCAGGAAGGCTCTCTATGGGTTGAAGCAAGCTCCTAGAGCTTGGTATGGAAAGATAGCAGGGTATCTTCAATTCTGCAGATATCTTTCATCCAACTCGGATTCAAGCTTGTTCATCAAGAATAAGGGGGAGATTCAAGTCTTGGTCCTGCTCTATGTGGATGATATGATCATCATAAGGAATTCAGATGAGGAAGTAGCTAGGCTCAGGGATGAGCTTGCTATACGCTTCGAGATGAAAGACTTGGGAGAGCTTTATCACTTTCTTGGTCTTGAAGTGGAGAGGAAGGAGAGTGGGATTCTCATTTGCCAGAAGGGATATGCGGATCACATTGTGAGTCGATTCGGCATGGGCGAAGGGAAGAGTTGCTCTACTCCACTGGAACATGGGCTGAAACTTTGACGAGATGAATGAAGGATTCTTCCTGATCCCTTGATGTTCAGAGCACTAGTTGGGAGCTTGATCTACCTGACGATTACAAGGCCAGACATTGCTTACGCTGTTGGCCGAGTAAGTCGGTTTATGGCTGAACCAAGGAAGTCTTATCTGGTGGCGGCAAAGAACATTTTGAAGTATGTCAAGAGAACTTATGATATGGGACTCCTCTATAGTAGAGATGCGGACTTTGCTTTGCTTGGATACACGGATGTTGATTATGGTGACTCGGATGATCGGAGATCAACTTCGTGTTATGTTTTCACTTGTGGATTAGCTTGCATTTCGTGGTGTAGCAAGAAGCAGGACTCTATATCCATGTCTACTACAGAAGATGAGTATAAGGCTTCGACCTTGGCTGCTCGGGAAGCCATCTGATTAAGGAGGCTTGTAGAGGATGTTCATGAAGAAGTACAAGGGCCTACTTTGCTCCGGGGTGACAATGAGAGTATTCTCAAACTGGTAAACAATCTAGTGTGTCACGCAAGGACCAAGAATATTGAGATCAAGCACCACTTCATAAGGGAGAAGGTGTTGGAGGGATCTCTTCTAGTCGGGCATGTTCGGAGTGAAGATAATCTTCATGACATCTTCACGAAGCCGCCGTCAAAGGGGCCATTTCAGCGGTTACGAAGCTTGCTGGGTTTGATCACCACTTCTCATTTCAAGGGGGAGTGTTGAAATTTGTGAAGTGGAAGTGGGTGATGGGCAGGCCGGGCGGACTGTGCGGCCTGAGCGGTCTGAGTCCGCGGCCTGGGCGGACTGCTGGTTGCGGCCAGAGTGACCTTGGTTGTCTTGGTGGCTTGGCTGTTGAGGAGCAACCTGTGTGGCTTGAGCTGCCTTGTGTGCGGCCTGAGCGGTCTGGTGTGCGGCTTGGTTGGCCTATGGCCAAGTAAATCGGGCCTCTAGCAAAGCAGACTGAGCGGACTACGGTTTGCGGGCTGTTGGCAGTGCTTAGTTGATCTGCGGCCTTGTAGATTTGCAAGCTTATGTTAACCAGTAGATTGGGAGTTCAATCCGCGGGAGGCTTTGCGGACTGGTTGAGTCCATGAAGTTCGTTGTTGCGGACTAGCCTTGGAGTTCGGTTATGGCCTTTTCCGTACCATGGTGGTGCAGCGGGCATTAGCTGCTGTGGAGGACAGCGCGGACTGGTGTCGGAGTCCGGCAGTTGGCCGTTGTCTTGGCAGCTGTGCGAGTAGGGCTTGACAGTTCTACCTTCTAGTGGTGTGATTGGCGATGTGCCTTGGGGCAGTCGGACTGGGCCTTGTCCGCCGAGCTCACGCTTGCCCTTGGTGGTTTTCTGGACTTGGTCACATTCAGTGACAAGTAAAGTGTGTCCGTCGTATCTGCCGAGTCCGCAGTTGATCGGGCGGACTGCCTGTTGGTCGTGGACTCGTGGCGGATGTTAGCTTTGTTCTCGAGCTATGCGGGCTGCCTCCTTGTCCGCATATAGTGTGCGAATTGTCGTAGTAAAGGTGGCTGTCCTTGTGCGGTGTTTTGCAGGCTATGTGGGTTGGTGCCTTGTCCTCATAGTCTGGGCGGACTGGTGCGAGTTCGCCTAATCGTGAACATCGTTAGTGCTCCTGGCGATTTACCTTGGAATCCGGCTAAGTCCTTTTAGACTCCGCGGACGGGTTTTTGCTAGTGCGCGGGCTGGGGTGGTGATTCTATTCACTATGGTGGTGACCACACTCCTCACCTCGCCTATAAATATACCCCCCGGCACGTCTACAGTAACTGAGTGAACAGTAAGTAGGTCTTGGTCAATTGTTACGGTCTGGATTTTCTTGTCCGCGCGGGTTGAGTAGAGTTAACGGTTTGTTGTGTGCAGGTCGCACGACTAGCTTCAAAGATCCAGGAGGTTGGCTTTGACTTCGGTCAAGTTCTGTGAAGTGTGCGGTCTCTGCGGTCTCAGTAGGTCGCATTTGTGGCTGACCGTTCTCTGCTTCAGCGTTTCCAAGTTCCAATAACCTGTCCGCCGGTCTCAAGCGAGTAGGCGGTCTGTTCTTCAGTTCATCAGCAGTCATCGAATAACGGTGTGTCCCCGCGACCTCGCAGTATCGGCGGACTCCGTGTCTATTCGGTGTGTAGCAGCAACGCTCGGGCGGCTTCATCGACCTTGGCAGACTCGACGGTCTCGGCAGTCTGGTGCTCTGTCCGCACGACTTGTTTTGTGCTTGTTGTTTTTTAGCTTGTGTACTGGCGACATCATGTCTCACTATGTATACCACTCCCTGTAAAGAAGTGTTAATAAAAATAAGATCTGCTTGTTCTTCCATTTGCATGTGGTGTTGAGCTTGCCCTTTGGGTTTCCGCATGATCAAGGTGTTAACTGGATAGTTCTGAGAATATTCATTAGGCTTTAGGCTATCCTGCTGACCACTTTGAGAAAATTCAACAAGGAAATATTAAGGATGATGAATTACAAACACCAGAGAAAATTCTTTGTGCCTGTCTACCTGGACTGAGCAGATATCAGCCCTAAATTCTTCTTCACAGAAACAAGATGATACAGAGATCTTGAAATGATGCCCGACTTGTTTTGGAATCAACTAGCAGATGAATCTGCTTCTTCTTCTTCTTCAGGAATATCTCCTGATCTGGACTAAGCAGATTTCAGCCCGCCCTTCTTCTTTGATCCAGCAAATTGATCTTCAGATTCTAGCTCGGCTTGGATCGGGAAGAAAACTTCAGCTAGGGCACACCTAGACTGATCTGTCTCTCTCAGAGGATTACTCTGAATCTGCTGGTGTAGATGTTGATGGCAACAATAAACTCAAAAGCCCTTTAGATTTGTTCTTGATGTTCTTGGCTTCTGCAATAATGGCGAATGAAGACGACGAACTCCGCTTCTCATTTTTAATCAGATATTAATCATATTAATTCCTTGATCATAGATCTCGATCTCTTCTGCTATTTATAATCCCATCACATTGACGAGATGATCGGCACGTGTCTCAGTTTTAATGGTTATTAAAACATCAGCTATATTAACTTCAGATCCACTGTAGACTGACATCGATGTTAATGTTGGTTTGCATCGAATCTGAACTTTGTTGACTTGTTGAATTTGTTGAGTCAGCATCATTCTGGACTTAGCCAAAATCAACTAACATTTCTGAAATCCTGCATTCGACGAACTTCAAGCTTAGCTCGATGAAATCTGAACTCAACTTGACGAAACAGTGAAGCTGAGACCGACGAATTCTCTCAGCCCAGTTCTATCTTCAGGTGAAGGCTGAGTTCGACGAATTATCTGAACTCTGGTTGACAAAATCTGAACTCCGGTCGACGATTCTGATAGCTGAGTACTTCTTATAGGTAAAAGCTGAGATCAACGAACTCTGAACTCCAGTCGATGAAAACTAAGCCTAGCTCGACGAATGGTAGACTCAGTGATTCTGGACTTATAAAGTTCTCCAGCTTTGCGTGAAGGTGTTGAGAGCATTGGGTGAATATCCCTCACTCAATGCTTTTTCCCTTAGTCATATTCTTCAGCTTTCTGCCTGATGGTATTGAGAGCATTGAGTGTATATGATTCACTCAACGCATCTGGACTTAGTCGATTTTCTGCAATCTTTCCTTCTTGCTGAAGTTTGGCATTGACAGACTCAGCATGGCATTGAGTGATGAAGCTTCACTCAACGCTTCTGGAGTTAGTCAATTTTCTGGATTCTTCACAGTAAGGCTATGATAGGATAACCTTGACTCAACGCTTCTAGCTGGATGGCGTTGAGTGAATTGATCCCACTCAATGCTTCTATACTTAGTCCTATTTCTACCTTGATTCAACGCTTCTAGCTGTATGGCGTTGAGTGAGTTGAGCTTCCTCAATGCTTCTGGACTTAGCCCGATTTTCCTGCCTGCCTTCTCTCAGTGCTATTAGCTGGATGGAGTTGAGTGAGCTTGTCTCACTCAATGCTTTTGGACTTAGGCAATTTTTTGAGTTTCCAGCTCCATCTTGAGTCCACGTGTCATTGTCTCTTGAACTAGCTGTCCAATCATTTTGACAAAGACTAACCTGTATGCATGAACTTAACCATACATTAAATATAATTATGTCTATCTCATTGTCCTTTTTGACATCATTAAATCACGACCATTGGGATCAATGGACCCAACATCATCCAAAACCACCTATCTCAGGTCACTAAAGAACCCTACCACAGCCTTTATAAAATAGGCTTACAACTCAGATATAATATATCATACCCACTCAGATCTCTAGGAGATCTTACAAAATAAAGAGGTAAAGTATAAAGAATAAATTCTCAGAAAACATAATTTCTGTAATTTGACTTATCTATTTGCACATATTCTTCAATTAGCAGCAATGAATTTCTCCTTGATAAATTGGCTGGCTGATAAGTTGCTTTTCTGAATCTGATATCTTCTTGATGTTGATCGAAATGATAACCTTGAAGAAATTGTTGATCAGATCCACCATGATCTTTAGATCAACTTCTACAAAAGATTTGGATATTTTCTTGAAGACATTCATCTTCCGCCTCCTCCTCGGGATTGGAAAATGAATGAGGATTTTTTGATTGCCTTTTCGATTCTTCTCTCTCTCTTATTGGTGTAGACTACCCCTATATTTATAGCCTTCATGGATGGTGAATGATGACATCAACATCTGACATCATACATCAAATTCTCCTTCAAACTATTTTAGTCAAAATAACTTATTCCTGTACTTGATGTGACAGTTCTGACCCATCTTGGTACTTCTGTGTTGACTCAGCACATTTTTTGAAATATAAGTGTCGAGATGTCCAAAGTGTGTCAACACTTGTGTCGAGACAACATAGCAGTCTCGACACAATTCTACCTGAAGGAATTTTCAACCGAAACTTGAGAGTGTTGAGATAGTTGATTTGTCTCAACACAAGCATTGTCTGTGTCGACATCTTTTGTTCTGCTTGGTGTCGACATCTTTTGTTATGCCTTGTGTCGGCATCTTTACTTCTTCATTATGTCGAGAGAGTTGATTTGTCTTGACACAAGCATTGTCTGTGTCTATATCTTTTGTTCTACTTGGTGTCGACATCTTTTGTTCTACCTTGTGTTGACACCTTTACTTCTTCATTGTGTTGAGACAGTTGATTTATCTCGACACAATTTTACTTAGTAAAATTTCCCGTCTTCTTTGTATCAAGATAGTTGTATTGTCTCGACAAACTACTTTAAGCTTTACAGTGTCGAGTAAACTGACTTAGTCTTCAAAGTGTCGAGACAACTGACTTATCTCGACACAACTATCTTGAATCTTCTATGTGTCAAGCTAGTTGACTTGTCTCAACACAACTTCTTTAAAGGTGTTGACACAGTTAAAGTGTGTCAATACTTTTGTATTTGGTCAATTTTTTGTGTTGCGAGTTGTTGAATGTAGACTGTGCTGACTTGTCTCGACACAACTACTACAAAGGTGTCGACATAGTTGAAGTGTGTCGACACTTGTGAACTTTGACAATTTTTCTTCAAAATCAAGTTAGCTTCTTGTGTCCACCTGTCTAATCAATATGTAATCCTGTATATATAAACTGAAATATCCATCAAATATAAATATGTGTATATCATTGAATCGAAAGGGCTTCTTCAAATTATGTACATTGTGACCAATATACCAAACAATCTCTCCCTATTTGGGGAAGTCATAACCCTAATTCAATGATATACAATATGATACCAAAATATGATGACAGAGTTATACATTCAACAGTGCTAAATAACATATGAAATGACACAATTGATAAACATATATATAGAACATAGTATAACCAAAATTTTCATTATGAATCTGTTCAGGATTATATTTGTTTGATTAATTATACTGATCCAAAACTAAAAGTACAAAAATGCCTAGAAAATAGATTCTAATGATCTTCTAGTTCCTTGATGATTATGCCCTTTCTAGATTGTATTTTTGCTTATTGAGATTATATTTGCCATCAGGTCACGTGTGTGTGGGACCGCATGTTTGGGCTTTCCCCATCGCGTTCCAGGTCTGGGTGTTGACCCCGGTGGGCCCCCTTGTGTGGCGGAATATCCCCGCGGTCCTGTGGTTGGGGTTAATCACACATCGCCCGCAGACTTCTCCACTTTGTGTTCATGTACCCCGCCACCCTTCATCTCAACACCTGGGTTTTGAGATGAACTAATGGGTTGGCGGGTTCTAACTTGGTATCAGAGGAGGTTGTCCTGCTGCGGGGGTGTGTTGAGATTATATTTGCCATCAGGTCACGTGTATGTGGGACCGCATGTTTGGGCTTTCCCCATCGCGTTCCAGGTCTGGGTGTTGACCCCGGTGGGCCCCCTTGTGTGGCGGAATATCCCCGCGGTCCTGTGGTTGGGGTTAATCACACATCGCCCGCAGACTTCTCCACTTTGTGTTCATGTACCCCGCCACCCTTCATCTCAACACCTGGGTTTTGAGATGAACTAATGGGTTGGCGGGTTCTAACTTTGCTTTTACTTCTGGCACCTTATCATCAACTATCTTTTTCCCTTTGTCAATATTGGATTTTGAGATCTGTTCTGCCTTGAGCCTCTGTCTCTCAAAGTAGTGATAAGGCTTGGGGAAATATTTTCTGGGCTCAACTGAATTAGCAGGAATCTTTCTTTTCTTCAAATCATGTCTGAACTTCTCGATAACCTCTTGCTGCTTCAAATGTTTAGCTCATTCTTGCTCTTGGTACCATTTTCTCCTATCTGTAGCATTGACATTAACAACTTTCCATACAATGAGGATTATTGATCTAGAGGTTGGGCTCCATTGCTCAAAGTTTGGTCTAGTTTCAGCTTATTCCCTAAACCTTTTCTTTGATAGCTGAGCTTCTTTTTCTATAATCATAGCAGATTCAGACATCTCTACCTCTTTACATATAACATTTTGAATTGGTGGTGGAGGAATGTACATGTGTTGGACAGCAGCTTGGATAGCCTCAAATGGAACTTGTGCTCCAGGATTGTACATAGTTTGCTTAGCAGCATGAGTAGATTCAAATTGAGTTGGTAATTGAGTTGGTTGACAACCAGAATCAGTAGTTTGATCACCATCATACCATAGGTGAGGATGGCCTAAAGTGTCTCTGATATTGTTTGATATCTAGGTAGCATGTTCAGAACTGGCCCTTATCTTTACCCTCTCCCCCTTTATGACTTCTCTTTCAACATGATACCTCAGATCATTCTTATGAAACCTCACTTGTCCATCTAAGTAATTGATTCCTAAGGTTACAATATTCTTCACTTTCAGTAAATTCTTATCCAAATCTTTGTCAGAATCTTTAATCTCTTTAAGCAATGAGGCTGAACAGGTTGTCAGCTGAGTTTCAAAGTCTTTTGTAGCAGCAACTATTTTGTTTTCTAAACTAGTAGTTTTCTTTGTCAGCTTGACTAATGTTTCTGTATGCATAGTAGTCATGTTTTCATCCAATGTTCTTTGATTTTCAAGGACATAACCTTGTTTGACAATCATTTCATCCTCAGTCTTCTTTGCTTCTTGCCGTTGTTTAGCAATATAAACTACTACATTAGCTCCCTTCTGAAAGAAATTTGTCATTTTTGTCTTCAGGAGATTTACCTCAAATCTTATAGACTTTATGTCCTGAGCTAGTTGAAATTGCAGCTTTTTATTCCTTTCATCCACATACTTTTCAAGCTGTTGTCTATGTTAGTCAAGCATAATTTGTAGTTGCACAAGTAGTGAGCTTGTGTCCAATGGAGAAGCTGGAGTTGGTTTAGACTGAATTAATCTTTTATAGCTCCTACTTTTCTTTTTCATTTCAGATATTTTCCTTTTCTTCAGCAGATACTCTTCTTCTTCCTCAGATTCAAAGGAACTTATTTCTTCAACTGTTGGTGTCTCTTTGGATTTTTCAGTATATGGGTCCAACTCCCCCTCAACCATTGCATCTTCTACATTTATATTGGTATTGTATAAATTAATATCTGCATGCTGAATTTCATTATTAGGAATTTGATTTTGTGGAGTTTTAGCTAACTCCCCCTGGATTTTAAGTTCCTTGAAAAAAATATTTTCTTCCACTGCCTCCTTTGAGGCAGGATCTTCATGTTCTTTCCCAGAAATCTGCACATCTTGTGCCAGATTCTCAGAAGTTACAGTTATCTCCCCATGGATGTTATCTGTTTTATCCAATAGAATTTCTTCTTCAGTATCCTTATTGATTGCATTTTCAGTATCTTCAACTGTGATCTGTGAAAGTGAGGGATATATCTGACTAACTCTAGGGGGTGAATAGAGTATTTTAAAACTTTAATTTGTTTTCACAGTGGATTTTAAAGTAGGTGATATATATATATAGACAAATATCACAGCACAAAAAATAAATAAGTAAAGGCACAACCAGACGACACAAGGAATTTAAAGTGGTTGCCCAATAAACTTGGGTACATCCACTCTTCTACCACCCTGGTAGGAATCCACTATAGTTTTTAATCAGGTGCCCTGCCACCACAAGTTTTGGATCAGGTGCCTTGTCACCATAAGATCTATTTTCTAAGGGAGATCTAACAACCCTTTGAGGTTTTGATTAGGTGCCCAAAAACTAATCCCATATCTTTTGATCAGGTGACTTGTGAACCAAAGGGTTAACTTTTGAAGGGAGTTATAACCCTATAAACAGTGAAAGGAAAATGAAAATGATGTTGTATTCTCTGTCTCAAATCTCTAAGAAGACTAGTGGATTGTTGATGATGTCAAAGCTCCCCCTGAGTTGTATGAATCTGATCAGGAGTGGAAGCTTTGCTTCAGGGTGTAGGCCTTCTTTGAAAAACTACTTCCTCCATTATATGTTTCTAAGAGATGTGAACTTTTTGGTCTCAGATTGATGATCTGTAGCTGGAAGAAAAGCTTGAAGCAAATGATGAAGAACTCTATTCTATACTCCTAAGCTTTTTGTATATTTTTTTGTTAACTTGCTCTGCAATTTTCAAACGGAGTATATATGTCGTTGCAGATTTTAAAACCTCTGAATATTTTTAAAATCTTTCCTTGAAATCCTCTGTATAATTTCTGGGAGTTGGAACGGCTAATTTAGTCTTGAATGTATTTCCCTAACTGTCACAGTAAATATAGTTGAGTAATAACTTTGTGAAATCCATAATTAATGCTGCTAGGTAATGGCTATATTCTTGAGAATATTGAACTTAATTATCAGAGTATTACTGTCTTTATATAATATAATTTGAAATCAAACTGCTATAGTCGAACTGAGAAACTACAGAGAAGATTAGTCGAATAGATCTTGGAAGGAGTTAGTCAAACTCAGCATGGATTTCGTCGACCTGAGCTCCAAGTTCGTTGAACTGATATAGTCCTTCGTCGAGATGAACATCTAATATGAGATCATAGTTCGTCGATCTCAGCTAGAATTTCGTCAAGCTGAACTTCTGATATGCGATCACAGTTCATCGATCTGAGATTAACGATCGTCGAGTTGAGTTCAGCTATTGTAGAATGCCTTATTCTGCATTCTTTAAACTGCCTTGTCTCTAAATTCTTCTGGCTCTGAAGTCTTTTGAAGGTGGGTTCCAACAATCTAAGTATGTGCGGCTGACCTTGACCATGAAACTAGCTTATGACTATAGACTATACATATTGGGTCATCTAATCAATCCTAATAGTGAACCTAGCCCAAATCACAAGTAGGGTTCCAACAATCTCCCCCTATTTGGGTGAGGTCACTATAAAAATAAAGAAAATCACAAAGTTTGAAAAAAATATCTGACAGAATTATAGAACTTCAGCAGATATAAACAATTATGCCTTGTAAATATACATATAACAATAATAAAATTCAAAAAGCATAAGAAAAAAAACTAAAAATCTTTCTTTGAGGCTTCTGAAGAAGGTTTTGAAGAAGGTTTTGTGAAAACCATTATTCTTTTGGGGTCCTCTGCTTCTCTTTGATTCATTTTCATCTCTTCAGCACCAAGAATTTTCACTGATGTAGTTCTAGGTACTACTGCCTATGGATGGAGATGCATATATTCATCAGCACTAAAAAGATTTTTTACCTAATACTTATCCAATTCATTCTTTCTATAAGATGACATTGTTGAAAATTGAGAAGTGTCTTTTCCTTCAGCTTCGACTTTCCTTATCTGAGAGTGAAAGCTATCAACTCATTAAACCTATCCATTCTGTAGTTAGGATCCAACTCTGGATCATAGGTTAGAGAAGGTGGCCTTTCTGGACTAGATTTTTCTTACTGATTTCCTTCAGATGTCTGTTGTTGGCTGCTTTGACTTCTTTGTTGTTGTTTGCTTCTGTGGGATCTATGATACTGTCTAGTGGTGCTTTGAAATGGTCTAGAATGATAAGAAGTTGTAGACATTTGAGACTGGGAAACACATCCTGCTGATCCTGCTGCAGGAAGAGGAGGAAGAGGAGGACATCTCCTAAATTATGGGGGTGAAGAGTATCTTCTACTATTCTTTCTAGCTTTTAGCTCATTCTTAGAATACCTTATACAGTGAGGGGAGTCTTGAGTAAGAGTAATGTTGTGCAGAATATAATAAGGGGTATCTGCTGTAGGAGAAGGTTTGGGAGCAGCCCTGGAGGGAACCTTCTTCTTTAACTTTCTCTTCTTAGACCCATAATCTTTTGAGTCATCTGACTCTTCATCATCACTAGAATCTTCAGTAGGCTGATTATAGATAGCTTTAATGTAACACCCCCTTTCTGTCGCATAACATATAGCAGTAGGTCCGGTCGGGGCCCGACGCCATATAGCACAGACAGACCGAAGGGTTAAGCAATGGAACCATCCTTCCATAAACCAACGTCCTACACAGAGTACATTCTAGCGGAAGCAATTTAAAAGTTGCAAATCAAGAACCTAGCCACAATATGAACGTCCACTACATAAACCCAACAGGAATGAACGTACAAATACAAAAGTACTTAGCCTTATGGCCTTACAAGAGTTTACTCAAATAAAAGTGTCTTCCAAACCTCGGCACGCAGGCCGGTGATATATGAGAATAAAAGTAAACATGCATATATAGGCCTTCGAGGGCCGGCTCAGCAACAAGGGCTTTTTCCCGCTACTTGCCACTAGGCTCCGCAGCACCTGCAAGCAATAATCCACCAAAGCAGTGGAAAACAAATGCAACGGTCAGCTAAAGCTGACCAAATTATAACGACCCCGCCCCTAAACTCGGGGCGGCGATGATCCTTCCTTGTACTTTATTAGTATAGCTTAATAGTAGTAAAATTACACATCATCACAGGCGTTGGCTCGCACGGCCACACAAACCAGAAATCTACCAGACTCTACATGCAAACAAGGGGGACTATTCATATCCCAAGATTCCCTGTTGAAATCTACCACGTAGAAAACCAGAAAATAACCATTGACATGAAGTCTTCTCCAGCTATCCATGCATAATAAAACATCTCCAATCCAGACCAACTTGTCCGGGTAGGCTTCACACACCATGCCTATGTCCGTACTTTGATTCCAGACTCTATATGCAAACAAGGGGGACTATTCATATCCACCCGAAGGAACACCTCACACTCACCGCATACTCGCGAGAGCGGGTTTCCTGTGCAGAAAGAAAGAGGACTTCACATGTCCAAGATGAGAATCGTTACCCTAGCATTTCTCTTTGGCGCCATGAGGATCTAGACGAATGAAAAGCACCACAAAAGCCTCGCCTCCATAGATCTGAACTTGGCTTGTGATTTGGGGCTCCGAAGCTCCACCAGCGGCCGGATCTCTCCTCCTTCTTACTTGCTCTCCCCTCTCTCTAGAACTCTTAGAAAGAGAAAACCCAAAATGGAATGAGGGTTTCTAACCCTATTCTCAGGTATAACCCAGCAAGAATAGCCCTGAGCCATTGGATCCCAAAATAAGGAAACGAACGGCCATGATTAACACTTAAAATCCAAAAACTGGGACGAACACAGCTTGTGACACGCCCGTGTCCAAGGCCGTGTGCCTCAATCGACGCCGAAACCGTCGCGTCTCGAAAAGAACACAGGCTCTAGACACGCCCGTGTCACGCTTGACATAGCTGTGTTAACCAGTACATGCCTGTAAAGTGGGGTGTGTTCCTCCATCGACAAAGGGCCAAAACCAACCCGAAGAGAACACGGGTTCTTGACACGCCCGTGTTGAAGTTGACACGCCCGTGTCAGGCTGAACACACCTGTGATCCAGGCCATGTTCCACCCCCGACACAGCATGGCTCACAGCCCGAGCAGGACACGGCCTGGGACACGCCCGTGTCTCAGGCCATGTTCACTGTCTCGACGATCATCGACTGCACTTTCGTCGACCACATGGCCAGATCGTCGAACCCGAGCATGACACGACCCTGGGACACAAGCATGTCCCATGCTGTGTGACCCCTACCAAGTCCCAAACTCGGCTCAAAATGCTACCCGTCTCTGTTTTGAGTTTCGGGGCATTACAGCTCTCTCCCTCTTAAAAGAATTTCGTCCCACAATTACAGAGAGGAAAAGATAGGAACAAAACTTAAACGGTACCTGAGTGGAATAACTCTGGGTACTCCTCAAGCATGGTTTGCTCTCGCTCCCACGAGAGCTCCTCCCGACCGCGGTCGTCCCAACGGACCTTAACCATTCTGATGTCCTTGTTACGCAGTCGTTTGACTTCCATGTCCTCAATGCGAACGGGCTTGACTTTCGTCGTCAACCCATTACCGACCGGTACTTGATCAACCACAATCACTTGTAAAGGCTCTTGCACCGCCTTCCGCAGCACCGATATGTGGAATACATCATATAGACCACCCAGTTCCGCCGATAGCTTTAATCGATAAGCTGCTTCTCCAATCCGCTCCAGAACCTCAAACGGTCCAAGGTACCTCGGGCTTAGCTTCTTCAAGCGCCGTACAAGTGAGACACCATTGAACGGCTTAATCTTCAAGTACACCCAGTTGCCAATAGGGAACTCCATGTTCTTATGCTTGGCATTATAGTACTTAGCTTGCCGGTCCTGAGCAAATAACAATATTTCTGGAATGGTTCGTACCAACGAAGTTGCATCTTTCGCTTCTTGCTGCTTGTATAGCTTCAACTCACCCATTTCCAGCCACGACAACGGCGTGCGACATATTCTACCATAAAGGGCCTCGAAGTTCGCCATTTGAATACTCACCTGGTAGCTATTATTGTAAGCGAATTCCACCAAGTATAGATGATCTTCCCACTGTTTCCCGAAATCCAAGACACATATGCGAAGCATGTCTTCCATCATCATGTTGACTCTCTCGGTCGGACCATCCGTCTGCGGATGAAAGGCCGTGTTGAAACTCAGCTTTATTCCCAACATCTGCTGCACCAAACTCCAATCATTGGACGTGAACCGCCCATCTCGGTCACTCACGATGCTGCGAGGCACACCGTGAAGCCAAACAATGTTATCCACATAAATTTTGCCAATTTCTCCACAGAATCATCCTTCCTATGCGGAATGAAGTGCGACACTTTCGTCAAATGACCTACGATCACCCAGATGGCGTTGTTAACCTTCCGCGACCTTGGTAAACCATGCACAAAGTCCATTGTAATATCGTCGAACTTCCACTCTGGGATAGGCAAGGACTTCAAGAATCCTCCAGGCTTCTGGCACTCCGCCATCACTAAGGCGCATGTTTGACACTTCGCCACATAAAGTGCCACATCCTTCGTAAGTCCTGGCCACCAGAACAATTTCTTCATATCACGGTACATCTTCATGCTCCCCCGGTGAATCGAGTACTTGGTATGCTGAGCCTCGTACATCAATTCTGCCCGCAGTTTACCCACATTCAGGACACACAGACGACCGTCCTTCCATAACAATCCATCCGCAACATCAAATTGGGAATTTGACCCATCCAAAGACTCAACCATGATTTTCTTCATGTGGCCATCCAAATCCAGAGCTTGCCGAATCCGATCAGCCAGGTCATACTGAACTTCTGTCCAATTCAATAGCGCTTCAACACTAGTCTGCTTGTCAACACAAGAGATCTCCAACGCCTCCAACTCCCGAACCAAATGCTCTTCATGAACTGACATCCAGTTGGCTTGAGCTGGGGCACTGCAACTCAACGCATCCGCAACTACATTACTTTTTCCAGGCACATAATGAATCTTAAATGTGTAGTCCACCAGGAACTCCATCCATCTCTGCTATCGCATGTTTAGATCCTTCTGACCCAACAAGTGCTTCAGGCTCTTGTGGTCAGTATAGATATCGACCTTCACCCCATACAAGTAATGCCTCCATAGCTTCAGGGCAAATATCACGGCTGCTAACTCCAAGTCATGGACCGGATAATTCCTCTCATGCACCTTCAGCTGACGCGAGCCATAAGCTATCACACTTCCATGCTGCAGTAGGACACAACCCAATCCACTGCCCGAAGCATCACTATAGATCTCAAAGCGTTTGGTCCCACTCGGCAAACTTAGAACAGGCCCCATGGTAAACAGACTTTTCAACTCTTCGAAAGCTTGTGCGCACTCCGGTGTCCAAACAAACTTCTGCTTTTCGTCGTCAGAGTCGTGAGGGGCAATGCTATCCGCTAGAAGTTCTCCACGAAGCGCCTGTAATAGCCGGCAAGCCCTAAAAAACTCCGGACTTCCGCTATCGTAGACAGCACATGCCACTCTCGTATAGCAACAATCTTCGTCAGATCCACTGCAATTACCTCTCCACTAACTATGCGACCAAGGAACGCCACTGAGGACAACCAAAACTCACATTTGGAGAACTTGGCGTACAGTTGCTTCCTCCTCAGCGTCTCCAATACCAAATGCAGATGCTTAAAGTGATCCTCCTCACTCTACGAGTACACCAATATATCGTCCATGAAGATGATCGCAAAGTGTTCTAGGTACTCTCGAAAAGTCCTGTTCATCAGATCCATGAACACTGACGGCGCATTAGTCTGCCCAAACGACATGACCGTAAACTCATAATGCCCGTATCTCATACTAAAAGCTGTATTGGGGATATCACTTTCTCTTATCCTCAGCTGATAATACCCGGACTTAAGGTCCAATTTCGAGTACACCGATGACCCGAATAACTGATCCAAAAGATCATCAATCCTTGGGATAGGGTACTTGTTCAGCTCTCCGTTAACTTGTTCAGCTCTCGATAATCGATACAGAGCCGCAAACTTCTATCCTTCTTCTTCACAAAAGAACCGGTGCGCTCCAAGGTGACGAACTTAGACGCACATAACCCTGTTCCAAGAGCTCTTGAAGTTGAACCTTCAGCTCTGCCATCTCCTTAGGCGCTAGCCGATACGGAGAGCGTGACACAGGTTTGGCACCTGGCACTAGCTCAATAGCGAAGTCTAACTCCCGCTGAGGTGAGGCTCCAAGGAGATCACCAGGGAACACATCAGGGTTTTCAGATACAACTGGGATGCTGTCCAAAGTAGGCTTATGCTTCGAAGCCTTCATTAGCCTGAAGAACAGCTCTGCACCAGCACGAACTGCTTTAAACACCTAAAGAGTAGACGTCAAAGTCTTGCTCGATCCCTTCAAGCCTGCAAAACTCGTCTCACGAGAACCCAATTGACCTCCTAATCCAAATCTAAATGCAACAAACTCTACCTGCGCGCATTGAGCACCCATTTGGCAACAACACATCCAGTTTGTCCTTTACCATCGAAGAAGGTACTCTGATGCGCGATATAAATCCTTTGGACAAAAAGGAGTGCGAAGGTCCAGAATCAAACGGTGCTCTCACCGGATAATCTAAAAGCAAAACAAAGCCGAGCACAAACAGTCCTAAGCTAACACGTGCAAGGGCAACAAGTATTTAAAGCTAAACTGCTATAAATTTAACTCATACCTGTCACCACGTCCGCTTGCTTTATGGCCTCCTACAGGCCAAAATTGTATACCCTAGGCTGTGTTGGAGCATAGTGGGATGCGGTTGACTCCACCGCCTTGCCCTTCTACTCGTACATTGCCCCAGGCTTCCTCTCGGACTTTGAACGTCCTCTCCAATAGTCTCGGGCAAAGTTTCCGGGCTTTCCACAGTTATAGCATGCGCCCGGAGTTCGGCCCGTAGTCGCACCCGACGCACCAGAAGAAGGGGCTGGTCCCGAAGTCTCAGCCTTCTTATACCACTGACGGAACACAAAGTTTGAGGAGCCTGGCATTTTGAACACCATTTCCTTTGCACTAGAGTCCTCAACTACTCGTAGCATAGCTTTCTTTGTCTTCTGAGCACCATCCCGACAATCTCGGGCAAAGTGCCCTTTCTTGCCACAAGTATGACAAGTGTAAGTAGCTTTGCTAGTCGATGTTCTAGCCCCCTTTTTCAGCATTCTGCAGGATGCAGCTCTCAAAGGACTTGCAGAGTTCTATACCCTGCTCACTGGCATCTAGTGAGTCTTCCTCAAATCTACTTCCAAGGATCTAGCTGAATCCACCAAGGCTCGGAATCCCAATAGTTTTGGTCCTAGCAGTAGAATTCGTAGCTCGCCACGTAGGACATTATAAAATCTATCGACTATAGACTGCTCGTTCTCTAACTCAAAGCATGGGTAGCGGCTTATCATAAGAAATGCTTGCAAATATTTGTCAACTGAGTGCGCTCCCTACACTAAACACATGTTCAACTGCTGACCCGATGGTCTACCAAATGTCATTTGCTCCATCACACCACCCAGCGTTAAAGACACATCAGGGGCAAAGGGTTGCACACTCCTTCCATGTAGTGCATTAGTCATAATGAACACCGCTTCAACAACCCTTCTTATGGTTTCAAATGAAGGAGGGGTCTTGAGCACGTTACTGGGTGCACTGTATTCCTCAGAAAGCGAGCATTCTAATGGCCTTACACCACTCCCGGTCACCTATAATCGTAAAAAACACCATTAAGTGACCGAATAAAATTGCAAAAAGCAATTATAGGAACATGCAGGTTCCTCACACATGTGTATTTTCATTTCTAAGTGGACATTCATGGGTTTTTTTATGTTATAACAATGACGCACACACATGTGCTCACCACCCCTTAAAAGAATTATGTCCACGAATTCATTTAAGTTGACCGAAACCAGTAGTCTGATACCAAATTGTAATATCCCCTTTCCGTCGCATAGCATATAGCAGTAGGTCCTGCCGGGGCCTGACGCCATATACCACAGACAGACCGAAGGGTTACACAATGGAACCATCCTTCCATAAACCAATGTCCTACACAGAGTACATTATAGCGGAAGCAATTTAAAAGTTACAAATTAAGAACCGAGCCACAGCATGAATGTCCATTACATAAACCCAACGGGAATGAACGTACAAATACACAAGTACTTGGCCTTATGACCTTACAAGAGTTTACTCAAATAAAAGTGTCTTCCAAACCTCAGCACGCAGGCCGGTCACATATGAGAATAAAAGTAAACATGCATATATAGGCCTTAGAGGTCCCGCTCAGCAACAAGGGCTTTTGCCCGCTATTTGTCACTAGGCTCCGCAGTACCTGCAAGCAAAAATCCATCGAAGCTGTGGCAAACAAAAGCAACGGTCAGCTAAAGCTGACCAAATTATAACGACCCGCCCCTAAACTCGGCGCGACGATGCTCCTTCCCTGTACTTTATTAGCATAGCTTAACAGTAGTGAAATTACACATCATCACAGGCGTAGGCTCGCACGGCCACACACCCCGTGCTCTCAGGGCACATTCCCGGTGAACCCGGTCAAAATCCGCGGTCTCACCACCGCCCCTTGGACGGCAAACCACGTGAGCATTATAGTCTTATCGGTATATGCCCAAGACCCTCCATCTATGCCAACGGTGAGTACCACGTACCTTAGGTCTCTCTAACCGAACGACATAGAGCGGGTACGGTTCCGCCTGACCCGTTGCTCACACCGCAATGTCAATTTAAGCCATATGCACGGGTCAAGCTTCACCGAGTGCCAAACCGATCACACATTTTACATAACCCAGTTATGTGCAAGTTGGCTCCCAGGCCACCAAGATTGCAGAATCACGCTTCTGCCCAGATTTCCGGGTACACCTTGGAGTTAGTCCCCAAGGTTCCCTGTTGCAATCTACCACGTAGAAAAATCGGAAACAACCATTGACACAGAGTCTTCTCCGGCTAACCATGCATAATGAAATATCACCGATCCAGACCAACTTGTTAGGGTAGGTTTAACACACCATGCCTATGTCCGTACTTCGATTTCAGACTCTACATGCAAATAAGGGGGACTATTCATATCCACCCGAAGAAACACCTCACACTCACCGCATACTCGAGAGCGCGGGTTTCCTGTGCAGAAAGAAAGAGGACTTCACATGTCCAAGATGAGAATCGTTACCCTAGCATTTCTCTTTGCTGCCATGAGGATCTAGATGGATGAAAAGCACCGCAATGGCCTCGCCTCCGTAGATCCGAGCTCGTCTTGCGATTTGGGGCTCCGAAGCTCCACCGGTGGCCGGATCTCTCCTCCTTCTTCTTCCTTGCTCTCCCCTCTCTCTAGAACTCTTAGAAAGAGAAAAACCAAAAAGGAATGAGGGTTTCTAACCCTATTCCCGGGTATAACCCAGCAAGAACAGCCCTGAGCCATTGGATCCCAAAATAAGGAAACAGACGACCACGATTCGCACCTAAAATCTAAAACGTGGGCCGAACATGGCTTGTGATACGCCCGTGTCTAAGGCCGTGGGCCTCAATAGACACTGAAACCATCACGTACCAAAAATAAGATGGGTTCTTGACATGCTTGTGTTAGGCTTGACACGCCCATGTCAACCAGTACACGCCCGTGTAGCGGGGCATGTTCCTCCATCGACACAGGACCAAAATCAACCAGAAGAGAACACAGGTACTCGACACGCCCTTGTAGAATTTGACATGCCCATGTCAGGCTGAACACGCCGGGGCTCCAGGCCGTGTTCCACCCCCGACACAATATGACTCACATCCCGAGCAGGACACGGCCTGGGACACGCCCGTGTCTCAGGCCGTGTGCACTATCTTGACGATCATCGACTGCACTTTCGTCGACCATACATCCAGATCGTCGAACCCGAGCACGAAACGGCCCTGGGACACGCCCATGTCCCAGGCTGTGTGACCCCTACCAAGTCCCAAACTCGGCTCAAAACGGTACCTGTCTCTCTTTTTAGTTTCGGGGCGTTACAATTAATTTGTTTAGCATTTCAGCAGAAAATGTTGGAGTAGCCTGTGGCTATATATTTGTATTTATTATTTCAGCCTATGTCTGTACAATTATATCTTCCTTTTCAGCCAAAGGCTGTGACTCAATATTTTTTATATCCATGTCTTGAAATAAGAAATCATCCATATATGGCATGTGGGATTCAACCCAAGCAAATGTTGGAGGGGAGAGAGCTTTTGGTTGTATATCAATTACTTGCTTTGTGGCATTCTCAATAACTGCAAAGATTGTCCTTAGTTGTTCCAAAATTACATGACTTATTGGGCAGTATAACAAACTATAGCTTTAGAATAATCATAGGAAAAAACTGGTAAGGTGCTGCTATAAACTCTATCAAAAGAATGAAGTAAAGAAGGAATATCAACTGTGGGATTAATGATAAAATCACCAACAGTGATGATTTCTGGAGTTGAAAAATCTGCTGCTTCTCCTACTATGCAAAACATTTCGGTATCTTCCAAAATTTCAACTACTGCTGCTGGAATTGCTGCTGCTGGAGTTTCTTCATTAACTGTTGGGACTGTTGCAGCTGCTGCTGTAGCTTCTTCATAGATTGTTGGAGCTTCTTCATTGGACATCTCCTCTTACTTGGATTCAGAGAGCCCTGAACCCAGGCCCGGGATAGTGGAGGAGGAAGCTGGCTTAAAAGAAAGATCAGATATTGTAGCTACAAGAGGAGCAATGGCTTAAGCTATGAGTTTCTTGAGTGTGGGGGTAATGAAGTCAAGAATGTTAGCAAAAATAGAAGAAAAATCAACATACATATAATCATTTTGATTTGCAGATGTGGAAGGTTGATTGGTAGTTAAGGAGGATGGCATGGAGCAGGTTGGACAAATGGTCAATGCTTGTGGAGTTGAAGATGTTGGATGGACAGAGGGAGTGACAATAGGAATAGTGACTTCCTGAACAGGTGAATATTGTGGAGTGTGTTGTGGAGATGGAGATGATATTTGATCAAAAGTTGGAAATGACAGTAGTGGATCTGTATTAAGAGAAGTGGATGGTATGCCATCAATATGTGATGGTAGATGTGATGGTAGAGGTGATTGAGGAGGTGGAGATGGTGTATCCTAAGAAATGTGGACTGGTGAGTGTGGAGGAGATGGTGGCCTGGGTGAAGGAGATGGTGGTCTGGATGGTGAGACAGGAGCGATGGAAGTAGAAGGTGTATTTGTAATAGCAGTGGATGGTTGTTGAAGTGGAGGAGAAGGTGGAGGTGGAGAAGAAACTTCTTCTAGGTTTGGAGGAGTGACTGTGTCAGTCCTTGTGTTATCAGAAGCTCTGGAGGAGGAATCCCTCAAGGGCTTAGTGATAACCCTCTCCCATCTTCCAAAGAGGGCTGTTGTGAGCCTCTTGGAAGCATTAATGAATATGGTCTGGGAGACCATAAGCTTTGGGCACATAGCTTGCAAGAAGTGCCCAAGAATTCTCCCATACCCAGCATCCTTTTTATTTATCTTCTTCTTGATGCAGTCAAACATGATAACTCCCTAGTTAATTCTCTTCTGATTCCTCAAGGCACACATTAGATGACATTGGTGCCTGGTAATATGATCGTGAGCAGAGTGTTTCCCCGATATCACTTTTCCAACAATATCATATAAAAATCTATATTTTATCAAAAGATTTTTTTTTTAAGAAGGTGGTTAGGGTTTCCTTCAGCATGACACAACCTATCTAGCATTTCATTAAATTCACTACTAGATAATTCTATTTCTTCTTCACCATTAACAAACCCAAAAATTTCAGATAAAATTTCTGGTGAAAGAGGAACCTGATGTCCTGAGATAGATCCAATAAGAACTGTAGTGTGCTAAATCTTTGCCGTATATTCCCATTCCTTAATCTCTATCACTGGAAGCTTTATCCTTGTTGTCATGAACTTTCGTAATGGTTGAGCCTCTAACAACCATAAGATGTTCTGAAAAACTTGATCAGAATGGCTGAATGAATCCATATCGATGTCGAAGTCGGCATCAAATTTCATCCCTGAAAGTGTGGCCGCCGAAATCTCCATTTCATGAAAAAACAAGAGATCAAGTGCAAAGGAACTGGAAAGCACGGTATGGAGTTCGATGAAAACCTAATTATAAGTTTTCAGAAGTTGAAAAAACGAACTCCGTCCGACGAAAAAAATAAAAGATTCGAACTCAGTTCGACGAAAAATCTCATAAAGAAATAAAAGCATCGATCTAAGTTTGAAGAGGGGGAAAACAATTTGTCGTTCTCCGTTCGATGAAAAATGTTCTGAAACAAACTTCGTCAATCTCCGTTCAATGAAGTTTCACAAAGGAAGGTTCGTCGATCTTCGTTCGATGAACACTCCACGAAGAGTTCGTAGTTCATCGATCTCCGTTCGACGAAAAATGAACAGTTCGTCGACCACTGACAAAAATCAAATTAAAGCTTCTCCATTAATCATACCTAGCTGATTTAGGAAAAACAAATGTTTCTTTTCATCTAAGGGTTTGGTGAAAATATCTGCTCTTTGTAAATCAGTAGAGATGAAGACAAGATTAAATTTTTTTTGTGCACACAATTTCTAATGAAATGATCTCTAATCTCTATATGCTTGGTCCTACTATGATGCACTGGATTTTGTGCAATAGAAATTGCACTGGTGTTATCACAAAAGATAGTTGAATTATTTAAGTTGAAACCAAAACCCAGGAGCTGATTTTGAATCCACAGAATCTGTGAACAACAACTACTTGTTGCTATGTATTCAGCTTCAGTAGTTGAAATTGACACAGATGTTTGCTTTTTACAAAACCAGGACAGAAGCCTATCACCAAGGAACTGACAAGTTCCTGATGTGCTTTTCCCGTTGTTGGGTATTGTATCCACAATTACCCAGATTTGTATGAAGACACCCTTGAACTAAGATGAATTAAGTTTGTATTTGATATCTTTTCAAGTTGAGTGCTTGCAGATTATAATTAGCAAGGGTGGACCAATGTCAGTTTATAATGGGTCACTAAATACAGGACCATACAATGTAATCTCTCATTGTGTGATCCATGGTGTTGACTCATCTGTAACCTCTCTATTGGGACACACTTCATTTTCAAGTACTAAAACTATGAGAGAAAAGCTGGTTGTTGGATTTCTTAAAGAAAATCATTTTTCAGGATAACAAAAATTTTCTAAGTGTTTTCTCGAGTAGGACTTATTATACTCGAGTAGAATTATTTTTAGTATTCGAATAAGCACAATCATGTATTCGAGTAGTTGAAGCTGTTCTTGCGAATGCCTAGTGCAGTTCTCGAGAAAGCCATGCGTACTCGAGTAGATCATAACTCATCTTCTCGAGTTACTTTTATATAAACTCTAAAATTTCTCTAAGTCTTTTTCTCGAGAAGCCGACGACTTTTCTCTAGAAGGCCAAAATCTTTTCTCGAGAACCAGATGCTGTTTCTCGAGACACATAATTCTTTTCTCGAGTACCAGAGATTTTTTCTCGAGATGCATTATCGTTCTCGAGTAACAGGTCTATTATTTCTCGAGATACCAGAATTTCACCTCTACATTTTTCTTAAGAATGTTTCTTGAGAACTTCATACCTCTTCTCGAGAAACAGAAATTTCTTCTTGAGAACACTTACCTCTCTCGAGAAATGAAGTTCAGTTTTCTGAATTATACCAAATATTGACGGATTCGTTTTCCAATTTCGTTAACACCTGATTGGTCCACGTTGTCACAACCCGCATTTTCGCCGAATATAAAAAGCTTATCAGAGTAAGGGAAAATGCGCGTCATGATGCCATGCCAGCAGGGGATAACTGCGGACGCTCAGGCAGACACCAAACTAATCATGAAGAAAGGTTCTTTTTAAGTTATTTTAAGGAAAATCAATTAAGTGCAGTAGTTATCCGTATCCCTCGGCTTAGTGGCTCATCTAGTCCACGAATCAAAATATATTATACGCTGCGGAAAAATACTTGATTAGATTAACTCAAACATCCTACATGAGTAAAAACGTCCCTAAAGGACAAGTCATGCTATGCAGGACTCTAAATTTATTATAGTAGGACAGATAGCTTTTACGTTCGCTAAAAATAACAAGTTAGAGTTTCAAATTATGCAATGCATGAAGTAATAGTAGTAGATTTTATAGTTGAAAATGCCTAACATGCATGTTAGCATAAATCCTCCCAGAGAACAAGTAATCCACATCCACCTTTAAAGAAATGAGCAGCTAGCAAGTATCAAACAACGAACAATTCAGTGGGCGCCAACAAACTGACACGAACCCACGAACAAAAGTATGTCTGAACTAGTAAAACTAAACAAACAACAAACTACCTCACTATGATGAGGCAACAACCACGACCAACACTGCCGCCTAGAAAACTACAAAACCAGCACTGCTAACTGCTATTGCTCTGAACCTGAGGCATTCCAAAGACAGAACACCTTAGCAAGAAGGTATAAATGGTGGCAGGAAAAATAATAAGCCAAAATAAACAAAGGTCAACATTGGTACCAACCCAAGACCAAAAGCACTAGATTAAAGTACAAAAGAAAACAGGACATCAACAGGAAAAGAACTCCTACGTGATTTGTCACGTTCCACAAGGGTACACCAGACGCATGAGGCTATAAGGTGACTACATGAATAATTCACAAGAAAGAAAATACAAAACCTTTATTAGGCACCTGTGGTCGACACTACCCAAAAACACGGTGAAGTGGTCATTCTTGGACACACTGCCCAAAAACACGGGCGAGGTAGTCAAACTTGGACACACCACCCAAAAACAAACGGATATATAATCCGTCTAACTACGAGGGAGTCTCATACTCTCCACCATACAATGCAGACATAAAAAAAAAACAGGTAGACTTCCACAGGGCTCTAATGAAGGAAACAAACACTGCGGAGGTGGAATCGTCACTAACTCCCGCATTCAAGAAACCCAAAGAAACCACAACACAAATATCTCGAGATTTTGGCTCGATAGATTCTACTTGACATTACCAAACTCAAGACGTGGTTGATCAACCTCTAGGAGCAACTTACAGTACTAGATAAATTCTAACGCGTTTAGTAGAGAAAGCTAAGACATACATAGACATCATTAAGACACACTAGAAACAATTAACCAAAACCAGACAAGATCGGGCTTTCCAAGACAAAACCTTACAACAACAAAGGATCGTTGAAACGATTAATCATAACAATGATTTGGAAGAATAAGCACAGAAAATTCAAAGGACATGAAAGTATAGTAATTACCATCAGATCGGATAAAGAGAAACAAGGGGAAACCACCACTTGCCTTGGTTTTACTGGAAAAGTCCTCTGAATCGCTACACGTCGTAGATCGGGGCAAAAGGCTGCGGGAGGAGTTGAAATCTAGACAAAAATGGTCGAAAAGGGGATTAGGGCCGAAAAACCCTAACGAGAAATCTCAAGAAACGGGGAATAAATTACCACGATGGCATAGCTCTCGATGAGGGCTTACTTGATCTACAATCGGTTTGCGAATTCGAGCACCAGAGCACCGTCAACGGTCACCAGAAGAAATAAGGACCGACAACCTCTTTCTCACTCGCGCCGCTCTGGTTCGGGAGGAAAAAAAGAATCGGAGAAGATGAAGAAGGTATTTATACTAAAGGTGATAAAAGGAAGAACAAACAAATAAATCTGGTTCAGCTGAACCGGTTTTCCCGAGATAGAAGGAAAGTATGACTCGAGTACTACGGTAATTACACAAGTACTGTACGAGGATTACTCGAGCACTAAGGCACATACTCGAGTACTATACGGGGATAACTCGAGTACAAGGGCACTTACTCGAGTACAGCAAGGGGGAACTACTCGAGTACAAGGGCACTTACTCGAGTATAACAAGGGGGAACTACTCGAGTACAAGGGCACTTACTCGAGTACAGCAAGGGGGAACTACTCGCGTACAAGGGAGGAAAAATTACTCGAGTGCTAATGGAAGACAACTCCGTTCGATTCTTGGTCGAGCTCGGCTCGACGTTCATAGAACAAAAGGAAAACTCCACTCGACGAAATTTGTTCGAAAAATCGTCGAACCAGAATGCAGGCTTGATCGTTGAACTCGACTTGAAGATCGCTAGAGCTACAGCAAGCTCCACTCGACGCTTCGTCGATCTCAGCACGACAATCGTCGAGCTCCGCTCGACGATCGTCAAGCTCCAAACAGCACCCAGAAAAAAACTACAATTGCGATCGTCGACTTCCAAACAGTGCCAAGAAAAAGAAACACAATTGTCGAGCTCCGCTTGACGATCGTCGAGCTCCGCTCGACGATCGTCGAACTCCGAACAGTACTAGAAAAAGAAACACAATCGTCGAGCTCCGCTGGACGATCGTCGAACTCCGAACATCGCTAGAAAAATAAACACAATTGTCGAGCTCTGCTCGATGATCGTCGAACTCCGAACAACGCCCAGAAAAGAAACAAATTAAGGTTGGGTTCAACGAAAACCCACACCTTCAGGAGGGCTTCCCGAGAATCAAAACAAGCTCAAGGCATAAATATAGAAATTGTCATGTTCAGATAGTTGAACATGGAAATATGAGATCCAAACAGAGGCTCAACTCGCCGAATTAAACACAACTCGCACCATAGGCAAACACTGACGCTACAAACACAACGACGAAGTCAAAACCAGAATATGACGAGCCATTCTCGAGATATAAAATTTTTTTCAAAGCTTACGAAAAACATAAACAAAACCCAAAATTTTGATCGCGCGCCGAGACTCCAAAAATGCTCGGGTTGCGACGAAACTGGACGAGCACGTCCAAAACTACTCAAATCCAACACTCGACGTTAAAAGTAACACCACGACGTCATAAATCTGAAATTGCCCAAACAAATAAAATCATCGAAAAAAATCGGGGGCGTTACAGTAACTCCCCCTAAAAAGAAGTTGTGTCTCGAAACTTATCACAACTCCAAAACCAAACCAAAATCTATAATATCATGCATAACTGAAAACATAGCAACATACCCGAAACCAAGAGAAGAGGTGCGGATGAGATTCCCTCATCGCCGATTCCAATTCCCACGTCGCGCTCTCGACGTCTTGATTTCTCCAAAGAATCTTGACCATAGGAATGGTCTTTCTCCGCAACACACGTTCTTGAGAATCCAGAACACGAATAGGTTCTTCCACATATGTAAGGTTGGGCTGAATCTGGGGTATCGAGTCGAGGACTTGACGATCACAACGAACACACTTCTGCAACTGGCTCACATGGAACACATCATGGACACCAGGGAAGGTCGCAGGCAATTCCAGCCTATAAGCTGACACTCCGATGCGCTCAAGAATCTGGAAAGGTCCCACATACCGGGGGTCTAACTTGTGGTTCCTTCCAAACCTTTTAACTCCAGACATCGGGGAAAATTTCAGAAAAATCAAGTCTCAATGGCAAACTCCAGATCGACCCTTTGTAGATTAGCATACTTCTCATAGCGCTCTTGAGCCACACGAAGCTTTTCCCGAATGTGAGTCACGGCAAAATTCATCTCTTCAAGGGCTTCCGGACCTAACAATGGTCTCTCACCAACTTCAGCCCAAAACAATGGAGTTCTATAACGCCTCCCATACAAGGCCTCAAACGAAGCCATCTGCAGACTCTCTTGATAACTATTATTGTATGCAAACTCCATGAGTTTGAGACGCTCATCCCAAGAACCACTATGATCCAAAATATAACACCTGATCATATCCTCTACGATCTGATTTACCCGTTCCATTTGACCATTAGTCTGCGGATGATAGGCGGTGGAATACCTTAAATCGGTACCCAACCCCTCCTATAAACTCTTCCAAAAGCGAGACGTAAATCTAGAGTCCCGATCTGATATGATGCTAACAGGCACACCATGTACCCTGAGGACGTCTTCAAGATATAACCCAGCTATCTTCTTTATCGAGTACCCAATCTTAAATGGAACAAAGTGAGCACACTTTGTCAGTCTGTCGACTATCACCCAAATAGAGTCGTGCCCACGGGGAGATTTTGGCAGACCGGTGATGAAATCTATTGAAATACTCTTCCATTTCCAACTTAGAATATCAAGCGGTGTCAACTTACCACCAGACCTTCTATGATCAGCCTTAACACGCTGACACGTATAACATTCTGATACAAACTTCGCGATATCATTCTTCATCCCTGACCACCAAACAATTTACTTTAGATCCTTATACATCTTAGTGGAACCAGGGTGGTAGGCTACACTGGAACCATGAGCTTCAGCACAGATCTTAGCCCGAATATCTCCAAAGGCAGGGACACAAAATCTACCCCGATACTTCAAGGTGTCAAACTCATCCACAGAGAAATCAGGTAGCTCTCCCTTCACAGTTCTATTCCGGAGGTGCAACAAATCAGGATCATCATTTTGATGTGCTCGAGTAAGGGAAATCCTAGAGGGTTCCTCTGCTTCTAGACTAGCAGGCATAGTACTACTCCCAACCTCAATATCCATAAACAAAAATTCTTATACCAAGGACTGTACCGATAGATTAAAAATCTTAGCGGTCTTTCTACTCAAAGCATCGGCTACTACATTAGCCTTTCCTGGATGATAAAGAATTTCCACTTCATAATCCGCCACATATTCTAACCACCGATGCTGGCGCAGATTTAGTTGTTTCTGAGTGAAGACGTACTTCAAACTCTTTTGGTCCGTATAGATCTTGCACAACGCGCCATATAATAAGTGTCTCCAAAGCTTCATCACATAAATTATGGCAGCAAACTCCAAATCATGCGTAGGATAGTTTCTCTCATGGATCTTTAGTTTCCTCGATCCATACGCGATCACATTACCATCTTGCATTAAAACACAACTAAGTCTGATGTGTGACGCATCAACATACACAACATACTCAACTCCTTCAGTAGGTAAGGTTAAAATCGGAGCAGTACATAATCTCTTCTTCAGCTCCTGGAAAGCCTCTTCACACTTATCACTCCAAATGAAAGCAGTATTCTTCTGAGTAAGTCTAGTTAGAGGAGCAGACAAAACCGAAAATCCTTCCACGAATCTTCTATAATAGCCAGCCAGGCCTAAGAAACTCCTAATCTCCTTGGGTGTAGAAGGTCTCTCCCATTCCATCACAATAGAAATCTTGGTCGGGTCTACAGCAATACCGTCCTTGCTTACGACATGACCCAGAAAGGACACCTGAGATAGCCAGAACTCACATTTGCTAAACTTCGCATACATCTTATGCTCCCTCAGGGTCTACAAAACCAGACGCAAATGTTGAGTATGCTCCTCAACATTATGGGAATACACCAAGACATCATCTATGAATACAATAACAAATCGGTCCAAGAAATCCTTAAACACCTGATTCATCAAATCCATAAAAGCAGAAGGTGCATTGGTTAAACCAAAAGACATCACCATACACTCATAATGTCCATGCCGTGAACGGAAAGCGGTTCGGGGAATATCTGCCTCACGAATCCTCAACTAGTGGTAGCCTGAACGAAGACTGATCTGTGAAAATACCGAGCTACCACATAATTGGTCGAACAAATCATCAATCCTTGGCAGGGGATATCTATTCTTAATGGTTACCTTGTTCAATTCCCTATAATCGATCTAAAGTCTCATCAATTCATCTTTCTTCTTGACAAAGAAAATTGGAGCACCCCATGGAGAAGTACTTGGTCTAATAAAACCACACCTCAGCAACTCATCGAGCTGAGTACGCAACTCATCCAACTCACGCGGAGCCATACGGTACGGTGCTTTAGCAATAGGACGAGTACCTGGCTCGAGGTTTCTCAGAAACTCTATCTCCCATTCCGGAGGAAGTCCTGTAAGACTATCAGGAAAGACATCTGGAAACTTTCGCACCACCGAGACATCCTCAAGACGTGGTGTAACAAAAGCTGTCTCCAGAGCAGAAATAGAAACCAAAAATGCCTCGCAACCAGACTCTATAGCACGTCAAGCACGTACCGCAGAAATGACAGGGCAAACTCTGTCCTGAAATCCATAGACACTCATAGGTTGTCCATCATCCATCCTGAAATCCAGTCGCTTAGCCTTGCACTGGATGATCACATCATACTTGGACAGCCAGTCCATGCCCAAAATCATGTCAAAATCAGACAGATCCAAAATCATCAGATCCGCAAAGGCCAGAAAATTGCCAAGATAAATAGGGCATCTCAGAACTCCTTGGTTAGATATCACAGAATCACCGGAAGGGAGCTTGACATTGAAGGAACCTCCCAAATGGTCCACACTCAGGCGATGTTTATAAACAAATCTCCGGGCCACAAAGGAATGGGTGGCACCCGAATCGAAAATAACATGAGCCCACCTATTCCGCACCTTAAACACCCCTAAAACCGTAACATACATAACTAAACGAACGATAACTAGGGCAACAACGATAACTAACAAGGATAAATTAAACTAAGGCTAACCTGATATCACTTGCGTAGAGGTTTGGGCTTCCTCGCTGGTCATCACGTTCAGCTTTCCTTTTCCTTTATCTAGGTTTGGTGGAGGGGGCAAAGCTCGAAGTGGGGCAGGCTGCAGTGGGGACTGAGCCTGGGGGCACGAAGACTTCTGGTGTCCCTTCTGCCCACACTGGAAGCAACCCTTTCTTTCATCCAGCAGCGAGTCACATCATGACCCTTCCTTGCACAGAACGAGCACACAAGCTCTCCCTTGGGTGCACCATGGATGGCATGCACCTACTGCTGCTTCAGAGTGACAGTCCTCTTGAAACACCTTTCGTAGGGGTGGCCAGGACGACCACAGAAGCTACACACTTCCTTACTTTTCTTCTTCTAAGAAGGGCCAGATGCCCCGGAGCTACCATCCTCAATGCCTTTTCTTTTCTCCTTCCTTGCCGCAGCACCGCGGTTCTTGGCGTTTTCAATCACCTCCACTTTTAAAGTAGCTTCCACTGCTTCAGCATAACTTTCAGCTTGGTAAGCGCATGTCAACTACTGGACATCGCTTCTTAATCCTCCCAAGAAATGTTTCACTCTACCCTCCTCAGAAGCTACCAAATCAGGAGCAAACCTGCTCAGTTTGCTAAACTCAATCTCGTACTCACTCATGGTGAGCTGTCTCTGCTTTAGATGCAGGATGTTATTCATCAGGCGGTCTTGCTCGACCGAGGGTAGAAACTTCTTCAGCAGCATCTTCTTAAAAGATTCCCAAGTACAGCCTTCCTTCAGGCTCTCTCTTTCCCGAATCCACCAACTCTTTGCCAGACCTTTTAACTGATAGGCTGCAATCATCACCTTCTGGGCTTCTAGAATTCCGGAATACGATAACATCTCCTCGATGGAGATGATCCAATCATCTATAATCATAAAGTCAGCACTCCCGTCAAAGGTGGGGGGTCCCAACCACTGTAAGTGCGATATGAAATTCATTTCTGGTGGTATTGCCATCGGTGGAACCAGAGGAGCAGGGGTATCAGGCACGGCCTGGCCCACGGCGAGCTCTTGCACTAAAGGTTGCTGCGCAGGAGCGGCAGACAACAAGACTCAATTTGCGATTGCATCGCTACCAATTGTCTCGACAGAGCCTCATTACTTTGACGCAGACTCTCGATAATCGCGTCACTATGCGCACCTGATGACTCACCCTCCGACTGGGGAGTCGACCTCGTCTCAGGCTGCTTTGGCGGCATTTCTAAAAAAGTAAACGAACAACTCATCAAAATCCTAGCTTACAACAAAGCCACACGACTAGTTCAGACCATACTTAAAAGACACATGCTTATGCTGCAACTTGCTCTGGGATTTTATAATGATGCTATGTCCTACTTAGGATGATATCCTCTCATCCTATTGACACTTGTGCCTATGATGTGAATGCATGTATTCTTTATTCTTTTTTTGATTTAAAACCATGTGTGTACATATGTCATCCCGCAAATCTTTAGCTTGGCATGTTGTGCTTATGCAATGTTATGCTATGCATGATTGTGCTATGCATTCTAAAAAGTCCCTAATGCATGTTATGACAGGCGTATGCATGAAAATGTTATGCATCCCATACTACATGACATTCTCATGCAACGAAAAAGAAACGTGCTAGTCGCATTCATGTGGTGAGGTTATGCATCCCATACTACATTACCCTCACATGTTGCCCCTATGGTGGATCCATATACAGACATATATTATGCATCCCATACTACATAATATGCTATGTATACCTCATGTTATGTTATGAGTGTAGTGTTTGTGCTTCAGCCAAGACGTGCTGATGACAAATCAGTGTATGTATGATATGATGCTAAACACCTAATACCAACAAGGAAAGGTTGCCCGACAAATTGTCAAGCAACCACCCTCTGATAACAACTGTCACAACCCACATTTTCACCGCATATAAAAAGCTTATCAGAGTAAGGGCAAATGCGCGTCATGATGCCACGTCAGCAGGGGATAACTGCGGACGCTCAGACAGACACCAAACTAATCATGAAGAAAGGTTCTTTTTAAGTTATTTTAAGGAAAATCAATTAAGTGTAGTAGTTAGCCGTATCCCTCGGCTTAGTGGCTCATTTAGTCGACGAATCAAAATATATTATACGCTGCGGAAAAATACTTGATTAGATTAACTCAAACATCCTACATGAGTAAAAACGTCCCTAAAGGACAACTCATGCTATGCAAGACTCTAAATTTATTATTGTATGAAAGATAGATTTTACGGTCGCTAAAAATAACAAGTTAGAGTTTCAAATTATGCAATGCATGAAGTAATAGTAGTAGATTTTATAGTTGAAAATGCCTAACATGCATGTTAGCTTAAATCATCCCAGAGAACAAGTAATACACATCCACCTTTAAATAAATGAGCAGCTAGCAAATATCAAACAACTAACAATTCAGTAGGCGCCAACAAACTGACACGAACCCACGAACAAAAGTATGTCTGAACTAGTAAAACTAAACAAACAACAAACTACCTCGCTATGACGAGGCAACAACCACGACCAACACTGCCGCCCAGAAAACTCCAAAACCAGCACTGCTAACTGCTACTGCTCTGAACTTGAGGCATTCCAAAGACAGAACAACTCAGCAAGAAGGTGCAAATGGTGGCAGGAAAAATAATAAGCCAAAATAAACAAAGGTCAACAGGGGTACCAACCCAAGACCAAAAGCACTGAATTATACTACAAAAGAAAACAGAGCATCAACAGGAAAAGAACTCCTACGTGATTTGTCACGTTCCACATGGGTACACTAGACGCACGAGGCTATAAGGTGACTCCATGAATAATTCACAAGAAAGAAAATACAAAACCTTTATTAGGAACCTGTGGTCGACTCTACCCAAACACAAGGCGAAGTGGTCACTCTTGGACACACCACCCAAAAACACGGGCGAGGTGGCCACTCTTGGACACACCACCCAAAAACAAAACGGATATATAATCCGTCTGACTGCGAGGGAGTCTCATACTCTCCACCATACACCGCAGACATCCAAAAAAACCAGGTAGACTTCCACAGGGCACTAATGAAAGAAACAAACACTGCAGAGGTGGAATCATCCACTAACTCCCATATTCAAGAAACCCAAAGAAACCACAACACAAATATCTCGAGATTTTGGCTCGATAGATTCTACTTGACATTACCGAACTCAAGACGCGGTTGATCAACCTCTAGGAGCAACTTATAGTACTAGATAAATTCTAACGCGTTTAATAGCGAAAGCTAAGGCATACATAGACATCATTAAGACACACCAGGAACAATTAACCAAAACCAGACAAGATCAGGCTTTCCAAGACAAAACCTTACAACAACAAAGGATCGTTGAAACGATTAATGATAATAATGATTTGGAAGAATAAGCGCAGAAAATTCAAAGAACATTAAAGTATAGTCATTACCATCAGATCGGAGAAAGTGAAACGAGGGGAAACCACCACTTGCCTTGGTTTTACTGGAAAAGTCCTCTGAATCGCTCCACGTCATAGATCGGGGCAAAAGGCTGCGGGAGGAGTTGAAATCTAGACAAAAATGGTCGAAAAGGGGGTTAGGGCCGAAAAACCCTGACGAGAAATCTCAAGAAACGGGGAAGAAATTGCCACGATGGCGTAGCTCTCGGCGAGGGCTTACTAGATCTACAATCGGTTTGCGAATTCGAGCACCGGAGCACCGTCAACGGCCACCGAAAGAAATAAGGACTGACCACCTCTTTCTCGCTCACGCCGCACTGGTTCGGGAGGAAAAAAAGAATCGGAGAAGATGAAGAAGGTATTTATACTAAAGGTGATAACAGGAAGAACAAACAAATAAATCGGGTTCAGCTGAACCGGTTTTCCCGAGATAGAAGGAAAGGATGACTCGAGTACTAAGGGAATTACATGAGTACTGCACGAGGATTACTCGAGCACTAAGGCACATACTCGAGTACTGCACAGGGATAACTCAAGTACAAGGGCACTTACTCGAGTACAGCAAGGGGGAACTACTCTAGTACAAGGGCACTTACTCGAGTACAGCAAGGGGGAACTACACGAGTACAAGGGCACTTACTCAAGTACAGCAAGGGGGAACTACTCGAGTACAAGGGAGGAAAAATTACTCGAGTGCTAAAGGAATACAACTCCGTTCGATTCTTGGTCGAGCTCAGCTCGACGTTCATCGAACAAAAGGAAAAACTCCACTCGACGAAATCTGTTCGAAAAATCGTCGAACGCAGAATGCAGGCCTGATCGTCGAACTCGATTCGAAGATCGCTAGAGCTACAGCAAGCTCTGCTTGATGCTTCGTCGAGCTCAGCATGATAATCATCGAGCTCCGCTCGACGATCGTCAAGCTCCAAACAGCACCCAGAAAAAAACTACAATCGTCGATCGTCGACCTCCAAACAGCGCCAAGAAAAAGAAACACAAACGTCGAGCTCCGCTCGACGATTGTCGAACTCCGAACAGCGCCAAAAAAAGAAACACAATCGTCGAGCTCCGCTCGGCGATCGTCGAACTCCGAACAGCGCCAGAAAAAGAAACACAATCGTCGAGCTCCGCTCGACGATCGTCGAACTCCGAACAGCACCAGAAAAAGAAACACATTCGTCGAGCTCCGCTGGACGATCGTCGAACTCCGAACAGCGCCCAAAAAAGAAACGAAATAAGCTTGGGTTTGACGAAAACCCACACCTTCAGGAGGGCTTCCCGAGAATCAAAACAAGCTCAAGGAATAAATATAGAAATTGTCATGTTCAGATAGTTGAACATGGAAATATGAGATCCAAACATAGGCTCAACCCACTGAATTAAATGTAATTCGCACCGTAGGCAAACACTGACGCTACGAACACAATGGCGAAGTCAAAACCAGAATCCGACGAGCCATTCTCGCAATATAAAATTTTTTTCAATGCTTACGACAAACAAAAACAAAACCCAAAACTTCGATCGCGCGCCGAGACTCCAAAAATGCTCGGGTTGCGACGAAACTAGACGAGCACGTCCAAAACTACTCAAATCCAACACTCGACGTTAAAAGTAATGCCACGACGTCATAAATCTGACTTTTCCCAAACAAATAAAATCATCGAAAAAAATCGGGGGCGTTACACACGTGACTCTCATTTAATGTAATTTATACCATTAAGAATGGTCTATAAAAGGTCTTGTCAGAATTGATAAATGTTAGAAAGTAGCGAAAAAGAGAGAACAAGCGGATAAACTTTTGAATAATTGAAATTTTATTATCCAAAAAAGATATCATTTACAAAGGTATGGCCTCCCTTATATAGAATGGAGGAGATAAGAAAAAGAGTATACAAACAATGTGGGACTAAACATTTACAATACTGAGCGGCTAGAATAAAGGTGACCGCACAGGCCGCGTGGTTTAATACAGATGGGTTAACCGCTCGGCAACTCCAGCAGGATAGAACAGGCTGCAATGGTAGACCGATAGACCGCCCGGTCTCTAGACCGCTGGATCAGACCGCTATGCCGCCCGGTCTAATACTTCAACACTCCCCCTCAAGCTGGAGCATAGATATCAATCATGCCCAGCTTGTCACAAATGCGGAAGAAGGAAGTAGAAACCGGCTTGGTGAAGATATCTGCCAATTCCTTGTCAGAGGTGACAAAAGGAGTGCAAATCTGTTTCTTCAAAATCTCTTCCCGAATGAAGTGACAGTCAACCTCTATATGCTTTGTTCTCTCATGGAAGACCGGATTTCTCGATATGTGTATAGCGGCCTTGTTGTCACAGAACATAGGGAGAGGACAGTCATATACCTCGCCCAGGTCAAGCATGAGAGCCCGCAACCACTTTAACTCATACGTGGTTGACGCCATACTCCGGTATTCGGCTTCGGCACTGGATCTGGAGACAACAGACTGTTTCTTGCTCCAGTAGGAGCGAGGGACGTGCATCTGCGTCATGAGAGTACGCGCAACATCAAGCAGGTGACGGTTTTTACGCTCCGCCACCCCATTCTGCTGGGAGGTGTAAACATAAGTCGTTTGATGAAGGAGGCCATGTTGGTGAAAGAATGCGGAGAACTCATGAGTTAGATATTCTTTGGCATTGTCAGAACGTAAGACTTTAATAGAAATAGCAAATTGAGTCTTAATCATAAAGTAAAATGATTGCCAAACAGAAAATAGTTCAGAGCGATCTTTTAACAGATACACCCAGGTACATCGAGAAAAATCATCGATAAAAGTGACAAAATAGGAACTGCCCCGACCAACTGTGAGGGTAGGAGCAGGACCCCATACATCAGAATGAATAAGATCAAATATGCGAGAGGAGCCACGGACTTGCTTCGGTGGGAAGGAGGAGCGATGATGTTTGCCAAGCTGACACACATCATAGTTGAGCGAAGAACTGGTAGGAGGTAAGTGGGGCAGAAGCTGGCGAATAAGCCGAGGAGGAGGATGTCCAAGATGAAGATGCCACTGAAGGAGATCAGTGGAGGAGGAGTAGGCAGATAGAGCGGAAACATCGTCGAGGAAGTAGAGGCCGCCGCTCTTAGTCCCAGTAGCAATCGTCCGCTGGGTCCTCGGGTCCTGAAAAGAACAAGTAGTGGGAGTGAATAAGACGGAGCACTGAAGTTGCCGGCATAAAGTAGTAACTGATAACAAATTGCACGGGAACTTCGGGATATAGAGGGTATCCTCCAAGCAAAGCGCCGGGGTGAGTTGAACCATGCCCGTCCCATGAACCGGGGACGGGGAACCATCCGCCACACGAACTGGGGGTAAGCGGTCATGGGTCTCAAGACGGGAGAAGCAATGAGGGTTGCCCGTCATATGATTTGTGGCACCGGAGTCAATCAGCCATTTACCTTGGGTAACGACGTGGGCACTACCTGACGTCGTGGCCACAGAGGCAGACAGCCGAGAAGAGGCGGAGGCCGAAGAAGGAGCATCACCGGAAGGGCGAAGATGAGGATGTTTCTGCCAGCAGCGGTCAACAGTATGGCCAGTACGACCACAGTGAGAGTAGAGGAACCGGGATGAACCTCGTCCGCCAGAGGAGCCGCGGCTACTAGGGCCCCCCCTCTGAGCTTGGTGAGCAAAGGAGTCCTGGGAAGGGGGGGGAGGCCAACAGAGGCCGCTGGAGTAGCGAAGTAACAGCGGCAATGCGAGCCGCAGTGGCATCCAAAGTAGGAGATTCCGCCTCACCCAAGATCTGCTGGCGGATCATATCATACGAGTCGGGAAGACGAAGAAGATAACAAACAACCAGGAGTTCCTGGAAGTGTTTGTGCTGGTCGGCCAAGTCCGCGGAGAAGGGGCGATTCTGGAGGATTTCAGCACCAAGAGCCTGAACCTGATGATAAGCCGCAGCCGGTGACATGGAAGGGCGGGCGAAGAGGTCCGCATAGAGAGTATAAATGCGGGACGTCTGGCCCCCCTTAGAATAGAGAGCAGCGAGGTGAAGCCAGGCAGCCTTGACCGTCTCATCATGGCGAATGACGGGAAGGCACTCATCAGAAAGGCTGTTGGTCAGCCAGGTGCGGACAAGAGCATCACTCGCATCCCAGTCATCAAACTCAGGAGAGGTGCGAGGAGGAGGGTCATCCGTGAGGTGATGACGCTTGCGTTGAGAATGAAGGAGAAAGGTGAAAGAAACGCTCCAATCGGGATAGTTGGAGCCAACAAGCTTGGAGAGGGTGCCAAGGTTGCCCGAAGGAGGAGGAGGAGAAGGAGCTACAGGAGTAGTGGTGATACCGGAGGTAGTCATAGAACCAGACAAGCAGAAGAAGCCGCGCGAACAGAAGCGGTTAGAAAACAGAAGAAGCCGCGCGAACAGTAGCGGCTAGAAAGAGGTCAAAGGCACAGTGGGGAAGAGGTCGCGCGGACTGAAAAGGCCGAGCGAACAAAAGAGAGGAGAAGAGCAGGTGACCGCGACCAAGATGCAGGTGAGATAGGAACAACCCACACGGTCAGGCAGATCACAGCAGCAAACCACGAGTATAGAGACAAGCGGAAATGGGGAAAGCAGAAGCGGACAGGGACAGGCCGCAACGACTAGGAAGTCGGAGAGGCAAGAAAGAACAAGGAGCGCGGCGACAAGGAAACAGGTCGCTGTGACGAATAGCAGTAGGAGAAGAGAACCAAGAAGAAGCAAGCCGCGCGAACAGGGCAGCGGACAGAAACAACCCGCGCGGACAGAAGAGAAGGCAAGTCGCGAGACAGGTCGCAGAAAGCGGAAAATAAGCCGCGAACAACAGAGAGCGCACAGAATCAGGAGGAAGTGACCGTGCCCTCTGATACCATGTTAGAAAGTAGCGAAAAAGAGAGAACAAGCGGATAAACTTTTGAATAATTGAAATTTTATTATCCAAAAAAGATATCATTTACAAAGGTATGGCCTCCCTTATATAGAATGGAGGAGATAAGAAAGAGAGTATACAAACAATGTGGGACTAAACATTTACAATACTGAGCGGCTAGAATAAAGGTGACCGCACAGGCCGCGCGGTTTAATACAGATGGGTTAACCGCTCGGCAACTCCAGCAGGATAGAACAGGCCGCAATGGTAGACCGATAGACCGCCCGGTCTCCAGACCGCTGGATCAGACCGCTAAGCCGCCCGGTCTAATACTTCAACAATAAACCCCATGAAGAATTTTCAAGGTTATTAATCATTCTAAAATTTCTAAATCGAGAAGCGCTGCTGCTGCTCTGTTCTTCATCACCGATCTTCTCTCGATCCGAAGATTCAGACAGGAAGGAGATCACCGATCAAGATTTTCTACATCTACAAATCTTCTCCTTGATTGTGAGGAACCTAATTTCTCAGATCCAAGGATTCTCAGATTTCTTCCTCAACTTTTCTGATAAGGGCTTTTCAGTTTTTCAAGAAGGAAGAATCCAAGTTTCAACCAGATCTGTGAAGATAAGACAATGAATTTCTGATTGTAAATTCATTTTATTTTTGTAGGAGTCTTACTCCGAGTTGTTGGAGTTATTCTCCGAGTTGTTGTATGAGTGGTTGTTGCTCCGAGTTGTAGGAACTTTGTTCCGAGTTGTAGGATTGTTTTCAATCTGAGAGAATAGTGGAGTAGCCGAGTCTAGTGTGTTGCTAGATCGGTAAGGTGGAAAGTCGATGTACCCAAGGTTGGGGAACCACTCTAATTTTTGGTGTCATCTGTTGTTGCTTGTTTACTTTCTGTGCATCGCTTGTACACATTTTTATTTTGCAAAAAGACGTAGAACTCACCTATTTACCCCCCTCTAGGAGATTTAGGTAGACAACTTAAATATTTTTAATTGGTATCAGAACTAGGTTGTTCATCAAAATGTTTAACACCTTGAACAGATCTGCTCCTAGTTGTCTTAAGAGGATAGAAGCATGGACAGAGCCAAGGATTTTGCTAAGCTTCCCTTATGCACAAAGACTATGTTCCAATGACAGTCTCCACCATTGAAACAACAAATCAAGTACCAAAGAAGCTTATGGATCTTGTCAAAGATGAGATTGCACTTGTCTCTTTAGACAAGAAAGCCAATAATATCATCGCAAATGCAGTCGATGATTCTATGTTGTAGAATCTGATTCACTACCAATTCGCTAAGGAAATGTGACTGTCTCTCATCATCCTGATGGAAGGTACTGAAGAGTTAAGGGATGACAGAAGATCCCTCCTGAATCAGAAAAATGAAGCATCCAGACAAGGTCCCAAGGATTCTATTGCTGATTCTTTTGAAAGCTTCTTCAAGATTGTCAACGGCCTAAGTGTCTATGGCCAGGTCTTCACTAATTGAGAACTGAATGACAAATTTCTGAGATCCCATACTAAGGAATGGGACAACAAAGTTTCTGCAATCCGGGAGTTTGGTAAGCTAGTAGAGACTGACCCTCAGAATCTCTTTGGAAAGCTTATGCCATATGAGCTCCAAATAAACTCAAGAAAGGTGGAAGAAGAGAAAGGTCGGTCTATATCCAAGGAGAAGTCTGTCGCTCTAAAGGCAGACACCTCGAGGAAGTCAAAGGATGCATCTCCTGCAGCCGCACAGGAAGAGAGTGAAGAAGAAGTTTCAGAGCCAAGTACCTCAGACTTAGAGCTTTCTGAAGGAGAGTTTTCTCTTCTTTCAAGGCAGTTCAAGAAGTTCTTAAACAAGAAGAAACAGTGGAGAGGAAAAGATGCCTTGTTCATAAGATCACATCATGATGGTGATCGTCACAAGAAAGGCTCAAGAAGCCAAGAAAGGTATCACTCAAAATCGAAAAAATATATTTCTTCTGACATTATTTATTATTGTTGCAATAAGAAAGGACACGTCATAGCTGATTGCCCTCATAAGAAGAAGGAGGGTGGAAGATGAGAGGATAAGAAATCTTCTTATAATAAGAAGAAAACTGAAAGAAGCCTGATAGCCAAAAAGCCAAGACTCTTAGTGATTCTGACCCATCTGAGTCAAGTGAGGAAGAGGAAGCCTACTTTGGGGTGATGGCACAGACCAACGAGGAAGAAGAGCCCCAGTACACTGGGAAGGTAAACTATCACACCCATCTCTCAGAATCAGATTCTTCTGACCATGATCATGAGGACTATTCATCTTGATGATGAATCTGAACTCATGACTCAATATAAAGAGTTAATCAAGGCTTACGACAAATGTCGAAGAGTTGTTAAAATTCAGGCCAAAGAGATTAAATGTCTCAAAACTGAGGAGAGCACTCTGAGAGAGGATGTTGCAAAGATGGACTCACTCAGAGAGGAATTCAATGCTGCAATTGAAGAATATAATAAAGCTCTCGAGCACCTAAATCTGAAGGAGAAAACCATCAAAGAATTGGAAGAACAACTTGGAGCTGAAAAGAAACTTGTTGAAAGTTTCTCCAAGCCCAAGACAGTCCTTTCTTTTATTGCTAAATACTCTGCTCAGGCCAAAGGTGCTGACTTAGGCCATATGGATGCTCCTAACAAATCTTCTAGGAGAAATAAATCTCAACAAATGAATAAGGCTACAAAGAAATCTTTAGCCAACGAAAAGGGGAAAGCTCCTCAAGATCAAACGTCATTTATGAAGGTCATCTTCCCCACAAAAGCGTTCGATTTTGATTCATCCTACGGTCACTTTGCCAGGCCTACTTATGTAGAGCCCAAGTCTCGGTACCAAGGATGGACCCGTCCCCAGAACTTTGGTGAAAGTGTCTTCAAGGCACCTTATGAGGAGATCACTCTTCAGAGCTACGACCGTTATAGTCATGGTCATAACATCAAGAATGCTCCAAAAGTTAAACCTGTTGTGGAAAAGCCTCTTAAGGAGAAGAAGTCATGTGAGTGCTATCACCACGAAGCTTCTACCTCCAAGTCCGCTGCCCCTGCTAGACCACACTCTCAAAAGGTCAAGCATGAGAACTTTAGGCTAAGATACAATAGGTTTTACTATTGGTGCTGCGACAACATTGGTCACTTGGCTATATATTGCTGGTTTAACCTCAGATATTATGTAACTCCTCAAGTTAATAATGTGAGAAAGAACACTCATACTGTTAACACACATAGGGGGAGTATGCTAACTAGAGACCAAGGACCCAAACGAGTTTGGGTTCCTAAGGCAAACTGACTTGTGAATGCAGATATGTCCAAAGGCCACCAAAACTCTTATCTGGTATTTGTACAGTGGATGCTCTTGGCATATTACCGGGACTAGAAGCCTACTCTATAATTATTCTCCAGTCATGAACGGGCCAAAGGTCATCTTCGGTGGTTCTGACAGAGGAATTACAAAAGGCTACGGTATAATGACTAATGGTATTGTATCCTTCTCAGATGTGCCTTATTTTGAAGGATTGGACACAATCTTATATGCATAAGCTAGCTTTATGATAAAGGATACATAGTGGAATTTCATGCAGACAAGAATTTGATAAAATCGGTCGATAACTTAGAAACGATTCTATCAGGCACTCGTAGTAGGAATATATTTTGTTGAAATTTTATTTGCATAGACTCTTCTACGCCAGTGTTCTTTTTGGCAAAATATAGTGCGTCTCTTGGTGACCGATGGTACAAAAGACTAACATATATAAATTACAAAACTATTAATAAATTATTTTCTCTTAATTTAGTACGTGATGCCCCCAATATTAAGTGCATTAAAGATAGACCATGTCACGCATGTGTAAAAGGCAAGCAAACAAGGGCTACCTTTAAAAGCATTATTGGCAAAGACTCTAATAGGTGTTTACAACTACTTCATATGGACTTGTTCGATCCACTGCAAATTAGAAGTTTGGGAAGTAAGGGTTATACATTGGTTATTGTTGATGATTACTCTCGCTTTGCGTGGGTGTTCTTTCTAAAACACAAGTCAGATACTTTTGATATCTTTACTAATTTTATCAGGCAAGTTCCGAATGAACACAACTGCTCTGTTGTCAAAATCAGAAGTGACAATGAAACAAAGTTAAAGTCTGGGGCCATGACAGATTTCTGTGAAAGTCTTGGTATTTTTCATGTGTTTTACTCTCATCGTTCTCCTCAACAGAATGGAGTTGCTGAGAGAAGGAATAGAACACTCATCGAGGCCTGCAGAACTATGTTTAGTGATGCCTCACTACCAGAATATTTCTGGGCTGAAGCCGTCAACCCTGCGTGCCACGTGCAAAACTGAGCACTCATAAATAAGAACCATAATAAGACACCTTACGAACTACTAAAGTGGAGGAAACCGACTATTACATATTTTAGAATCTTTTGTAGTAAATGCTTCGTCCTTAACAATGGGAAGTATCACATAACTAAATTTAGTGAAAAGAGTTTTAAAGGTATTTTCATAGGTTATAGTAGCTATAGTAAGACATATATGATTTTTATTAAGAAAACTCTGGTTGTAGAAAAATCTATCAATGTTGTATTTGATGAGACGAGCTTGCTGCAAGACAGCTCTTCTAGTATGTTTATTGAAGATGCAAGTTCAAAACTAACTGAATTAAACTGGGTTGAGCCAAATGAAGAAAAAGCTCAAAAGTTCATCAAGATCACCACTCGAACCGCTATTAGAGAGGTTGATCACCATGATGAAGATGTCATCCAAGTTGATGAAGTCACTCCAGTGGTAGAGGAAGCTCCAGATGCAAGGACTTTAGAGCTCAGACACATGAAGGATCACCCACTTGATAAAATCATCGGAGATCCTCGAGATGGTGTCAGAACTCGTAAAAGCACAGCTAATGAAAATCTATATTTAAGTTTCCTCTCGCAGGTTGAACCCAAGAAGTTTGAGGAAGCAAACTCAGACGTATCTTGGGTAATGGCAATGGAAGAAGAGCTGAATCAATTCAAATGTTGCCAAGTCTGGAAGCTTGTTCCAAGACCCAAAGGTAAGAATGTTATCAGAACAAAGTGGATCTACAGGAATAAGATGGACGAAGATGGAACAATTATAAAGAACAAGTCCATACTCGTTGCCAAGGGATACAGACAAGAAGAAGGAATCGACTTCGATCAGACGTATGCACCAATGGCAAGGCTATAGGCAATCTGGTTGTTCCTAGCTATGCAACACTTAAGGGCTTCACTGTGTATCATATGGACGTGAAGTCGGCCTTCCTTAATGGTGACATAAAGAAAGAGGTTTATGTGGAACAACCTCCAAGTTTTATTGATTCTTATCATCCTGAGCACGTTTATCACTTATTTAAAGCTTTATATGGTTTGAAATAAGCTCCTCGAGCTTGGTATGAGTCGCTGTCTAACTTTCTTCTTGAGAACAGTTCATAACGGTAAAGATAGATAAGATATTTTTTCTTAGGGAAATAAAAGGCAAGATTTTGGTAGTCTAAATCTATGTTGATGACATCATATTTGGCTAAATTGACGACAAATTTTGCAAAAAGTTTTCCAAACTTATGCAAGGGATGTTCGAAATGAGCAATATGGGAGAGCTGAAGTATATCTTAGGGCTTCAGGTGAAATAATTTGAAGATGGAATTTTCATCTCTCAGATGTAATTCACCAAGAAGTTAATTAAGAAATTTGGAATGGAGAACGCAACCTCTATGAGGACTCCAATGAGTTCAGCTATGTATTTGGACAAGGATGAGAAAGGGAAACCTTTTGATGAAACCAAGTACAGAAGCATAATTGAATCCTTGATCTATCTTACTGCTAGTAGACCAGACATAATGTTTTCAACATGTGTGTGCGCTAGATTTCAAGTGAACTCTAAGGAATCTCACTACATTGTTGTAAAGCGGATTTTGTGATACCTTAAAGCTACACCAAATCTTGGCTTATGGTACCCAAGAAGTAATGATAGCAAACTGATAGGTTTTTCAGATATAGATTTTGCAGGAAGCAAAGATGACAGGAAAAGCACTTTCGGTACTTGTCAATTACTAGGAAGAAGACTCATTTCATTGAGCAGCAAGAAGCAAAATTGTGTCGCAATTTCAACGGCCGAGTCAGAATATATTTCTGTTGGCAGTTGTTGCGCACAATTACTGTGGATCAAAAATAAACTTGAAGACTACAATATGAAGTTCAAGAACATTCTGATGTTTTGCGACTCCTCCAGTGCAATTGCAATAGCCAACAACCCAGTCTCTTGTAGCTGGATAAAGCACGTAGCGCTGTGGTACCATTTATTAGGGAGCATGTGGAGCATGGAGATATCAATCTCCAATATGTTCCAACTGACAAGCAGGTTGCAGACATCTTCACGAAGCCACTAGATGAGGCCATGTTCTCGTTCTTCAAAACATAACTTGGCATGCTCAATAAAGAATGTTGAAGAAAAGTGCCACACTACAAAGTTCAGAATCGGGTTATGTTGGAACCCCAGTTATGATTTGGGCAAGGATCACTATTTGATTTTCTTAGATTGACCCAAAATTTATAGTCATGGGTCATAGGTTCATTTCCAGATTTGCCTTAGAAGAATTCCAAGAAATGCAGTCAGTCAGAAAATCAGTTCGACGATAGTCGAACTCAGTTCGACGGATGTTGAACTCAGGTCGACGAATTATGAGTTCCTTCTCTGAACTCAGGTCGACGAACTCTGGTCTCAAACAAGAAGTTCAGCTCGATGAATTCCAGCAGAGCTCGACGAACTCCGAGATCAGGTCGACGATCGCTAAACTCAAGATCTACAAAGGAACCAGGTTGTGTCGACACACAGAGGAATTGTGTCGACGGACAGAATAACTGTCGACACTAGAAGTCTGATGTGTCGACACACGGAACAATTGTATCGACACACAGAATAACTGTCGACACCAACTGTGTCGATACCTGAAGCCAACTGTGTCTACACACAGGACTTGTGTCGACACACTCAAGACAGCTCGACGAACTCCAAGTTCAGGTCGACGATCTATGCGCAATCAGTTACAGTTGGCAGTATTAATTGAGGATTAATTACAGTCAATAATAATATCCGTTCAAACGGACAGTTATAGTTGGATTAATTATAGATCAATTCCCAATGCATCTTCTACTCTCGGGAATGTTTTTTCCGCCATCAAGGCCAAGGAATTTGAATGTCTGATATATACAGAGACAGAGAAGTAAAAACACAGGAGACAGTGACAGGAAAGTGATAACAGTGATAGGTAGTGATCAACAAGTAGAACACTCGGGGCAATATCATTAAAGCAACTAGAAGCCCTATAACAGAGAAGTGACATCAATCAGAAGAAGAATAACACCAAAACAATATCATGAGTCTTCTTCTTCCTTATACTCTCCAGGATACTTCAAGGACAACAAACAATATATCAGTCAAGAAGTTCCTAAATCTCTGCAAGTCAAGGCTAAAAGCTTGAAGGCCTATCACCCTGCAGCAAGGCTTCAATATTTCCCTGAACCATTCAATATCTCAGGGGAAGCCATATGCTACCATCAATATCCACAAGTATTCTCTCTGATTGTTGACAGAGAAGACATAATCAACTCTCTCACCCTCACTGTGTAAAGGTTTGTCATCTCCCTTCAAAAGTGATTCCTGGTTCACAAGTCTCCTTCCAAAAGACTTGAGGTTTGGTTTTTGAGCACCTGATTAAAAGCACATTGGTGTCAGGTACCTGATCAAAAACCTGAGTGGATTCCTACCAGGGTGGTAGAAGAGTGGATATACCCAGGTTGGGGAACCACTATATATCCTTGTGTCTTCTGTGCTTGCTAATCTTGTTTTATTTGTGCTGCGATTTGCTTTACTTAGTATATAACTCTAATAAGTTTAGTTAAGATCTATCCCCCTAACTTTCAATTGGTATCAAAGGAGGTTACTTTGGTTGTACAGGCTAACACCTGAACCAAAATGATCTGATAGATCTCAAATATCTTTAGAGTTTATCATGGCATAAATTGAAGCCTTTTCAAGCACCAGACTACCTATGTGCAATCTTGATAAGTTTGCACTATGGAAAATAAGGATTAGGTTTTATATGGACACCATTGATTAAAACATCTTTAAATCTATTTTTTCGGGTCCAACTCAATCTCAGGCAACATCAAACATCAATGCTGTTCCATCATCTCAGGCAATATCAAGGAATTTGAATGTCTGATATATACAGAGACAGAGAAGTAAAAAATACAGGATATAGTGACAGGAAAGTGATTACAGTGACAGGCAGTGATCAACAAGTAGAACACTCAGGGCAATATCATTAAAGCAATTAGAAGCCCTAGAACAGAGAAGTGACATCAATCAAAAGAAGAAGAACACCAAAACAATATCAAGAGTCTTCTTTTCCTTATACTCTCCAGGATACTTCAAGGACAAAAAACAACATATCAGTCAAGAAGTTCCTAAATCTGTGCTAGTCAAGGCTAAAAGCTTGAAGGTCTATCACCCTGCAGCAAGGCTTCAATATTTCCCTAAACCATTCAATATCCCAGGGGGGAGCCATTTTCTACCATTAATATCCACAAGTATTCTCTCTGATTGTTGACAGAGAAGACATAATCAACTCTCTCACCCCCACTGTGTAAAGGGTTGTCATCTCCCTTCAAAATTGATTTCTGGTTCACAAGTATCCTTCCAAAAGACTTGAGGTTTGGTTTTTGAGCACCTGATCAAAAGCTCATTGGTGTCAGGCATCTGATCAAAAACCTGAGTGGATTCCTACCATGGTGGTAGAAGAGTGGATGTACCCAGGTTGGGGATCCACTATATATCCTTGTGTCTTCTATGCTTGCTCATCTTGCTTTATTTTTGTGCTGTGATTTGCTTTACTTCGTATATAACTCTAATTAGTTAAGTTAATATCTATCCCCCTAACGTTCAGGGTACTTATCAAAAATCAAGAAAACTCAAAGTCTGGGCTTCATTTCTCGAGTACATCATTTATACTCGAGAACAATAGACTTACTTCTCGAAAAAAATAGCTCTACTCGAGATCAAGACAACTTCTACTTGAGAACGAGACATCTTTTACTCGAGAATAAGACAGCTTCTACTCGAGTAATAACTTTATTCTTCTCGAGAACTATTATCTTACTCGAGAAATCAGATGGAAAATCAGTATCAAGTTCAAATTTTTGATATTAGCACATGTGCAAATTCAGCAGCCTTACTCCAGGTAATTTAGCATTATTTATTTCATTAATCATTAAAATTTAGGGTAAATATATATATGATTGTCCAGAAATTTCCTATTCCCGAAATTCAAAATCCCTCTCTCGAGAAAAACTCTTCAACTTCTCCGTCTCCGCCGAATTGATACAAACAACCCTACTTCTCCTTTTGCCGGCTAGCAGACATTTCATTCATCAAATTAATGGCCTCCTCATCCAAGTTAGGCATCGGCAGCGAACTCATCTCCATCGGAATCGGCGAAATTTCTGATGATTTTAGAAACATTCTCATCTTGCTTGACACCGTCGGATTATCTTTTATTCGTAAAAACCCTTACAGAGTAGTAATTTTTGATGTAGAAGAATTTTTCTATCATGCCAATATCAAGCGCAATGGCAAAGTTCTGAAGTCTAAGGTTTGTGACTTCAAAATCAAGATGACTTCTAACTCTATTTCATAATTTTTGTGGCTACCATTGATTGACATGGAAGATGATCTAATAAGCTCCGACTATGAAAGGGCTTATGGATTTTGTGGACTTCCCAACTTTACCATAACCATCCGCCGATAGCATATGAATGTAGAAAGTAAATTACTTGCAGATATCCTAGGAAAAGTCCTCATCTGCCAGACCTGTTCTATCAGCTACATCACCACAGAGTTCTTCGATATGATGACTGTTGTAATATACATAAAGAAGTTTCAATGGGGGCATGATGATTTTTTGATAAAATCAAGGCAAGTATCAAGAACCTGACTTATGACAGAACTTTATCTCTTTATTTCAATCAGATGAAGCCAGATGTATTTTCCACGGCTAAGGGCATGGCCCTTCACCACATGATGAAAGTCTCAATCACCTTCATACAAAGATGGGAGATCAAGCTTCAAAAATCTGACCAAGCACCAAGAATAGATGAAGATGAAGTCAGGACTCCATCTCGACCCTCTCATCAAATAACTGATTCAGTCATTGAGGGGGAGCCTGATCTATCCACGCTTGTACAACCTACTCAAATTTAACTCCAGCCACAGTCCATACAGAAATTCCAGCCCAAGTCACCACTTCACCTGTTGCTGTAAATACAGTTCTAGAAGAAGATTCAGCCCCATCTGCTGCTGTCAGCATCACCTCTATCCCAGAGACAAGTCAGTCTCCTCTTCCTTCAGATGTTGCTCCTCTTGCTGCTATATCTTCAGAAGTGTCTGCTCTTGCTGAAGAACTGCTTACTGATGATGAAGTAAATGATCAAGTGCTATCTACAGAAGAATACATCAACATGATGATAGAGGAACTCAAAACTAAAGAACCTCTATCTCCTCTGCCTGAAGACAATCCATCTCAGCAAGATGATTCCTCTTAACCAGAACCATCCCATCCACATCATTTTCCTGAACCAGACCATTCTCCTGAACCAGAACATTCTCACCCCCAATCTCCAGAAGAAGTTGAACCACACCTTAAAAGCCTAGACTTCTCCCACCCAACTATTATTGGTAAGGAATAAGACATCATAATTCACACCACCAGAGGTCAGAGCTCAGTAATTATTGAAGAAATAGTTCCCTGGACAGCACCTATCCTACCTTCTCTACCTCCTCAAGCCGAAGCAAATACTGCAGATACCCTCTTGGGTAAGATTGAGTTTATGCTTGCCCATTAAAGAACATATTTTGACGACTCTCTTAAAGTTGTCACTGACAAAATGACCACTCTAGAAAAAGAGATGAGCAGAGGATTTGCTGAAATACAGCATAATACTGATTCTCTCAAACACTTATTCCAAATAGGTGGGAAAACCTTAGACCATACAATCACTAGTATTGGTTATGTCATGGACCAATCAGTCACCATGACAAATAATCAAATTCAATTGGAAAAGAATGCTAAAAGTCACAACTTCAAAACATGTGAAGAAGTTGAAAATTTCAAAGAGGATGCTATAAGTACCCTATCTGTAGAAGTCAAAAAGGTGGAGGATAAAGTCAAAGAACAGCTAGAGAAGCAAGTACAAGCAATGAAAGATAAATGGGATGATCAAATGAAAGAAATTCAAGCATCAGTGCTAAAGGAAGTTAAGAGAACAAAGCTTTATATATATGATACTGCAGTATGGATGCACAATCATATTTTCCCTAACTTCTCAGTTAATCCCTCTGCACCCCCTCCTGCTAGCCTAGATGTAAATAGACCTACATTCTCTCTAGGCCCTGAACATTTTGAATCTCCACCTCCTGACACATGATCAAGTATGGGATTCTGAACAAGCTAATGTGCCTCCTCAAGTACCTCCTAAGACACAGAAATCTAAAAGAAGAAAGTATGGTGATGGTGCCTCTGCTATAAGGTCCACTCCCATGCCAGAGCATGCTGAAAGAGAATTTGTTGAGGTTTGGAGTCCTACATAAAAATCTATTATTCTTGATACTTTAAGACTTGTTATGGAATTTAGTGGACACAGGGATGATTACTGCTCTCATACTGAATGGGTGCAATATGAAAAATCCATGACTCTGAGAAGACTACATGATAGAAAGTATAGTCGAGATGATCCAATTGCTCCTCCCAGACCAGCCAAGTATTTTCCAAAGCCATACATGTATTTCCAAATACAAGAAGACAAACTTCATAAGCAGCAACAATAATAGACCAAGAAGGGATAGAAGATGATTAAAGTCTTATATATGAGAAATTTTGTGGAATAGACTTTTCCTGGACAATTTCTATATATATATACACACATCTTTAAATTTTGATGATTTATATCTTTTATTGCATAGCATTTCTTCCACTTTTTATGGTTATTGGTTTCTTTATTTGTTTATCTTGATATAATTCACCTTAGTGTAGAGGGTTCTGACTTCTATAAATAGGGGGAGATTGTTGGGTATTGTATCCACAATAACACAGATTTGTATGAAGTCACCCTTGAACTAAGATGAATTAAGTTTGTATTTGATGTCTTTTCAAGTTGAGTGCTTGCAGGTTATAATTGGCAAGTGTGGACCAATGTCAGTTTACAATGGGTAACCAAACATAGGACCATACAATGTAATCACTCAATGTGTGATCCATGGTGTTAAATCATGTGTAACCTCTCTATTGGGACACACTTCATTTTCAAGTACTAAAATTATGGGAGAAAAGCTGGTTGCTGGATTTCTTGAAGAAAATCATTTTTCACGATAACATAAAATTTGTAAGTGTTTTTCTCAAGTAGGACTTATTGTACTCGAGTAGAATTATTTTTAGTACTCGAGTAAGCTCAGTCATGTATTCGAGTAGCAGAAGTTGTTCTCGAGAAATCCTTGTGCAGTTCTCGAGAAATCCATGCGTACTCGAGTAGATCATAACTCTTCTTCCCGAGTTACTTTTATATAAGCTCTAAAATTTCTCTAAGTATTTTCTCGAGAAGCCGATGACTTTTCTCGAGAAAGCCAAAAACGTTTCTCGAGAACCAGATGTTGTTTCTCGAGACCCAGAATTCTTTTCTCGAGAAACAGAGATTTTCTCTCGAGATGCATTATCTTTCTCGAGTAATAGGTCTATTATTTCTCGAGATACCAGAATTCCACCTCTACATTTTTCTTAAGTATTTTTCTTGAGAACTTCATACCTCTTCTCAAGAAACAGAAATTTCTTCTCGAGAACACTTACCTATCTCGAGAAATGAAGTTCATTTTTCTGATTTTTCCTAAGTTTTGACGGATTCGTTTTCCAATTTCGTTAACTCCTGATTGGTCCATGTGTCTCTTATTTAATGTAATTTAGACCGTTAAGAATGATCGATAAAAGGTCTTGTCAGAATTGACATACCTAAGAAGAATTTTCAAGGTTCTGAATCATTCTAAAATTTCTAAATCAAGAAGCACCGCCGCCGCTCTATTTTCATCGCCGAGCTTCTCTCGATCCGAAGATTCAGACAAGAAGGAGTTCACCGATCAAGATTTTAGACATCTCCAAATCTTGTCCTTGATTATGGTGACCTAAGTTCTCAGATCCAAGGATTCTCAGGTTTCTTCATCAACTTTTCTGATAAGTGCTTTACAGTTTTTCAAGAATGAAGAAGCCTAGTTTCAACCAGATTTGTGAAGATAAGACACTGTATTTCTGATTGTAAATTCATTTTATTTTTGTAGGAGTTTTACTCCGAGTTATACGAGTTATTCTCCGAGTTGTTGTAGGAGTGGTTGTTACTCCGAGTTGTAGGAACTTTGTTCCGAGTTGTAGGATTGTTTTTAATCCGAGAGAGTAGTGGTGTAGCCAAGTCTAGTGTGTTGCTAGATCGGTGAGGTGGAACATGGATGTACCCAAGGTTAAGGAACCACTATAATTCTTTGTGTCATTTGTGGTTGCTTGTTTACTTTTTGTGCCTCGCTCCTACAAATTTTTATTCCGCAAAAAGACACAGAACTCACCTATTCACCCCCCTCTAGGTGATTTAGGTAGACAACTTAAACATTTTCACCTGTCAACTCTATATCGAGCAAAGTCAGCATGTGAGAATCCATATAATTCAAATCCTGTCTCAGTAGGATACCAGAGTCCTAGATTAGGACAACCCTTTATATATCTTAAAATCATTTTTAATAAAATAATATGTGATTCTTTAGGACTGACTTAAAATCTAGCACAATACAAGTAGCAAAAATAACATCTGGCCTACTAGATGTAAGATACAATAAGGACCCAACAATAGCCCTATATGTTTTCTGATCAACTTGTTTGCCCTGTTCATCAGAATCAACTACAACATTGGAGGGCATGAGTGTTTTCTTAGCTGAGGCATCTGACATCCCAAATTTTTTAAGTAGCTCTTTAGCATATTTATACTGGGATATAAATATACCATCAAGGGTTTTCTTCACTTGGAGACCAAGGAAGTAGGATAGTTCGCCCATGCTACTCATTTCATACTTTGAATGCATCAGGTCAGAAAACCTTTTGCATAGTTTGGAATCAGTAGAACCAAATATTATATCATCTAAATATATTTGTACTAGCAAAATTTTAGATTTATGATGTCTAATAAATAAAGTTCTATCTACAATGCCTCTAATGAACTTATGCTCTAAAATAAAACTAGCTAAGGTAAACTATCTACCGCTACACTAACATCACAAGAGTACCTTAACTTATATGTAAAGTAAAGAAAGAGCAGAAAGTAAACTATCTACCGCTATACTAACATCACAAGAGTACCTTAACTTATATGAATGCTCATACAAACTTATAAGTTAAGGTTTCAGAAATATACCTTATCATATAAAAGAGCCCATACTAATTTATATGATAAGGATATATGGTGCATATGACCTAAATATGTATGTATGTTATGTATGCAGGTTATGATTCATGTAAGTGCAACTCACACACATGAATCTGTGATCACAGAACTTTAGTTCCCGCTTTTGGGAGCTAGCATCACTCTTTGGTACCACCGTTGTGGCTACAACAGCAGTGGAGCAGGCGTCTCCACTCCTAGGCAAGTATACACAGTACCAGGCCTAGACCTCCCATATGCCTCTGTACACATCCTAGGTGCACTCTACAGTCTCTATGTACTATTTGCTGGCTACCTACCAGTCTTTTTGGTCGAGTGTGCATTTTTGTGGATCGTCCTCCAGACTGTAGTGTAAAACAACCCACTGGCCCCTCGAACTATCATATCTCGCCAGAGTCACTGTACTGCCATCGGTGTGATGTTTGGCCCAGTAACGCATGACCCGCCACAAATTTATTTTCATGCACATGCAAGATATTCCAACCCGAGCCTCCAGCTCGCAGAACCAAACCTATCCTGATATCAAACTCCCGAGCCTCCAACTTGCAGGACCAAACCTATCCTGATATCAAACTCCCGAGCATCCAGCTCGCAGGACCAACCCATCCTGAAACCCTCCAACCCATCACAGGTGAGACTGCACATCAGTGCTTTAGTTCTGAATCCCTCCAACCCTTCACGAGTGAGAATATTACCCTGTTCTTTTATCCTATTAGACTACTCTTGTCTAATGTTTGTTATACCTAGCAATTTAGGGTTAATCCCAGGGCTATCCAGGGCATGCCCGGTGAAGGGCTCTCGGGGGCACTAGGAATTACGATGGGCTGAAGCCCAAAGTTCCCTTTCTCAATGATATTTACTTTTATTAATGTATACCCATGAGCCATACCAACTCTCATTATTACTCTGGGACAAACCTAATAGTTTAGAATGTTATCAGGAGAGAGGCGATCTTCCGCCAATCTCTGTTCTAGCCACTATCCTTGGGATTTTGCACTCTACCACTCGTTATCAAGAAGTGACCTATTGGACACCAACCAAGGTTTATCTTCCCAACTTAGATTCCATCTCAACCGACAACCTTATCCTTGGTGTCTCCTAGTATCATATGTTATATGTACTAAGCGCACCCATGACCTAATGTTGACCCGTATGATGTGTCTTCCAAACTCTTGGGCTAACTGCCCTTAATTATTTATCATAGATTACTTTGGTGTATGATGTTGACCATCCTAGGTTTTACTAGTTTTCTAAGGAGTTAAGGGCCTAAATTAATTCTTTTAATTGAGCGACCTGGTCATCTTGCACATGATGTACAATCTATAATGGTCCAACCTACCTAAGAAATTTATCAGATGTTCCATGAGGTTAAATATGACTTCCTACCAAGTACCATAATTTTCCAATGTGAAATTCCATTTAATATTAATTTAATAAAAAATCACAAATTGACTACTTTCCCAATGAAGTATAGTATTTATACAATAAAAAATTCTAGGAAAATTACTGAAAATGCATGTTGATATAATAAAGCTTAATACAGAATTTCAAAGTCCTAAACAGTGAGGTTCGTTTCGGCGCCATGGAATACTAGCCGGATGAAAACCATCGCAACGGACTTGCCTCCGCGGATCTGGGCTCGGCTCGCGATTTGGGGCTCCGAAGCACCATCAATGGCTAGAACACCTCCTCCTTCTCCCTTTGCTCTCCCCTCTTTCTACCTCTTAAAAAGAGAAATGGCCAAATGAAATGAGGCATAAACCCTCATTTCCCAACCTTATACCAACATGAGGGATTTTGGGCTGTCAGATACCTCTAAAATGAAACGAACGGCCTAGACTGACCTTTAAAATCATCTACTTGAGGATGCACACAGCTTGTGACATTCCCGTGTCACAGGCCGTGTCTCACTTTCATATAAGAATTCGTCGATATCCAAATCAGGACACGGTCTCTGACATGCCCGTATTAACCCTGGACTTTCCTGTGTCAACTTTGGACACACCAGTGTCACAGGCGGTGTGCCTCAATTGACGCTGAAACCGTCACGCCCGAACAGGACACGGCTTTGGACACGCCCGTGTCCCAGGTTGTGTTGCTCACTCGACACAGCCCGGCGAACACAGAGCAGGACACAGATTTGGACAAGCTTGTGTCCGCCCTGGACAAGCCCATGTCCGACCTGGACATGCCAGTGTCCCAGGCCGTGTTCAACACTTGATAAACTCAGCCAATTCCAGAAAAGGACACGGCTCTGGACAGACTCGTGTTACAGGCCGTATGAAACCATAATGGCTCCAAAGCTCTAAAAAACACTACCCATTCATCTTCGAGTTTTGGGGTGTTACAATTCTCCCCCCTTAAAATAATTTCTTCCTGAGATTATAGAATGGAAAAGTATACAAAGTTAAATGGTACCTGAGTAGAAAAGCTCTGTATACTCCTCAAGCATGGTCTGCTCTCGCTCCCACGAAAGCTCCTCACGACCACAATTATCCCATTGGACCTTGACCATCCTGATAGCTTTGTTCCGCAATTGTTTGACCACCATATCGTCGATCTGAATGGGTCTAACTTTCATTATTATCCCACTATCATCTGATACTTGATCTGCAACAACCACCTACACTGCTTCTTTCACAGCTTTACATAGGATCGAAATGTGAAATACATCATGCAATCCACTCAGTTCCACTGAAAGAGCCAACCGATAGGCGGCTTCACCAACTCTCTCCAAGATCTCAAAAGGCCCAACAAACCTCGGATTAAGCTTCTTTAAGCGTTGAATCCTCGATACGCCTCTAAACGACTTTATCTTGAGGTATACCCAGTCGCCCACCGCAAACTCCACGTTTCGATGCTTGGCATTGTAGTATGTGGCCTATCTATCTTGAGCAATCAGCAGCAGTTCCCGAATCAACCGAATTGTTGACGTAGCATCATAAACCTATCTTCCCTTATAAAGCTTCGATTCTCCTATTTCTACCCAAGCCAAAGGTGTACGGCAACTCCTTCCGTATAGAGCCTCGAAAGGCGCCATCTGAATACTGGCTTGGTAGCTGTTATTGTATGCAAACTCAATCATGTAAAGATGGTCCTCCAACCTTTTACCAAAATCCAATGCACACATACGAAGCATATCTTCCATCGCCCTGTTCACCCTTTCAGTTTGCCCATCTGTCTGCGGTTGAAAAGCTGTGCTGAAGTTCAGCTTGGTACCCAACAACTGATGAATGAGCCTCCAATCATTGGATGTGAACCGACCATCACGGTCACTAACGATGCTCCGGGGTACACCATGCAAACGTACTATATTATCCACATAAAGCTTTGCCAGCTTCTCCACGAAATCATCCTTCCTATTGCGTACAAAATGGGACACCTTCGATAAACGATCAACAATCACCCAAATATCATCGTTCCCCTTGTGCGATCTTAGCAAACCGTGCACGAAATCCATAGAGATGTCTTCAAACTTCCACTCTGGTATAGGCAAGGACTTTAGAAATCCACCTGGCTTCTGGCATTCGGCCTACACTAAGGCACAAGTCTGACACTTTGCCACGTATAGCGCTATGTCTTTCTTCATGCCTTGCCATCAGAACAACCTCTTCATGTCTTTGAACATCTTTGAACTCCCAGGGTGAATTGAGTACTTGGTAAAATGCGCCTCGTACATCAATTCTTCTTGTAATTTCCCAATATTAGGGAAGCACAACCGACCACCTTTACATACAAGGCCATTGTCAACATAAAATTAGTCATTTCACCCATCCACAGACTCTGCCAAGCAACGTTTCAAGCTTACGTCCAACTCCAAGGCCTGTCGAATCTTGTCCACGAGGTCGTATTGAACATATGTCCAACTCAAATATGCATTAGCACTAGATCCCTTGTCAACACACGAGATCTCCAAATCCTCCAAATCATGAATGAGCCGCTCGTCATGCATCTGCAACCAATTTGCATGTGCAGGAGTTCTATGACTCAGAGCATCTGCCACAACATTCCCCTTTCAGGGAATATAATGAATCTTGTTGGTGTAGTCCCCAAGGAACTCCATCCACCTATACTGGCTCATATTCAGGTCCTTCTGATCAATTAGATACATTAGGCTCTTGTGATCTGAATAAATGTCAACCTTTACTCTGTACAGGTAATGCCTCCAAAGCTTGAGAGCGAATACCACAGCCGCCAACTCCAAGTCAAGGACCGGGTAGTTCCTCTCCTGTACCTTTAACTGACGTGATCCATAGGCTATCACTGACCCGTGCTGAAGCAGAACACAGCCTAACCCACTCCCAGAGGCATCACTGTAAACCTCAAAGCCTTCAGAATAACAAGGCGAACATAATACAAGTGCCATGGTCAATCGACACTTTAGTTCTTCAAAAGCTTGTCTGCATTCAGGCGACCAAACGAACTTCTGATCCTTCCTTGTCAAAGTAGTGAGGGGAAATGCTATCCGTGAGAAGTTCTTCACGAAGTGCCTGTAATAGCCATCAAGCCCCAGAAAACTCCGAACTTCCGCCACCATAGACAACACAGGCCACTGTCGTATAGCGACTATCTTTGCAGGATCTACCGCAAAACCTTCTCCACTAACCACGTGACCAAGGAACGCTACCGAGGACGACCAAAATTTGCATTTGGAGAACTTGCCATATAGTTGGTTCCTCATCAATGTCTCCAACCCCATAAGCAGGTGCTTGAAATGATCCTCCTCGCACTGTGAGTACACCAGTATATCATCGATAAATACTATCACAAACTGGTCCAAGTATTCTCTGATCGTTCTATTCCTAAAATCCATAAACACGGATGGCGCATTTGTCAGCCCAAACGGCATGACAGTGAACTCATAATGCTCATAATGTGTGTTGAAAGCCGTCTTGGGAATGTCACTTTCCCTTATCTGAAGCTGATAGTATACGGATTTTAGATCCAACTTTGAGTACACAGTCGACCCCACCAGCTGGTCGGACAGATCATTAATCCTTGGGATCAGATACTTATTCTTTTTTGTTAGGTTATTCAACTCCCGGTAATCAATACATAGTCGTAAGCTTCTGTATTTATTCTTAACAAAGAGAACTGGCGCGCTCCAAGGCGACTAGCTTGGACGCACATAACCCCTGCTCTATCAATTCCTGAAGTTTTGCGTTCAACTCTTCCAATTCCCTCGGTGCTAGGCGACAAGGAGACCGTGACATTGGTTTGGCACCTGGCACCACATACTAACGAACCTTTAACTTAGTCTAGCGCTTGGTGTTCAGTCCTAGTTCGACTCCTTTGAGTTGTAAAATAATATAAGCACACTACTCTGAGAGTAAGTCCATGCCACAGATTACGTCAAACTCCACTAGGCAGAATAGACGCTTCCACGTCAAAGGCTTGACTTTCTATTCGCACACTCAAGCAACAAACTCTTTTCACGCACATCAAACACCCATTCGGTAACAACGCATCCAACTTACCTTTCGCCACTGAAGTAGGTACTCCGTTATGAGACACAAATATCTCAGATAGGAAGGAGTGTCAAGCTCCTGTATTGAACAACTCTCGAGCCGGAACATCCAAAATCATAACGAACCGTAAAACATAGCAATCATAAAACCAAAGCATAAGATGTAAGGTATGGAAAACACTAACTATAAACTCTAGTGCATACATGACACCATGTCTCCTTGCTTGATGGCCTCCTGCTGGCCAAGGTTATAGACTCTCGTTTCGGCTGGAGCTTGATGGGATGTGGTTGACTCTACCATCTTTCCCTTTTTAGCATAAGTTTCCCCTAACTTTCGCTCCGATTTGCCGCTCCAACAGTCTCGAGCCATATGACCCGGCTTATCGCAAGGATAACATCTAATTGAGTCTCGTCCAACTGTTGCTCCAGAACCTAACCCCTTTGCCACCGGAGTACCACTCCAATAATCTCTAAAAATATGGCCTATCTTGCCACATGTATAATAAGTAAGTGGAAGTCGCCCTGCAACGGCTCCCGACTTGGATTTCTTTGTCTTTGGGGCATCACCACGACAATCTCGGGCTAAGTGTCCTAACTTGCCACAAGTATAGCAAGTATATGGAGCTCGACTATTAGATGTTCTAGATCTCTTATTCCCCTTCCTGCGGTGTTCAGACTTTGTTGAACCTGCAGAGTTTGGTACCTGAACTCTGACATCTGGTTGACTTTTGTCAAATCTTCTTCCAAAGATCTAGCCGACTCCACCAATGCTCGGAATCCAAGTAGCTTTGGTCCTACCAATAGCAGTCGTAAATCATCACGCAGTTGTAAAATCTATTAAATGTGGTCTGTTCGTTCTCCATCTCAAACCCTGGGTATCTCCTTATCAAGACAAACACATGCAAATGCTCATCCACTGAGTGCATTCCCTGAGTCAAAAGCATATTCAACTGCTGCTCTGATGTTCTACCACATTCCCTTTGCTCCAATGCGCCAATCAGTACTACAGCCATCCCAGGGGTAGGTGGCCGCACATGCCCTCCATGTTGGGCTTTGAACATAGCGAACACCGCTTCAACCACCATCCGAATGGTTTCTGCAGAAGGAGGGGTCGCAGGCACGTTGTTAGGTGCATTACTCTCCGTGAAATGTTATTATTGTGACTGCCACGCACCGCTCCTAGTCACTTATAGTCGTACAACACACCATTAAGCGACCAAACAAAATTGCAAAAAGCAATTATAGGAACACACAGGTTCCTCAAAGATGTGCATTTTCATTACTAAGTGGACATTCAAACCTAATAGTGAACCTAGCCCAAATCACGAGTAGGGTTCAAACAATGTCCCCCTATTTGGGTGAGGTCACTATACAAAATAAGAATAAGCAAAATCACAAAGATATAAAAATATCTGACAGAATTATAAAGCATTCAGCAGATATAAACAGAAGTGCCTTGTGAGTATATACAATAATAATAAAAGTTCAAAATTAGAAGATTAAGATTGTTTCTTTGAAGCATCTGAAAAGGAAGAAGGTTTTGTGAAAATCATCTTTCTTCTGGGATCCTCATCTTCTTTCTGAGTCATCTTCATATCTTCAGCACCAAGAATTTTTACTGATGTAGATCTGTGCACTACAGCTTCTGGATATAAATTCATATAGGTATCAATATTGAAAAGATTTTGTACCTGATATTTCTCCAGTTCTTTCTTCCTGTAAGATGACATGGTTGAAAATTGAGAGGAATCTTTTCCTTCTTCCCTGGCCTTCCTTATCTAAGATAGAGCAATCAGCTCCTTAAACCTGGTCATTTTAGAATTAGGATCCAACTCCGGATCATATGTTGGAGAGGGAGGTCTTTCTGAACTTAATTTTTCTTTCTAACTTTCTTTAGATGTCTGCTTCTGACTGCTTTGCTTCTTATAATATTGTTTACTACCCTAGAAGCTATGCCGTTGCTTGCTGCTGCTGTAAGATGGTCTGGCATGATGAGAGGATGTAGATCTTTGTACTTGAGAATCATTATCTGTTGTTCCTGATGCAGGATGAGGAGGAGGACCTCTCATAGACTATGGAGGTGGAGAGTATCTCCTGCACTTCTTCCTTGCTTTCATTTCATTCTCTGAGTATCTCATCCAGTGAGGAGTGTCTGGAGTGAGAGTAATGTTGTGCAGAATATAATAAGGTGTATCAGCAATATGATTTGGTTTTGTAACAGTCCTGGGTGGAACCTTTTTCTTAAGTTTTCTCTTTTTAGAACTGGAATCCTCCAAGTCGTCTGACTCTTCATCATCATCACCAGATTCTTCAACAGGATTATCATAAAGAGCATTGATCTGTTTAAGCATTGCCTCAAAAAGTACTGGATGAGCCTGTAGCTGTATACTTGTATCTATTTTCTCAACCTGTGTTTGTTCAACTACATGTTCTTCTTCAGCCCGAGGCTGTACTTGAACTTCTAGCTCTATATCGACATCTATATCCTCAAATAAGAAATCATCAAGATTAGGCATGAGGGATTCAGCCCAGCCAAATGTTGCAGGAGAGAAAGCCTTTGGCTCTAGAATAGGTATTTGCTCTATGATTTGTTTATTAATTACAAAACTTATCCTAAGTTGCTCTAATACTTGAGGACTAATTGGTGCTGTATAACTGAATATAGCTTTAGAATAAGTATCAAAAACAGGAAGACTGCTACTGGAAAGTGTATCAAAAGAATAAAGTAAAGAATGACTGTCAACTATGGGATTTATGATGAAATCACCAATAGTGATTATTTTTGCAATTGAAAAATCTGTTTCTTCATCTTCTGTACAAACTGGAATCATTTCTGTATCAATTTCTATAACTGTATCTACTACTGTTGGAATTTCTGTAGGAACTTCTTCTTGAATTACTGGAGCTTCTTCATGGAACATCTTGTAACACCCCTAGCCGATCCAACGTGACAGCGTCACGGCTCCGCTCTAGGCGATGCTACCGGGCTGCAGCCCGGTAGCATCGCCTAGAGCGGAGCCGTGACGCTGTCACGTTGGATCGGCTAGGGGTGTTACAATAAAAAGTGCACTTTTTATTGTAACGTCCCCTTTGCCATCCGTGGATCAACACCACTAGGCCTCCGGCGGACCGTTACCGGGCTGCAGCCCAAGCACCCCAACCCCTCTCCCTCCACAGGCGGGTTGTTGGTGGCCACTGCCTCCCTTTGATGAGCTAAACTCGATAGTCAAGCCCGCACTACGGGGACTTCCCAGGAGGTCACCCATCCCAGTACTACTCCAGCCCGAGCACGCTTAAATATGGAGTTCTTTCAACTCTCATCACCAATTGAGCTTGCAGGTGTTGTGGCTGGAAATGCATAAGAATGGCTAGCTTGATGAGGCCCTTGAAGGCCATGCAGAGAGTGTTGTTTGGATTTCATGTGTGGCCGGCCTGCGTGCCGATGTACGAAATGATTGTTGTGTAAAAGAGGAACTTGTAAGGCCATAAGGCCAGGGTGTGTGAGTTGTATACATTCCTGGTGTTTTATATATATAAATGTGGTATTTATATAGTGGTGGACATTCTGGTTGGAGTTCATGTGAACAAAAAAACTGCTGCGCTAGAATGGATGAGTTAAGGATACGCGTCATTTTGATTTCCACACGTGATTCCTTCGCTTGTCTGTGAGATATGGCGTGGGGCCCCGGCCGGACCCACCGTTATATGTCATGTGACAGGTGGGGGCGTTACACATCTCCCCATGCTTAGTTTCAGAGAGTCCTGAACTCAGGCCCCCTGAAGAAGGGACAGTGGAGAAATAAGCAAAATGTGAAGTTTTGAGATGGAAGTAGCAAGTGGAGCAATTGCTTCAACAATGAGTGTCTTGAGTGTAGGTGTAAGTAGCTCAAGAATGTTTGCTGATATAGAAGAGGATGTGGAGCATGTTGGACAGATGGTGAATACTTGTGGGATGGAAGATGGTTGAATGTCTGTTGGAATTGTGGAGGTTGTGACATCAAGGAGTATAGTATCTTCCTGAATAGGGGAATGTGATGGTGATGGTTGTGGAGATAGAGATGATAGTAAATCAAAATTAAGAGATGACAATAGTGTGTCATCAATTTGTGGTTGATAAGGTGGTGAAGAAGATTGAGGAGATGGAGATGGTGTTTCCTCAGTAGTGTTGATTGGAGATTGTGGTCTGGATGGTGAGATAGAAGGGATGGAAGTAGAAGGTTGTTGAAGTGTAGAAACATAATAAGGGGAGTTGATGAAGGAAATATTCAATGATGTGGAGATGGAGGGGATTTGATGAATGAAATAAGAGGAGCAAGTGCTTTTTCAGGGGTTGGTGAAGTGGCTATTGCAGCCTTGGTGTCCTCTGAAGCTGTCCTGGAAGAGGAAACCCTGGAGGGCTTTGGGATAACCCTCTCCCATCTGCCAAAGTGGGCAGAGGTAATCCTCTTAGAGGCATTTATAAAAATGGCCTGGGAGACCAGTAATTCTGGAACCTTTGCCTATAAAAAGATTCCTAAAATTCTTCCAAAACAAAATCCTTCTTACTTATTTTCTTCTTAATCAAATCAAATATAATTTCTCCCCCATTTCATAGATTTTTGATTAACCAAGGCACACATCAGAAGGAATTGGTGCCTAGTAAAGTAATCATGGGCTGAATGTTTACCCAAGATTACCTTCCCAACTATATCTTCTAGGAACTTAAATTCAGCAGATAAGTTCTTCTTCAATAACTTGTTAGGGTTTCCATGTTAGTGACCCATTATAACTAACATATCCTCATACTCAGTGCTAGATAATTCAATTTCATCTTCCCCATTGATAAATCTAAAAATTCCAGTTATAAAAATAGGGGAAAGAGAAACTTGTTGTCTAGAAATTGATCTAGTAATGGAGGTTTGATCTGGAAGGGTTGCTATGAAAATCCAATCTTTGATTTCCTGCAATGGGAGTTTGATCCTTAGGGTCATAAACTGTCTCAACTGTGGTGCTTTAAACAACTGAAGTATGTTCCCGAAGACTTTGTCAGAATGGTTGAAAGAGTCGATGTCAATGTCAAATACTGCATCAAACTTCATTCTAGAGAGAGTCACCACTGAAATCTCCATGCCTGCAAAAACAAAAGATCAGGTGCACGAGAACTGGAAAGTGTGGGATGGAGTTCGATGAAAACCCTATTATAAGTTTTCAGAAGATGAAAAGACAAACTCCGTCTGACGAAACATTAAAAACTTCGAACTCAGTTCGACGAAAAATCTCATAAAGAAATAAAATCATCGATCAAAGTTTGAAGAGGGGAAAACATTTCGTCATTCTCCGTTCGACGAAAAGACTTTATGAAACAAATTTGTCGATCTCCGTTCGACGAACAGTTTCACAAAGGAAAGTTTGTCCATCCCCGTTCGACGAACATTCCACGAAGCATTCAGAGTTCGTCGAACTCCGTTCGATGAAACATGAATAATTCGTCGAGCACAGACAAAAATCAAATTAAACCGTCTCCATTGATCAAACCTAGTTGATTTAGGAAGAACATATGTTTCTTTTCATCTAAGAGTTTGGTGAAAATATCTGCTCTTTGTAAATCAGTAGAGATAAAGACAAGTTTAATTTTATTTTTGTGTACACAATCTCTAATGAAATGATGCCTCATTTCTATATGCTTTGTTCTACTACAATTGAAATAGAACTGGTATTATCACAAAAGACAGTTGAATTATTTACGTTAAGAGCATAATCCAGGAGCTAATTTTGAATCCACAAAATTTGTGAATAGCAACTGCCTGCTGCAATGTATTCAGCTTCAGCAGTTGTTGTTGACACAGAAGTTTGCCTTTTGCAAAACAAGGACACAAGTTTATCACCAAGGAACTGATCGACAAGTTCCTGATGTGCTTTTCCTGTCAACTCTACATCCAACAAAGTCAGCATTTGTAAATCTAGTTAAATCAAATTTTGATCAAGCAGGATACCAGAGTCCTATATTAGGACAACCCTTTATATATCTTAAAATCCTTTCTAATAATATAAGATGAGATTCTTTAGGGCTGACTTGAAATCTAGCACAAATGCAAGTAACAAACATGATATCTGGCCTACTAGCTATGAGATACAATAAGGACGAAACAATAGCCCTATATGTTTTCTGATCAACTGGTCTGCCCTATTTATTAGAATCATCTACAACATTGGATGGCATGGGTGTTTTCTTTTCTGAGGCATCAGTCATCCAAAATCTTTTGAGTAGCTCTTTAGCATATTTTGAATGGGATAAAAAGATACCATTGGGAGTTTGCTTCACTTGGAAACCAAGGAAGTAGGATAGTTCACCCATGCTACTCATTTCAAACTTTAAGTGCATTATGTCAGAAAACCTTTTGTAAAGTTTGGAATAAGTAGAGCCAAATATTATATCATCTACATAGATTTGAAATAGCAAATTTTTTGATTTATGATGTCTAATGAATAAAGTCCTATCTACCATGCCTCTGATAAACTTATGCTCTAAAAGAAAGCTATCTAAGGTTTCATACCAAGCTCTTGGAGCATGCTTTAAACCATAAACAGCTTTATGCAACTTAAAAATATAATATGGATGAGTTAAGGAGATAAAATCTTGAGGTTGTTCAACATAAACTTCCTCTTTTAATTCTCCATTGAGGAATGCACTCTTGACATCCATTTGATAGACCTTGAATTTCTGATAGGCAGCATATGCAAGAAATATTCTAATGGCTTCCAATCTTGCAATAGGGGAAAAGGTCTGGTCATAGTCAATGTCTTCTTCCTATAAATATCCTTTGGCTACCAATCTTGCTTTGTTCCTTATACCTGATCCTTGTGCATCCAATTTGTTCCTAAAGACCCATTTAGTTTCAATGAAAGGGTAGTATTTAGGTCTAGGAACTAAATCCCAAACTCCACACCTCTCAAATTGATTGAGCTCCTCTTGCATTGCAATAATCCAGTGAGGATCTTGCTCTGCATCTTTTATGGATTGAGGCTCAATCTGAGAAATAAAGCAAGCATGCATCAAATCTTGCTTGAGTTGATGCCTTGTTTGCACACCAGCTGATATGTCTCCAATCACTTGAGATATGGGGTGATCTCTAAGTGTTACAAGGTCAGTGAGAGGAGTTGGTTGATCAACAGCTTATGGAATTATTTCCTCTTATGGAATTATAGTTGTTGTTGTTGGTTCAACTGCTTCAACCATTTCTTCTTCACCTTCTTCATCAATCTGTGGAGAAGGATGAGATGTAATCTCTTGGGTAAGGTTTAAATCATCCAACTTCTCACAAAGATATGGTACCTGCAAAGTGTCTATGGTAGAAGAATCTTTCTCCTTGTAAAACATGTTAGCTTCATCAAAAGAAATATGTACAGATTCTTCTATTTTTAAAGTTGATTTATTAAATACCATATATGCTTTGCTGATTTGGGAATATCCAAGGAAAGTTCCCTCTACAACCTTGGATTCAAACTTTCTAAGGAGTTTTTTGTTATTATTATGAATATAACACGTGCATCCAAATACCTTAAAATAATCTACTTTAGGTTGCTTCCCTTTAAGTAATTCATAGGGGGTCTTACCCTTTAGTTTATGAATTAAACTTATGTTAAGAACATAATTTGTTGTGCTTACAGCCTCTACCGAAAAGGATAGGGGCAAATAAGCATCTGCATGCAATGTCCCAGCAGATTCAATAAGGGTTCTATTTTTCCTTTCTGCAACCCCATTTTGTTGAGGAGTTCTAGGAGCAGAAAAATAATGTATGATACCTTCCTTCTCATAGAATTCTTGCATGAGAAGAGATTCAAACTCGGTGCCATGATCACTTCTGATCAATACAACCTGAGTATAGTATTCAATCTGTATGCTCTTAAGAAAACCTATAAGAACTTTAAAGTTATCTAACTTGTTTCTCAGAAAGAACACTCAAGTGAATCTAGAGAAGTCATCAACAATAACTAAAGTGTATGACTTTTCTCCCAAACTTTGTACAACAATAGGGCCAAAAAGGTCCATATGTAGCAAGTACAAAATCCTCGATGAATCACTTTTGTTAATGGTTTTGAAACTATTTTTGGTTTGTTTGCTTAATTGACAAGCCCTGTAAAGTCCTTCCTTCTTATAAGAACCAGAAGGCAGTCCTCTAACAAGGTTGTCCCTAGATAGTTTAGCAATATTCCTAAAGTTTGCATGGTCTAGTCTCTTATGCCATAAATCATTAGTAGAGCTAATTTGATTAAATAAGCAGATTTCTGAATCAGTTGATTTAAAAATTACTACATATATATTACCTTATCTAATTCCTGTTAAAACAGTTTTGTTTTTATCAGAAGTAATAATACAAGATGACTGATTAAATGATACCGATAACCTTCATCACATTACTGGCTTATGGATATAAGGTTATGCGTGAGATAATTTACATATGCTACCTTCCTGAAGGTAACAACTCCAACCTTGACATTTCCATATCCTTCTGTCTGTCCACAGTTGGAGTCTCCAAAAAACACCTTTGGTCCAAGCTTACCTTTGAAATCAGTCAAGTTGCCTTTACTCCCTATCATATGTTTTGAACAGCCACTATCCAGATACCATTGTTGCTCTGTGGTAGGATAGTCCTTCATCTATACAAAACAAGATTAGTTGTTCTTGACCCAGGTGACCTTGGGTCCTTGAATTCTTTCAAATTTATAACTAGAAATACAAGAACAATCAGGTTGATCCTTATAGCCTAATGGATGATATATCCTAGGAGGAATTATCCATTGAGTAAAAGGATTAACAAGTTTTGGTTTCTGATTATTAGTTGATAGAAATTAAAATTTCTGTTTTCAATATTTGAGTTTGATGAATTTAATTGAGTTCGTCGAGTTGAGTTCGACAAAAAGTATTGATTTCAACGATCTCGGTTCACAGAATGATAATACTCATTTTCTATGTTCCATGATCATCGATCTCTGTTCGACAAAACATGTTGATTTCGTCAAGAACCCTTTGTTGAGTAATCATATCCAAATTTTTGGTTCAGAGTTCGTTGATCACCGTTCGACGCATAATACTGATTTCGTCGATCTCGGTTTGACGAATTTTGTTGAACATTATTTTCATGAGATTTTTTATTTTCCTTTGATCTATTCTTTGGTAAGATTTCAGTATTTTTTTGTAAGTTGTAAAACTTCTTTTCCTTTTTCTTTTGCAGAAATAAAATTCATGGGTTTAGATAATATATTTTTCTCAAAAATATAAGGCTGGCTTGATGAATCACCCAAGCCTAGTTTGATATTTAATCTAGCATGCACTGTGCTTGTGATGTCCATCAATTTGATACTTCTCCCATTTAGGGATTCTTCAAACTGATTAGCCTCTTTTAATTTGTTTTCTAATGATAGTATTTGTTCATTATCAGTTTTTAATTCTTCTTTAAGTTGTAGGTTTTCAGAAGAAACATTTTCAAATTCACTTAATTTTTTTCTGAGAAGTTTGATTTCCTTCTCAGACTTAATTAGATCATTACATAATAATTTGAAATCAATTTTAAATTGATCAGAAGAAAAATCAAAAGAAGAGATTACCTGATCTTTTTCTAAAATTGATTCATCATCGGAATTGTCTACTTCTGAATCTGTAGCATTAGAGTTGTTGTAAGAGGCATTGATTGTCATCAAGCATATTTCTCTGGCTTTGGCCTCTTCTTCATCCTCACTAGAGCAGGATGAATATTCTGACTCAGATTTACTCCAAGTCTCTGCAATAAATCCCCTTTACTTTTTTTTGTATTTGCTGCATGAGGGCTTGCTGTAATGTTTTCTGGAGTCTTTCTCATTTCTCTTATCCTTCTTCTGTGTCTCTGGACACTCTGGTAGTATATGTCTAGGTTTCCTGCATTGCACTCATAACAAACAATTTCTTTAGTGGGGGTTTTATCATACCTTGGCTTGTCATCTTTTCTAGATGGTCTTCTTCTGAAATCCTTCCTTGCCATCTTATAGAACCTCTTTGCCAAGAGACTCAGTAGATCTTCATTATCTGGAGTGGCTTCAGCTTCTTCACATGCTTTGAAAACAATACTTTGTTCTTTACTTGCGGAAGATGAGGTAGTCCTTTGTTCAGCTTCTCTAGTCTTGATGAGCCGCTCATAAGACTTGAGCTTGCCTAATAAGGTTTCAGTGAAAATCTCATTTAGGCTTCTGGCTTCCTTGATTGGCCATATCCTAGAGTCCCATGTACATGGGAAGCAGATAAGAATCTTGTCATTTATCTTTGTTAAAGAGATGTCCTTGTCAAGAGTTTTTAGCTTATTGATTATGAGGTCGAGTCTGTTGTACATGTCTGCTACTAACTCTGACTCCTCCTTCTTAAAATTATCATACTGAGAGATTATGTGTGATCTCCTATTCTTCCTTTCATCAGTAGATCCTGCCACCATAGCATTCAGTGATTCCCAGATGGCCTTTGCTGAAGTGCATTCTGCAAACTTCTGAAATATATCATCTGACGTGGTTTGTGCCAGTATATTCATTGCTTTTGAATCTGCTATCTTTGCCTTCTTTTATGCTTCAGCCCACTCAGGTGGAGGAACATGTAAGACCCCCTTTTTTTTCTTTTTAAACACTGGGGTCTTAGGCCCAGAACCGCCGCTTTGCGGTGACACATTCACGCCCGTGAAGGTCATCATTACAGAAAGTCGATCCTGCCGGCCAAATCGATCACAACAGTAGTAAAATAATAAAAGGCAAGTCCACAAACGTCACATATATTGCAAATAATCTCATCGAAGGGAGTGTCCACAGATATAATAAAAGTACTAAAACTTGGGCTCATGCCCAGTACATCAATGTCCTCACTACATATCTCTCATCGCGAAAGCAAAACTAAAATAACTACTAGTGATTAGGACTCATAGTCCCTACTATCTGAACTCCGGTACTAGACTGTCCCATCTCCAAACGTGTCGAACTCCGGGGCTGCTCCTCCATGCTGGGCTCCACGATTCTCTAAAATGATATGGTGCGAAAATCGGTAATCTAAAAGACTAAGTCCTATCATCCCCCACTCCTTCCCTCAAGGCTCCTAGTCACCGAGCGGGGAGGAGGAAAGGTGAGGACATGAAAGTAGAGAGTGACAAATATAAGCAGGTGGCGGCGGAACAAATCTAGTAGTTCTATAGTGTATAACACAGAATGAAGATAAGAAAGACTGAATAAGAAAAAGTAACCTTAACTTATATGAAAACACATAAGCCAAGGAATCTTTTGCAAGGCTCCTATCGTATAAAAAATCCCATACCAATTTATACGATAGGGTGTCGGTTTTCTAGCAAGCATACATATATATTTACTGAATAAAAAAACCTTAACTTATAAGCATGCTCGAGCAAACTTATAAACCAAGGGGTCATTTTGCAGGGCCTATTGTATTAAGCATCCCATACCACTTATACAATAGGTGTCAGGGTTATATACAATGGTTATGCTATGAAATGCAATTATGCCATGATGTGAACATGCAAATGCAACTCACCCACTCGACTCTATGTACACAGAGCTTTAGTTCCCCCTTTCTGGAGCCGAACCTCCTAGGATACCTCCATAGTGGCAAACGAAAGCAGTGGGTTGGGCCTCGCCCACCTCTAAACTGGTAATTGCACTACCAGTCAGACCTATCTTACGCCTTAATGCTGGTGCACTAAGAGGAGCTCCTGCGTACTCTTGCCGGCTGGCGCACCGGACTTTATTTAGCCAAGTGCTAAACCACATGTGCCGAGTCAACGTATTGACGTTGGTGCATCGACCATCCAATACCGAAGACCCACCACCTTATACTTTATGCAAATGCAACTTATGTATCAGCTACCGAGCCAAAGCTCCCCGGACCATCCTGCCCATCACAAACATCAACCGAGCCAAAGCTCGCCGGGCTAACCTGCCCATCACTAAATCCACCGAGCCTATAGCCCGAGTGAGCCCACCTAATATCCCGAGGTATCGCGGTGAGTGAAAGTGAAACCATAGTTATGCTAGTTACTCTTGCAATTTAGTTTTACCTACAGTTTAGGATAGCCCAGGACTGCCCCCGGCATACCCCGCGAAGGGCTCTCAAAGGGCACAAGGAACAACGATGGGCTGAAGCCCAAAGCTCCCTTTTGCAAGGCGCTTATTATTATTGGTTAATACCCGGTTCCCGATCCCTTAGTATTACTCTGGACATAATCCTAATGTGTTTTAACTCTTTCTCTCTCTCTCTCTCCACGGGGAAGATGATGTTTTGTCAACCCCGAGAACTTCTTAACACTAGTCAACCACCCACTCCTCATCACAACTCCCGATGATGAACTCATTTCACTTACGAGATCAACACAGCAACACCCCAACTCTCTGGGTTCATTTTGCACCATATCATGATTTCTACAGTTTTACTAAACACAGAGCATCCTAAGCTATATGATGTATACAATGGGAGGTATTAAAAATAATCATCCAATATCCCTATAATAATTATTGGGGGGGGGGTCTATCATGACATGTTTAGCCAAAATACAGAAATTAATAATTTTCCTAGTTTATCTGATAATTTATTTAATTTTTCTAGTAATCCCAAAACCCATATTTGAACATGAAGTACCCATTTCAAACATGCAAATGCTCCACAAAATTTATGACAAATACAAGATGACTATTTAACATAGAATCCAAAGTCTCCCAATTTTTCAGCAAGATTTAGGCCTCTAACCCTAATTTTAAATATAACCTACATTAATCATTTTTAAGAGACAAGTATAACAAGAATACTTCCAAAAATTCTGATAAAATCCAAACATGTACATAATGATTAATAAACACTCTAGGCAAAGTATCATATTTTTCCAGTGAACAAAGAACTCTAAACCTAATTTTAAACTATAATCCAAATTGGTAATTTAATGCACTAAGTACAAAAAGTTTTCATTTAAAAATTGTAACAAAATTTCCACCAGAGCATGTTGACCTAGAATCAATACTGATCAAGTTTCACAATTTCTCCACAAATAATATGCTTTGAATAAAATATTGAACAAGTTTCCATTTTTAAGACTTTGTGAAGTAAGTACTGTAAATATGCATCTACTAATTGTAATAAAATTTATGTGTGAAGTTAAAGACCCAAAACTCCCTATTCCCAAATTATACAAATTTCCTATGGTCAGGGAGGTCAAAAATAATAATTAATCAAATAAGGGCTAACACTTGCATAACAAAGGAAGTACCAAAATAATTGCTCCAAAATTCCCATTAAAATATCCAAGGACTCATGCCAACCCTATGACTACACTACCCAAATTTCATGGCTTTTCATTAAATTTTGGTGGCTTATTTTGCATGTACAAGTGGTGTGCCCTATGCTAGGGTTAGGATTTTGAGGGGCCTACCTATCTCCAAGTCCTCTAAGATTTTTACCGGAGGACTTTAGCTACCCTAATACCTTGCATACCAAATTTCTAGTCCATACAAGGGCATTTGACCACATGCCCTTCTCAAACCCCCAAGGTCCTAACATAGGGTTTGAACTGGTGACCTAAGGCAATTCACTCCCAAACCACTCCATATCCCATATGAGGGTGTTATATGTCATGCCAAACCAGTGGCCTAAATCCCAACCACTGTTGAGAGGATTTGACAACTCAAAACTCGAAGTGCACGTTTGACCTAAATACCCTTATTATGGCAAGACTAGGGTTTGCAATAATTCAATCCAAATCATCTCCAAATGAGATGAAATTTTATCCAGAGACTTATGATGACCCCAAGGACTACTCACCAAAATTTGGGAGAGTTTGGAGGTCATTTGGTCCCTTAATTAATTTACCCTAGAGTAATTAAATAATTTCAAAAACTATAGAAAATTATCCCCAAAAATTCTCATTTTTGGGCAGGCGTAGGTATATACTAGGGTGACTCACTGTCCAAATTTCAAGCCATTTGGACAAGAGATGAAGTGTGGGCACTCATTTTAATCTCTGCCTAGCTCTAGGTATAGACCCCACCAAAATGGGTGCTTGGTCAAACCATTGGTCCTAATTGACTCAAATCAATTTTAAAATAAAGTAGACCCATATGGGGACATATTATATGTTGACCACTTTTTTTTGATCTAGCCTCTAGGTATTTTTAATAAATACAAACATTAATAGCAAATTCTTTGATAGAAGTGAATTAACATGATAACATATCCTATAGTTTAATTCATCTCTAGCACGAATCTTGAAGCAGGATCCAAGGGTGGCTGGATCGTCTTCTTCCTCCAGCCGACGACCACGATCCAACATGCCTAGAGCAACTTCCAACCCACTCTCTCGACCATCCTGCCACCTCCCTCACCGGCCACCGCCACCACCACCTCTATTGAGGTGGTGGCTATCGCAAGGCGGCGGCACAGCCGCCGGAGGGGCGGATTCTGGTGATACCGACAAGCTTAGATTTGTGGAAAAACCAGGAGAAAGCTTCTCCCAATCGGGCTCAATTGAGCCAGAATCTTGGCCCTAACTGTTGCTATGATCTACCCATGGAAGAAGGAGAGGAGGAGGACCTGAATTGCGGCCTTAGAGCGGGTGTTGTGCCTCCTTGCCATTTCTGGCCGCCGATTTGGGCTTCTCTGCAACCTCCACACCAACTCCACTGAAACTGAAATGTAATCGGGGGAAAATCTTGCCCTTGCCCTGGTGAAGGTTTCTAATGAAGGAATTGGGGAGAGGTGGCTTGTAACTCCCCAATTCATCAAGGCACCATTAATGGCCATAAGGGTGAGTTTTCGGTTTCACCCAAATTGATGGGCTAAGCCACCCCACTGGCCAGCCACCTCCTGAAAAATCCTCCCCTTCCTCCAAGGAGTTAAAGACCCATCAAAAGGAGGGGTTATGGAGCATCCATGACAGTGATGGCTATTAAGCTCTTAGTTTCTCTCTCCTCCAAATTTGGGTAACTTCCTCTCTCTCTCCTAGTCACCAAACTCTGAATTTAGTGGACCCAAAATGTGTCTCTCCACCTCCTAGACCAATGAGCCACACTTGTCTAGGCCCAACCCACTTGGATTGGGCTTGAGTTAGCCATTTAGGCTAGTTTGACCACTTTGACCCATGAGTTGACTTTGGTCAAATTAGCCACTAGGGTTGACCCCAATGGGTCATTGGTGACCCATGGGCCTCCCCTAAGGACTAGAAGTACTTGGGTAGGGTTGGTTGGGCATCTTGGGGATCACTTGACCCTTAGTTAGAGCACTTTGACTTTTTTAGGGCTAAGGTTGACTTTGGTCAACTTAGCTTCTTTGGTTGACTCCAATGGGTCCTAGTTGACCCATTGACCTCACGCTAGGGTTAGGAGGACATGAGTACAATCAAATTGGCTAAGGGAAGGTCAGTTGACCCTATGTAGGTCAGTTTGACCCATTTAGGGTTAAAGTTGACTTAGGTTAACTTAACAACTTTGACTGCCCTCTATGGGTCCTTAGTGACCCACTGACCCCAATTTAGGTCTAGGAAGACCCTGGTAGGGTTGGTTGGGCTTACTAGGGGCACACTACCCTTAGTTAGGGCACCTTGCCCAATTTAGGCCTAGGGTGGTTCTAGGTCAACTTGGCCACCCTGGGTCGACTCCAATGGACCCTTAGGGCTCTAATGGACCTTACAATAGATTGGCGATATCATGGTGGGATCTTAAAGTCTTGGTGAAGCCCCATGGTCATCCTAAACTAGGGTTTAGGAATCTACTATTTGCAGACCATAGTGATCTCACCTACATTCCTAGGTTCACTTGGTCTTCTTCGGCTTCCTAGGGTTTTGTCATGACCTAGTCATGACAAAACCACTCCTAGGGGGTCTAGTTATCTAAGGGATGTTACAGAACAACACTTGAGCTTGTAGTTGCCATTGGTTGTCGAGGACCTGTCAAAATAGAATTGTATATGTCCTTATCAATGGAATTCTTATATAGCCTAATCCTTGCCTTCCAAAGTGCAAACTTGTTGAGATTTCACACTGGAGGTCTAGTGCTTGAATACTCCTTATTTTGTGCCATGATTTGAAATACGACTAGAGTAGATAAGATCAAACAAAGATCTTTTGGTTCAGGTATTAGCCTATACAACCAAGTAACTTATCCCTCTGATACCAATTGAAAGTGATGCCTCAGATGCTAAGGGATTGATATAACTAACTCTAGAGGGGGGTGAATAAAGTATTTTAAAAACTTTAAGTTATTTTTACAGCGGATTAAAATAGGTGATACATATATATATATATATATATATATATATATATATATATATATATATATATATATATATATAAAGAAAATATCACAGCACAACAAATAAGAAAGTAGAGCACAACCAGACGACACAAGGAAATTTATTGTGGTTCTCCAATAAACCTTGGTACATCCACTCTTCTACCACCCTGGTAGAAATCCACTATAGGTATTTGATCAGGTGCCCTGCCACCATCGAGTTTTGTTGAGGAGCCCTGTCACAATAGGTTTTTGATCAGGTTCCCTATCACTATAAGATCTATTTTCTAAGGGAGATCTAGCAATCCTTTGAGCTTTTGATCAGGTGCCCAAAAAGCAAACCAAGTCTTTTGATCAGGAGACTTGAGAACCAAAGGTTTAACTTTTGAAGGGAGTTATAACCCGGTACACAATTGGATGAAATAAATAAAAAGTAGAAGATGTTCTTCTCTATCAATAATATGAGAGAAGACTAGTGGTTTGATGATGTTGTCAAAGCTCCCCCTAAGTTATAGATCTGATCAGGAGAGGAGACTTTGCTTCAGGGTGTAGGCCTTCAAGTTGAAAACTTCTTCTTCTTCCAGTAAATGATTCTGAGTGATTGAACTTTTGGTCTCAGATTGAATGTTGTGTTGCTAGAAGAAAGGATTGAAGAAGAAGAATGATGAACAAGATGTTATGTGTCTCTGTTTCTTGTATTTTGTTGCAGATGTTCTCTTCTTCTTTTTCCTGACTATCTGTTGTTCTCTATAAGAGTATCAGACTATGCAATCTTCTGAAAAATTTCTTTTATATATTGATTGCTAATTTGAATTTTGAATTCTTTGAAGTCCTCTGCATATTTTCTGGGAAATGGAACAACTGATTTTGTCTTCAATTTATTTCATCAACTGTCCCAGTAAATATGTTTATTAATAACTTTGTGAAATCCCTAATTAATGCTGCCAGGAAACGACTATATTATTGAGAATATTAAGCATTAATTATCAGAGTATTACTTTCTTAATTACTTAAATTAAACTGCCTTAGTCGAACCGAGAAACTACAGAGAAGTTTAGTCGAGCAGAACCTGGATGGAGTTAGTCGACCTCAGTAAAGTTTTCGTGGACCTGAGCACCAAGTTCATCGAGCTGATAATTATTCTTCGTCGAGCTGAGCTCCGAAATCGTCGAATAGAAAAATGTACTTGCCAAACTAAGCTCCAAGTTCGTCGAGCTGAGAAGGCACTTCGTCGAGCTGAGATTCTGATATAAGCTCACAGTTCGTCGACCTGAGCTAGACTTTTGTCGAGCTCAACTCAGAGAAGGAACTCTGAGTTCGTCGTGATGAGTTCGAAGATCTTCGAGCTGAGTTCAGCTATCATCGAACACATTTTCTGTAATCTTCAAAACTTTCTTGTCTCTTAAGTCTTGTGTTCTCTGAAGTATTCTGAAGGTTGGTCTCAGTAATCTAATCCTTAAGAGATTGACCTAAACCCTGAAACTAACATATGACCCTAGACTATAAATGGTGGGTCATTAAACCTAATAGTGAACCTAGCCAAAATAATAAGTAGGGTTCCAATAGCTTACACAAGCCAGCGAATTCTGCCCAGGCCAAAAAATACGCAGGTCAAATTCGGCGAGTATCAGCTTCCATACTCGACAAATTGGTGAGTTCCATCGGGCATATTCGACAAACCCTCCTTCGGTCCCACCGAATTAGCTAAGCAATATTCACCGAATTTGTCGAATATCTTTAGGGATATTCGATGAATTCTCTTGGGCTGAAACTCCAACTTCAATCCCATCGAACTCCTTCAACGATATTTGACCAATTCATCGGATATCAACAATGATATCCGATGAATTTCCCTTAGACTATTTTCTCCAATTACTGGCGTTGAGTGTGTCGAGCATTAACATGCGATACTCGATGAGTAGGAATCAAATTCGACGAATTCGTCAAATATCCTCAGCGATATACGACGAATTTCCCTTGAACATTTCCTCCAATGATATTCGACGAATTCGTCAGATATCCCTGATGATATCCACTGAATTTCCCTTGGCCAATTTATCTTAGGCCATTCCCCTTCGATCCGTTCGGTATCACCCATCCAAACACTTCACCCAAAAAACTCGACACCTTTTGCTAGTGCACCCCAAGCCTGAGTCAACTGTCTTGACTCAGAATGGACACGAGGGGCCTAGTGTGAAACAGGACGTTACACTTGTCTTCCCGGGACACTCTGCATACGTGACTTGCAACGTCATGTGCTAGCCAGCCAACCATAGAGACAAAGTTATGCCTTCGAATAACATTCAACAATCACATCATTCCCCACTATAAACCACTATTCGTTCTCACACGAAAATGAGGGCATCGCAAACGACATCTTTGTCGCAATCTGATTTCTAGCAAAATCCCTATAGTGCACGTCATGCAAAATCAGTGAATCTGACCACCAGCCATGATTACAGCTTCACCCACAATGCCTAATCCATTAACGGGGAGGATTTTTAATGCAACAATATGTCAGGGACGGACTCAATCAACCCAGTGGCTCCTCTTGAATCATGATGACCCGAACCCCTCTCATTTGAGAGATCTGGTGCCAAAATGCTTGAATAAAAGCATAAACGAAACGGATGTCATGCATGCATCTTAAAATCCCGAAGGATAAGTGTCGTTACCTTACAATTCCTCTTCCTAGCAGTGGAGATCTTGATTTGCATGGATGGAAGTGTGCGCCTTCAAGCCTCTCAAAGAATCCGACCTCGGATCAACGAATGGAGCTCCAAAACTTCATCAATGATAGAAGATAACTCTTCTTCCTCCTCCAAGCTTTCACACAACCCTTGTAACTCCCCCCTCCCAGAACAGGAGACACGACCAATGGGAGTTTCATGCCTAGAACATCCGCCTTGTGGTAACATCAACACACAGGCTAATCTGTAAAATAGGCCGCCTATTCTACCAACCAATTTCCGATATCACAAATGCCAACCCAACAAATAGAATAACATAGAAGTCATGATCCGCAAAAGTAAATGTCCAAACAGTATATCATAATAGGAAGCTACATCAACTCCTATAATATCAGAGTACACAAACTGCTCAAAGGCTACATCATAACACTCAAAACTCACATCAGTCATAGAAGGAAGTGAGGGTATCATCGTATCAGGCCCTGTCTCCCTGGCCTGACTGTCCTCCTGCACGAGGTGCTATTGCTGCTCCATCTGTGAAGTGTCCTCCTAAAAGGGTAGGAGTAGCAACCATTAGTCATAATACCTAGGTGGCTTCACATCCGCTCACCATGGTGACTCTTAGGCACCGGGTGGAGGAATGGAAATAGGAGCAAAATATAATAGTAATATATATATATATATATATATATATATATATATATATATATATATATATATATATATATATATATCTTTATTATATAATACAATATGGATATCTCAATCAAACCATGAATTTCATCTGGACCGTCCGATCAAACACCATCAAATACGGGCCGTTGGATTCAAAGCAGGAGGACTGCCAATAACCAAATCAACTTTTAAAACACTGTTCACCAGCTAAAAAATCCCGATACCCATCTTTCCCTACGTCACCATCACGGTCTCACCCCCGTCGCCGCTGGCGGAGCCGCCGGCGGCCTGCGCGGCACCCACCGGCGGGTTCGCCGGCCTCCAGCGAACCCGCCGGGGGTTGTCCGGCGGCGAGCGGGCAGGGCCACCGCCGGCGGTGGCCCTGTCCGCTCGCCGCCGGACCACCCCCGGCAGGCCGGCGAACCAGCCGGTGCGTGCCGGGCAGGCCGCCGGCGGAATTGGCGGCAGCGAGGCGGAAGGGCCGGGATTTTCCGTTTTTTTATTTCATTTTTTTAATTAAATAAATTCTTATTAAATTATAATTTTCTGTTTTATTTTTTATATCATTTGTTTTTTATTTTTTATTAATTAAATTATTATTAAATTATAATTATATAATTTGATTTTTTATAATTTGGCCGACAGATGGCCGGGCTTCGCGGTGGTTGGCGAAGCCCGCCGCGGGACGGGCTTCGCGGTGGTTGGCGAAGCCCGCCGCGGGACGGGCTTTCATTTTTTGGGGTTTTTTATTAAATAAATTGTTATTCGATTATAATTATATTATTTGGTTTTTTATAATTTGGCCGGCGGAAGGGCGGGTTTCGCGGTGGCGGGCGAAGCCCGTCGTGGTGTACAACCCCGTGTTCGTCGAATGGGCCCCACCAGGAAGATCGAGCGGACCCAGTCCCGCGACCCTCACCCAAGCGACAAGCAGACATGCGACAAGTGGCTGGCCCGCTCCCGCTCGGTTCAGGAGAGCGAGCCAGGCGAGACGACTCCCCTATCCCTCCCGCTCGCTCAGAGAATCGTCAAACCGATACTCGCGGATGGGCTCGACGACCCGCGATCTGCGAGCCGTTCGGAGCGTCACAATGGCCGCCAGTTCGTCCCCTATACGCGACCTGGCCACATATCCGCCTCGGCAGAGGACTGGCGGGTCGCGGCGGTCCGGCTCGCGTTCGCCCGAGTAGAATAGGCGAGCCGCCAGAGCCAGGTCGCGCCCGCCTCTCGCGGAGAGGGATTGATGGCGAGCTAACCCCCCCCCCCCCCCCCCCCCCCCCCCCCCGCCCCCATGGGTGCGAATAGCTATTCAGAACAGCAGAGCCACGCTGTTGGCAGACCAGGTTGGACTGCGCATAACTGTTCGGGACAGCGGAGTTTGGATGTTGGCAGACCCAACCAAGGGCTTTTTGGTACTTTCAGGTCAGTTCTTCTGGTTATTGGCAGTTCAGATTCCAAAAACTATAAATAAGACCCAAGGGGTACCTCAGGAGGCACGCTTTCAGTGCCTCCCTGCTCCAGTTTTCAAGAGCTTTCTGAGGATATCTTAGCTCGGCTTCTGGCTAAGGAGGGGAAGCGCTCTGAGATCTTCCGAGTTTGTGGTGGGACCTCCCTGTCGAGCCCTTGGGTCTGTGTCACCTTATCTTCTTTGTTGTTTTGCTTGCAGGAGTGAAGTAGGCGCGAGACCACCCCTTCCCCAAGGGTGAACTCCACAGGAGACCGGATTCCGGTTTCAACCTTTTGGTGCGGTGAGCGTGGAAAGTGGTCAGTGCAGAAAAGCTTTAGCGAGTTCAATGACAGGAGGACAGATATTTGACGGGCAGAACTCGCCGCCACCCCCGCCTCTCGCAACGGTGGGGATGTTGGAAGACTTTAGGAACGAGGTGCTGGGCCTCGTCAAGTTCGCACGCGGCGCGCGGGCCGAGTGCTCGACTCCGGCAGCCCAGATCGCGGCCGCCCCCTCTTTGGGCGAGGACGCCCCCGGCAGGCGAGCTGGGAAGGAAGTGGCCGAGGAATGCCGGGGGTGCGAGCTCCCCGGGCGCGAGCTTTTCCACGGCTCGGCAGCCCGAGGCCGGTTCGACGATCTGGGATCACGAGACTCGCCGGCTCGCCCTGTGGGGGGAGGCAGTCCTTTGAGCGAGCTAGTCTCCTCAGCTCCAGTTCCAGGCGGGTTCAGGGAGCCCGAGATGTCCTACTACACCGGGAAGGGAGACCCGGTCCAGCATGTCCAATGGTTCGAGGATGTGGTCTCCATCCGTCAGATGTCGGATGGATTCAAATGCCGACTCTTCGCCATCACCCTCCGGGAGAAGGCAAGGGAGTGGTTCCACTAGCTCCCGGCCGGCTCCATCTACTGCTTCGAGGACCTGCGCCGAGGGTTCATGCTGAGATTCACCACCTCGAAGAAGAGGAAGAAGGAGTCCGAGTCTTTGTTCCACATTAAGCAGGGAGTGAACGAGACGTTGGGGAGCTATGTGGACCGATTTCAGGAGGAAGTTACTCAGGTCCAGGAGATGCCGGGCCATAGTCTGATGATGGCCTTTACCCTGGGCCTGCAGCAGGGGTTCTTCCGAATGGAGCTGAAGAGAGTTCCTCCCCTCTCCTACGAGGAGTTGATGGAGAGGGCGGCGAGAAAGGTCGACGGGGAGGCGTCGAACCCGGAGTTTGCAAGGAAGCTGGCCAGGTGGGCCACGGAAGAAGAGAAGGAGTCAAGAGGAGGTAAGGGACAGGAGGAGAGAAAAGGAGAGCCTAGGCAGAGGGAGCAAAGGCAGCTCCAGGGGCAGCAGCAGCCAAGGTGGGGGCATCAGGAGCCCGACCGTCGGCTGGGCTGGAGACCTGAGTGGTAGGGGCAGGGGCCACAAAGAGGGTACTACGGAAGGGGTCACTACCAGGGGAGGCAAGATCAGTTCCACCCTCCGGGCTGGAGGCAGGGCCAGAGGCCCCGGCTCTTCGATCAAGAGGAGGCCATGGCCATAGCCTTGGGAGCAAGGAGGGGGATTATGAGGAGGAGGAGAAGAGAGGTCAGGGTGGAGCTGCCCTATTACGACTTCCATCAGGAAGAGGGGCACGCCACAGCCACTTGCCCGGAATTCCTCGAGATGAGAGGGAATAGCGAACAGCAGTAGCAGCAGGGAAGTCGGTAAGAAGTGAGGATTGAGGAGGTCCTGCCTCGGGCGGAGGAGGATTGGTGAGAAGACCGGGTGGATGTTGGAACCCGAGGGGGGATCTGAGCAATCCACGGGGGAGTAGGGGTCGAGGCTTCCCGTAAGGCAAGTCTCCACACCATGTATCGGCGAAGCGTCGCCTCCACATCCCAAACCCCACCCCCGGAGGAGAGGATCACTTTCTCCAGGAGCGATATGCCAGACCACGAGGACCCATTTCGCGATGTGTTGGTCATCAAGGCAGCCATCGAGAATTTCACTGTCTCCCGGATCCTCGTGGACAACGGGAGCTCCGTCAATGTCTTCTTCAAAAAGGCGTTTGACGCGATGAAAGTGGAGGCAATGAGGGTGTTGGCCTCAGATGGACCCTTGTTCGGGTTTTCAGGAGAAAGGAAGGAAGTAGAGGGAGGAGTTGGCCTCCATGTTACCCTGAGGGGGCAGTCCCAAAACTGCAGGTTAATCATCGTGGACGCTCCCAGCAGCTACAGCTCCATCTTCGGGAGGCCCCTTATCAGCGCCTTCCGCTGCGTCCCCTCGTCTTTCCATCAGTGCTTAAAGTTCAACACCGAGAGGATTTAGGTCAGGGTCAGAGGGGATCCCAAGGTGGCACGGGAGTGCTATGTCACCGCAGTGAACACCATCTCTTGGATGGAGGGAGCCGAAGAGATGGGGCGAAGTATGGAGGAGGCAGGGGAGGAAGCAGGAGAGGGGGAGCTGGAAATGAAGAACCACGCAGAAGAAAGGGCGGCAGGAGAAGATCCAAAGGAAGTGGCCGAAGTGAGGGCCGTGGGAGGAGAGATGGAGGTAGAGGTCCCCGTTCCGGAGGAAGGGGATGCTGAAGGGTGGGGGGAGCAGTCTAGTCTGGAGGCTGCAGAGGAAGTGGTGGAGCTGGAAATGCTCACCAGAGGAGGCAGGATGGAGAAGATCCGCGTCAGCGGGGGGCTGACCCCGGAGGACCAAGGCAGGATGCTGGAGTGTATCCAGAAGAACGTGGACATCTTCGCTTGGAACGCCGCGGAGATGCCGGGGGTTGACGCGGATGTGGCCTGCGACCGCCTCAACCTGGACCCGGGAACACGCCCCGTTCAACAAAAGAAGAGGTCCACTGCGGACAAGCTGACAGAGCCCATCAGGGAGGAGGTGGCGAAACCCCTCAAGGCCGGCTTCGTGTCTGAGATTCATTACCCCGACTGGGTCTCCAATGTGGTTATGGTCAAAAAAGGAGACGACCAATGAAGGATGTGTATCGATTTTTCCTTACTCAATAAAGCTTGTCCTAAGGACTGTTATCCTTTGCCTCGGATCGACGCGCTGGTTGACTCAGCCGTCGGTTTTTCTGTAATGAGTTTTTTAGATGCTTTTTCAGGTTATCATCAGATCAGGATGCACCCCCCAGACATCAAGGATGTCTCGTTCATCACAGGGGATGGATGCTATTGCTACAAGATGATGCCCTTCGGGCTGAAGAATGCTGGGGCGACCTACCAGAAAATGATGGATAGGGTCTTCAAGGAGCAGAGGGGGAGGAATTTGGAGGTGTATGTAGATGACCTCATGATCAAAAGTCGGGATGTAGACTCCCATCTCCGGGATCTGGAGGAGACCTTTGCCACCCTGCGCAAATACAAGATGCGGTTGAACCCCCTAAAATGTGTCTTTGGGGCCAGCCGGGGAAAGTTCTTGGGGCACCTTCTCACCCCCGCAGGGGTCGAGCCAAATCGTGACAAAGTCAAGGCTATCTTGGAGCTGGGGGCGCCACAGAATGCTAAGGAAGTGCAACGACTGACGGGGAAGCTAGCAGGGCTGAGTAGGTTCCTCTCCCGAGCAGGAGAAAAGTGCTCCCCCTTCTTCAAAACGCTGAGGGGTGGTCAGAGGTTTGAATGGACCAAGGAGTGCGAGGAGGCGTTCCAGGCCCTCAAGGTGCAGTTAGCACAGGCTCCGCTGCTCCAAGGGCCGAAGGAGGGGGAGGACCTGTTCTTATATCTCGGGGTCGGGGCGGAGGCCATGAGCTCGGTATTAGTTCGTGAAGAGGGGAAGAGGCAGCTCCCTATTTATTACGTAAGCTGGGTCCTAAGGAAGGCCGAGCTCCGGTATCTGATTTTGGAGAAGCTAGCTTTCGCCCTGATCATCTCGGCCAGGAGGCTGCGACCTTAATTCCAAGCACACACAGTCAGAGTGGTGACCGAACATCCTCTCCGCAACATCTTTGAGGGGGTGGAGCATTCAGGAAGGCTGGCTAAGTGGTCGGTGGAACTCAGTGAGTTCGATGTCTCCTTCGTTTCGCGACTCTCGATCAAAGCTCAAGAGATGGCCGACTTCTTGGCCGACTACGTGGTTGAAGTAGCGGAGGAAGAACTCACCCGCCCGACTCCTTAGAAGGTCAGGGTGGATGGTGCCTCAGGGAGGCATTTCCTTAGAGTGGCGGTGATCCTGGAAAGCCCTCAGGGGACTCGAATTGAGCAGACGGTGGTGGTGCACTTTCCCATTACCAACAACCAGGCCGAGTACGAGGCCGTGATAGCAGGGCTACACCTGGCCAGGGAGCTAGGGGTGTCAAATGTGGAGGTCCTTACTAACTCCATGGTAGTGGCTTCCCAGATCAACGGGGAGTTCGAGGAAAGGGAGCCCACCCTGCGATCATACCTGGACAAGGTGAAGGAGGTCATCAGCACTTTCCAAACCTTCTCCATCCGACACGTACCCAAGGAAGAAAATGAGTAAGCCGACCAAATAGCAAAGCATGGTCCCCAGGCGGGGGGGGGGGGGGGGGGGGGGGGGTACCATCACCGACCTGTTCCGACCCTCCGTCGAAGAGGGAGAGCTCATGCAAATCGATCAACAAGCTTCGTGGAGGGATCCAGTTGTGGTTTTCCTCTCCACGGGAGAGTATCCGGAGGGGGTAGATAAGAAGAAACTGAGGCACAAGTCAGCATATTACCTCCTCCAGGACGGGCAGCTATACAGGAAGACCCTCTCAGGGATGCTGGCTCGCTGCATGACCAAGGGCGAAGTACGAAGGATCTTGGAGGAAGTCCACTCCGGGGAATGTGAGAGTCACTCTGGGATTCGGACCCTGGAAGGGAGGATAGTCAGGCAAGGGTATTTCTGGCCCACCCTGGGCCGAGATGCCACAGAGTTCGCAAGAAGATGTCATAAGTGCCAGCTGTTTGCCCCTCTTCAGCTACAGCCGGCCCAGCGACTCAGATGTATCACGGCCCCATGGCCCTTCGCAATTTGGGGAATGGATTTGGTTGGACCATTCCCCCAAGCCAGCGGTCAGAGAAGGTTCCTCCTAGTAATGATTGACTACTTCTCAAAGTGGATGGAGGTGAAGGCGCTGTCCAAGGTGACCTCCCAGGTGATCAGGAACTTTGTTTGGGGGGAGATCATCTGTCGCCATGGGCTGCCCCAGGCCATCGTCACGGACAACGGGCCCCAGTTCGCCAGTGCTAAATTCACCAGCTTCTGCGAACAGCTTGGAATCGACCTCAGGTTCGCCTCAGTCCGTCACCCTAGGAGCAACGGGCAGGTGGAGGCCGCAAATAAGATCATCGTCAACCTCCTCAAGAAGAAGGTGGAGAATTTGAAGGGGAGCTGGGTGGAGCAGCTTCCCGCGGTTCTTTGGGCCCTAAGAACCACCCCCAACACGGCTACGGGAGAGAACCCCTTCAAACTCTCCCACGGGTGCGAAGCAGTGCTCCCCGTGGAATTCGAAGTCCAAACACCTCGAGTCGTTGCAGCCAAGGAAGGCCGGGAGGAGTGGCAGGCGGAGAACGAGGAGGAGCTGAGGCTCTCCCTTGACATGGTGGAGGAGCTGAGGGACCTTTCCGCTATCCGAAAGGAGGAGGTGAAAAGAAGAATGGCCAAGTACTTTGACAAGCATATCAGGGTCAAGCAGTTCGTGGAAGGAGACTTGGTGCTAAAGAAGGGGGATACAGCAGGGAGGTCGGCATCTGTAGGGAAGCTCAATCCCAGCTGGGAGGGACCATTTATTGTAAAGGAAGCTTTGAAGTCAAGAGGCTATCGACTCCAAAATATAGAGGGCGAGACCCTGAGTCACACCTGGAGTGGTGACGACTTGAAACGTTTTTTTCCCTGAAGCATGTAAGCGATACTTTCGTTATAATAAATTTCTTCAACGCTCCAGTACTGTCATAGCCAGCCTACATAGAGAAATGGAATGTGTTTGGACCCCGAGAAGATCCCGCTGCCAGTCTCTCACCTAGCTGGCAGGGCCGGAAGTCACTCGGTGTCATCCTTGGCCTCGAGAAGATCCCGCTGCCAGGCTCTCACGTAGCTGGCATGGCCGGAAGTCACTCGATGGAATGTGTTTGTACCCCGAGAAGATCCCGCTGCCAGGCCCTCACCTAGCTGGCAGGGCCGGAAGTCACTCGGTGTCATCCTTGGCCTCGAGAAGATCCCGCTGCCAGGCTCTCACCTAGCTGGCAGGGTCGGAAGTCACTCGATGGAATGTGTTTGGACCCTGAGAAGATCCCGTTTCCAGGCTCTCACCTACCTGGCAGTGCCGGAAGTCACTCGGTGTCATCCGTGAGCCTCGAGAAGATCCCGCTGCCAGGATCTCACATAACTGGCAGGGCTAGAAGTCACTCGATGGAATGTGTTTGGACCCCGAGCAGATCCCACTGCTAGGCTCTCACCTAGCTAGCATGGCCGGAAGTCACTCGGTGTCATCCTTGGCCTCGAGAAGATCCCGCTGCCAGGCTCTCACCTAGCTGGCAGGGCCGGAAGTCACTCGATGGCGGTAGTTGTAGACCCCGAGCAGATCCCGCTGTCAGGCTCTCACCTAGCTGACAGGGCCGGAAGTCACTCCGTGTCATCCATGGGCCTCGAGAAGATCCCGCTGCCAGGCTCTCACCTAGCTGGCAGGGCCGGAAGTCACTCGATGGCGGTAGTTGTGGACCCCGAGCAGATCCCGCTGTCAGGCTCTCATCTAGCTGGCAGTGCCGGAAGTCACTCGTTGTCATCCTTGGCCTCGAGAAGATCCCGCTTCCAGGCTCTCACCTAGCTGGCAGGGCCGGAAGTCACTCGATGGAATGTGTTTGGACCCCGAGCAGATCTCGCTGCCAGGCTCTCACTTAGCTGGCAGGGCCGGAAGTCACTCAGTGTCATCATTGGCCTCGAGAAGGTCCCGCTGCCAGGCTCTCACCTAGCTAGCAGGGCCGGAAGTCACTCGATGGCGGTAGTTGTGGACCCCGAGCAGATCCCGCTGTCAGGCTCTCACCTAGATGGCAGGGCCGGAAGTCACTCGGTGTCATCCGTGGGCCTCGAGAAGATCCCACTGCCAGGCTCTCACCTAGCCGACGGGGGAAGGAAGGGAAGCCACTCGACGGTGTCGGTTAGGGGCTGGAGTCGCGAAGGTTAACCGAAGGGGGGGGGGTCTAGCGTAATTATCCAGCCCCCAAAAAGACGGCCGAAAGGAGGCGAGAACCTAGGCGAGAACCCGCGAGAAATCTGATGACATAGGCGAGCGACGAGCTGGCTCGCCTCGCTTGGCGGGCGAGTAGCCACCTCAGCGGGGCTGGGCTGCGGAGGCAGGTCACCCCACATGGTAATAACAAGTATGCGTGTGAGGCAGGCATAGAAGCATTTATAAGAGCATTAATAAATGAAAACCACAGTCTAGGCGCGGCTCGCGCTTAAATCTCAAAAAACTAAAAATACATGGTATATACATCTAAAAAGCAAATGACAAGGAAGCGAGGGCGATGCATGATCCTGGGCGGGGAGTCCTAGATGGGCTGGAAGGACTTATCCCCGGGATCCGGCACAGGGAGGAACAGCGCCGGCACCACGTCGCTCGCCGAGAGTTCTCCGGCCTCGCTCTTGAGGAGATCCGCACGTCGCAACATCTGCATCATGTACTTCGCGGCGCTGGCGGCGTTTTTCAGCATCAGCACCTCCAACTCGTGGTCAGAATGGTGTTCGAGCGGGCAGCCCCTGTTATCCGGCGGAGGGACAGCAGCGGCAGCCTCCAGCTCGCGCACCTGCGCCTCCAGCGCTGACTTATCCTGACCAAGGGTGGCGATCTCGGCACCCATCCGACTGGCCGTCGCCGCATCCTGAGAAAAGGAAAAGGAATCGTAAGGTGGATTCGCGAGAAAAAGCGGCGACTGAGAGTAAACACATACCACCCCTCCCAAGTACTGCGTGAGGGTCTCCTCGGCCGCGTCGGCCCGCTTCCTTTGGAGATCCGCGTCCTCCTGAGTGAGTTTTCGGGCCTCCTCCTTCTCATCCGCCAACTTCTGGAGGGAGGTGGCGTTCCGCTCCAGCTGGGAGCAGTGCCTCCCAACCATGTGGGCCAGCTCCAAGCCGTGCAGTTGGGCCCGCACGCTCTCATGCACCAGTACTCGCGTCGCCTCCTTGTCGTAGATAGCGGCGTCCTCTCGCGAGTAGAGGCCGAAGGAGAAGTTATACGCCTCCCCGCCGATAGTATCCTGCTCCAACCAACTCGGCAACAGGGTCGAGACCACCACGCGATTTGACTCCTTGTCCCATGACAGAAGTGGGACGCCGCGCTCGTCCAGGTACTTCTCGACGTAACCAAAGTTGCGGTGCCCTCTCGGTACCGGCTTCGCAGCAGTTTGCGACCCGTCCGGCGGCGCACAAGTGCCCGCCGCCCCGCCAAGGATGTCACTGGTCGAGGCGACCAAAGGGGGAAGACCCGTGGCAGGTTGATCCGCCGGGGCCTTACCTTTTCCCCGGCCCCCGGCGAGTGGCTGCCTCGTGGTCTTCGCCGTCTTGGGTGGGGGAGCAGGCTGTTCACGTCCTGGCCGCTTCTTGGCCGGGATCGACGGGGCATCACGCTGAGCGGCGTCTGCGGCCTGGGCCCAGGCGAGGACCCCGGGGGGAATCCGCGCACTCTCGTAGGGGGGATGAAGGGGAACATCCCACTCACCTGCCAACAAGAGACGGTAAGACAAAAGAAGAAAAGAACAGGACAAAGTAGTGGCGAGTGGCAAACCTCCCCCTGGCGGGATGGCGGCAAGGTCATCAAGGTTGCGGCGCAAGTACGCGACCTCGAAGTTCTTCCCGGGGAAGAACCCACACAAGTCGGCCTCGTGGCCCCCTATGCTGGGCGGGCGGTAACTCGCCTCGCTGAGCTGCACCGGCGAGAAGGGGACGTTGCCGAAATCACCCTTGACAAAGAAGAACTTCTTGAGCCAGTTGTGACTCTTATTAATGGTCTCCCGCACCTTGAGGTGGGCGCTGGAGAAGTAGGCGGTCCCGTCCCGGTTCGTGCGGAAGGAGAATAGCTTGCGGAAAACTGCGAGACTGAACTCGACTCACTCCTCCCGCAGAAAGCAGGCGAACCCTACCATAACAGCTATGGAGTTCGGGGCCATCTGACCTAGGACGACCCCGAAGTACTTCAGCACTTGGCGTGCCTCAGGCCACAGAGGAAGCCGCAGACCCACCTCAAAATGAGCCAGGGGTATGGCGAGCTCGTCCCTGGATAAATCATTGATCTTCTCTCCTTCCCCGGGCCGTCTCGCCGAAAATCCCGGCGGGACGTGGTCGCCGAGGGCATCAGGTACTTACGCTCCGAGATGACAGCGTGGGGAAAGTCGTGCTCTGAGAAGGTCCAGGGGCATTTGCTTCGCCCGTCCGCATCGCCGCCGCCGCCGCCCATTCCGATGAACTACCACCGTTCGAGCGAGATAGATCCAGAAGGCGAACGCGAGCCGTGCCTCGCGAAGAGCAGGAAACGGGGGAGTGTTTTGAAGCGGTGGGAGGATAAGAACCGGCAAGGCCTATTTATAGGGAGAGAGAAAGGGTGGGAAATTTCCCGCCGAATGGAGAGGTGCGTGTAACAGAAATCAGGCCCGACGGTTCGACTTCCTGACGCGCTATCGCACCGCCAAGGCCGATCAGGCGCGGGCCTCCCCCGGTCGCATCCGCGCAAGAATTAAGCGGGCGAGTCTCGGCCCGCACCCGCCCAGGATTCCGAGCGAGTCGGGGAGACTCCTGGCTGGCGAGCCCCTCGGCTCGCTCTCACCGCGATCGGGATGGCGGGTTGAGCGAATCCATTCCCTGACCTGCCCTCGCCCGCAGGGGTAAGGCGGGCGCAGGACGCGGGTACCCTCAAACCCGCCCCGCGGAGAATAGAAGCAACAACATGGTAATTTCAACATGCATCAGAAATCAAAAATCAGGCCCATAGGCAGGCAAAGAGAGTCGCAAATCATTACAGATACAGAATAAGTTTAAAATAGTAGCAACCCAGCGATATCCCGCGAGCGGGGAAAAGAAAGGGTGGATCAGTACTGGATCCACTTCCACCTGACCCGCCGTTGCGTTCCGGTTCATGGCGGCACGCGAGGATAGTGATAATCGCGCACCGCCACCAGCTCCTACTCGGCCAGGCCAACTTGTTCCGAGGCACTCCTTAGGCGCTCCTCGGCCTGCGTAATGTGCACGCCAGGCGAAGTGACCTCGCCACCTTCTGCTGCGCGTGGGGCACCCTCTAGTGCCGCGAGCCGAGCCTCGGTGTCGGCCTTGTCTTGGTTGACCATCTTCACGAGCTCCTGAAGCAGCAGAGTATGTTTCTGGAACAGCCGCATCACCTACCTCTTCATCCCCACCGCATCAGTCGGGTCGCCCAGGTAATCTGAAACACCCTCCACGTCAGGCGGAGGCGAGTACCCTTCGCTCATCTCCATTTCGGAGGAGATCATGTTGTAGCCTGCAAAAGGGGAAATTCAGAAGGAACGAGCAAGAACAAGGCAAGCGCTAAGCACGAGCTTACCAGGGGTTGGCACGTCGTCCATGCCGATGGAAGGACGAGAGGAACTCGGCCGATCCTGAAAGGGTTCTCCCTCGAGGGCCGCAAGAGATTTCCCTAGTCCGGGGGGAACTGGCGGGCGAGGGGTATTCGGGGGTGGGCGGTCCAGACCTGAGGGACTAGCAGCCCTCTCAGACGACAAGGGAGGGGGGCGATCCTCCCCCCGTCCTCCTCGTCTTCACGAGGCAGTTCCTGCAAGACAAAGGATCAGAGATGTAGCAACAAGCAGAGAAGGAAGGTCGCGTACCTCAGAAGCGACCTCAACACCAGCCGCCGAGCTGGAACCCGGGAAGTTATTTGTCGGGGACCGCCTCACGATCTTTCCCTTCACCGGCCTAAAGAGAGGGCCGGGAGACCCACACACTAACCAAGGGGCAGCCTCGAGGGCCTCCTCCCGAGTCTTTTGGCCCGCGGCCGCCAGGCGGGCTCGCACCTCTTCGCTAACCGACATCAGGAAGCAGCAGTCCGCTTGAAAAACGAGATGGTCTGGGGAGACCCCCCTGGGCTCAGTGGTATATTTATAGCCGAATAGTGGGGGCCCCACCAGAAGATTCCCTGCCAGCTTAGCACGGTACTCGCCGAACATGCGGGTTGGATGATTCTTTCCGAGCTTGTATCAAGCTCAAAAAGAGCGGGGATTGTGTACAACCCCGTGTTCGTCGAACGGGCCCCACCAGGAAGCCCGCTTGGTTGCGGGCGAAGCCCGCAACGATGCATCGAGAACGGGAGGAGCCCGTTCGAAGATGCTAGTATATATATACATATATATTCAAATAGGTTGCAGAAGAGTATTGTATAATCCATTAGTACAGGTATATAACAACACATCAATAGTAAGCAGGTAATAGTAGTGGATATCAATATATGTATAAGCACTTCTATTATATCAGCATATGAAATCATAAGTACAGAATTTAACTTAACTTATAATGATGCCCATACAAATTTATAAGTTTAGGATCAGATACATCAAAGTAACTCATCATATAAAATTGCTCATACAAGTTTATATGATAAGAAACTTATGTGGTGCAATGCAATGAAATGAAATGAATGCAATATGATGACTCGCCCATGCTTACACACACACACACACATTTGCTATTTCTACATAAAACTTAGTTCCCACATTTCGAGAGGTAGCGATCCTCACTGGCATCACCTGTCGTGGCCAAACGGGGATAGTGGAGCGGGCATTTCCACTACTAGGATGGTATCCACACTACCAGTCCTAGGCCTCTGTATGCCTCAATGCTATCATCCTCCAACCAGCAGAGCTCCTACGTAGACAACATTGAAGGGGTCTTGTGTAGATGTGCACCAAAAGCCCAGCCCAACTAGCTTAGCAGCACAGAAGGGGTTTTCAGGATGTAAACACCAAAGATCCCAGCATAATAGCTCAACGGGCACGAAAGGGGTCTTTGGGAATTCAGCACCAAAGAGCCCAGCCCAACCGTCCTAGGTCCAACTACCGGCTTCTGTTGTTGTGATGACTGGCAAGCCCGTTGACCTGCCAAATTGATCCTCAACACAGGATCATACATCGTGTCTCAACACACACACACACACACACACACGCACATACAAATCACACACATTTCCATGATCCCAAGCATACAGGGGCTCCAACCAAGTCCCTTCACATTACATCTTATCGTGCCGATAAGCACGCAAGGGCTGCACCCCAAGTCCCTTTTTTCACTTTAATATAAGATTATTGGTGCGCAATATTGTATCCTCAACACTAGAGGTCAATGAACATAACTGCCATTTAATTAAGGGTTATTTCTCTTCAAGATCCTTTATGATATTCAGCGTACCTCTTTCAAATAAATAAGCAATCGTTTCCACCAAATCATATGTTTAGATCGCCAGTTATATCTGCTTATGTCACAAGAGGTTTAGGCAATGCAATTTATAAAAACTGCAGTAAATGCTCTTCCGAAACTAATAACCTGGCGAGATGTGATCTTTAATATTATCCGCTAAATAATCACTAAATCTCATAAGCTTTTAGTCTATAATATAAGAGAATCAAACTAAACATCAACACATCACTATTGTGCATCATAATATACTTAAACTGAATTTTGGGAAGCTACAGTCCTCCAAAAATAATGTGCAACCATCCGTTGGAAAGGTCTTCCCAAGGGGTACAACTTCTGTGTTGATACTGGGTCAATATCTAAATGCTTCACACCTGAAATTGGGTTTCAGTCTGTCTACGTACACTTGGACAGAACTCATCATGTACAAACATCATTTCAACGCAGCAAATTCGGTCGCACCATTGGGGATCTACAAAACTTCTCAGAAAATATGTAACTCATCATGCCAAAAACTTGAATCAGACCGGATCATACCTAAAATCAAGATTCAAGTCTGCTGCACAAAAAATAGATTTATGTTTGGCACTTTCTCCACGCATCGTAAAGATGGACGAATGACATCGGTTCATCTCCTTCCTCCATCCATCACACAAGTCACGTCCAACTTCACTCCTCCCTTTCTCCCTCATTAGACCACTGATCTTCACGAAATCAAGTCCGTCATATTCATCATGAAGAGAGGAGATGATTGAAGATATTCTCGTGGCGATCGATGCCCTAGAACAAAAGTTCTAGCATGGTCCCTTCATAGGAAAACTCCATTAACTCTCAAACCAAGCTCCCTTGAGCTGATGTCTCTACTACAGTTTGTATATAAAGATCTAGTGTAACATCCCAATTCGTGCTAGACCCCTCGCACGTATTTTGAGTCAAGAGACTTGACATAGGCTCGAGGTGCACTAATGGCAAGCGTCGAGTACGTTGACTGGTAGACAGGAGTCGAGTGATATTCGACACATGAAGAGAGTTGGACTTAGAATAATTTCAGCTAAAGGGAATTTGTCGAGTGGTCACGACACCTTTCGACGAGCTTCGAGTGATACTCGACACATACGACGCTTGTGACTCAAGGAATGTTTGGTCAAGGAATTCATAGAGTATCGCCAGATATACCCGACGAATTCGTCGAGTGTTACATGGCGAATTTGGCGGAAAAGGCTTGAAGAAAATTTAGTGGAGCCAAGGATAATTTGTCGGATATTGTTAAGGATATTTGACAAATTCGTCGAGAAGGACTTGCATAATTTGGCAGGATTTTTGTATTGATTCGTCGAATACCAGTAGGTAAGCTTGACGAATTTATTGAGTTGGACTCGACGAGTTTGTCGAGACTGATTGAAGGGAAAGCCGATTCGTCGAATATATATGACGAATTATACTTAAAAGATTTTCAACCTGAGTAGTCGGGAAGGTTTCTTCAGGTTATGTTGGGTCGATTCGTTGAGACTACATAGGGAAACTCGATGATTCGCCGGATATATAGAAGAATAGTAGTCAAATTTGAATGAGATGATATTTCTGCCCAGACTGTATTCGCTGGCCTATATGTACGGGCTGAACCGGGTTTCAGGATGCATACAGGATGGCTCCTTGGACTAGTCTTTTCAATAGGACATTGTTTAAGTAATAATGGGCGGTCCAATGAGGAGGCGACACGTGGCGAGGTAACATAACCTTAATACATTACTATAAAAAGGAAGAAACGGGAAACCCTAGCCTTCACTGCATACTTCTTGTCTAGCTGTTACCTGCCGACCCTGACGGAAGCAAAGTAGCTGCCAGAGTCAGAAATTTTGGAGGAACAACTTCCATCCGGGAGGAACGATAACTGATGGGGAAAGCTAGGCATGCGTCCTACAAGAGTGACGAGATCCATGACCGGAAACGAGGTGAACTTCCTACCCTCTCCCATGGTTCTAGATCCTTAGTTATGATATAGGGGAGATGTCCACTCAAAAGAGTTTGACTTGTGTGTCATGAAGATCTCCTAGGAAGAGACCATGCTAAGACCTTGACCTAGGGATTTGTGTCTTCAACCTCTCCTCTCTTCATTATGAAGGTGATGGACTTGGTTTCGTGAAGAGAAATAGTCTATTGAGGGTGAATAAGGGAGGAGGAAGGACTGGATGTAAACTTATATAAATAACTAGAGGAAGAAGACGAAAGGATGTCATTCGTTTGGATTTAAGATGCGTGCAAAATCTGTTTTTTGTGTACAGCGGACTTCGAGGTCATTTTCGAGCATGATAACACCAGATATAGGTCTTGGGCTGAATACGAAAATTGTATCCCTCGGGAAGACCTTTCCAACGGATGGTTAAACATTTTCATAGGAGCTTTGTAGCTCCAAGAATGTCTAGTCAAATTTGCTGCATAGTAACTGAAATAATTGGTTTCAAGATGTTCTAAACACCTAGAGGGGGGGGGGGGAATAGGTTCAATTATTTTTCTAACTTAGGCAGACAAATCTATCTAGTTTAGCAATTTATTCAGTAGATATCACGGCACAACATTCACATACACACAATATTCCACAGATTGCATACCAGATTTATAGTGGTTCCCCAAATGATGGGTGCATCCACTTTACCCCTTCGGCTATCTAGCAGTGTACTAGATTCGGACTAACTTCCTTCTTTCTTCTCAGATCCGCAGATCTTATATCTCAGAACCAAGAATGGTTCCTACAACTGAGAGTGAATCCACACTCCTACAAATTAGGCACAAGCCCTACCTCACCCTCTTTCACAGGCCTACAACTCAGAGTGAAACCCCACTCCTACAACTCAGGCAAAAGCCCTACCTCAGCCTCTTTCACAGACTTACAACTCAAGGAAAAGATTCCCCTACCTCAGGCACTCAGCCCTACCTCAGCCTTTATAATTTAGGATTACAACTCAGAGAAATAAATCTCCTACACTCAGATCTATTACATATCATACAAAAGTTATTGATAAAAAGATAATAATATCTTCAACCAGATGGATAGAGAATTGGTTGAAGGCTTCTTGATCAGTTCTTGATAGAACTGATTACTTAAGGATCAACCTGTCTTAGCTTCTTCAAAGCTTCTTGAATCTAAACAAAGTAAGGTTGATCTTCTTGGTGTTGGAGTTGATCTTCAATCAACTTCCTTCTTATTCAGAAATTAATCTGAATTCTTCTTCAGAATTAAGCTGAATTCTTCTGGCAGACTGTTCAGGATCTGCCTTCACTGGATGAGGACTTCTCTCCTTCTTGTTTTTCTATCTCTACAATCTGTTGACTGTTTCTTCTTTCTCTTATTTTGGATTCTCAATCCTTCAGAGATTATTCTTTATTCACTGGTCATGTTCACGATCACTTCTTCACAAATCGATAATTGATTCTTGATCATGCAATTGTTGAGAGAGCATATCTATATATAGGCTTCATCCATGATTACCGGCTATTCCGGTTCCAAACGGTCTTCTAACACTTCTGAAAGATGTGATAGCAATGTCATTAATGACAACTGTCAAGTCTCCAGTTATATTACTTCAACCTTCATTGGACTTTGACTCAGCAGTAGAGAATGTCGAGTGAATACTTCACATGTGTCGACACACATAGTCCATGTGTCGACACAAGTCTTGATGATGTCGACACAGCTCCACTTTTACTTATCGACACAGCTTCTATGGAATGTGTCGACATAAGTCCTGTATGTCGACACAATCACTCCTTGTCTTGACAAAGTTGGTGTTGACAGAAATCTGGTGTGTGTCGACACGAGTTTTGTATGTCGACACAGTCGTTATCGACAGAATTCTGGAATGTGTCGAAAGCTTCTCTGTATGTCGACACAAATTCTGGGTATCGACACAATCTGGCACTTGGTGTCGACACAGTGTTGTCGATAGATTTTATGTGTGTCGACACAAATTCTGGGTGTCGACACAATCTGGCCCTTGGTGTCGACACTGCCATTCCCAAGTGTTGACACTTATACTTAGAAAATTTTTCTTCCATTTACTTAACCTGCACATGACAACTCAACACAACATCAAATACAACTTGATGCATATCATTGAGTTAGGTGAGGCTTCTCCAAATCTGGTATACATTTTCGAATGTACCCAACAGTAACAACTTATGTGCAGATTGCTTCTAGGTTTGTATTTAGCTGGTTTTGGACTGGGAAGGAAGAATGTAGCAAGATGATGTTGAGGTTTGGAGTGAGCCTAGTTATTTGAAGCAGAGATAAACAAATGGTTTGGAGAAAATTAATAAACAAATTATTTGGAGGAATTCAATAAACAAATGGTTTGGAGGAATTTAGTGAACAAATGGGTCGATAAGATTTAGTTGTACAAATAAAATACTTGTGAAACCAAGTAAGGATGCACATGATAATAACCCGATGAATGGTATATGATGACTGAATTTGTAACCTATAAATATATTAACGTACTGAAGGATGTATGTGAAATATCATCATAATGATTATGATAAATATATGGAAGCATAAGTGTTTGGGAATGCTTGGTTACAAGGAAGGAATCTCAAAATTCTTTTAACTGCAGTATAATGAGATTCTTTAGGGCTTGCTTGGTACCTATCACAGACACATGTAGCATACATAATGTCTGGTCTACTGGCAGTTAAGTATAGAAGGGAGCCAATTATCCCTCTATACGAAGACTCATCTACAGGTTTTCCTGCATCATCTTTGCATAAAGGCATACTTGTCCTCATTGGAGTTCTCATGGTTGTGGATGACTCCATACCATATTTCTTAATTAACTCATTGGTGAACTTAGACTTTGATATGGACAAGGCATCATCAGTCTTTCTTACTTGGAGTCCCAAGAAGAATTTTAGCTCACCCATACTGCTCATCTCAAACTTCTCTTGCATAAGTTTTGCAAACTTCCTATAAAGGTTGTTTTCTATAGATCCAAAGATTATGTCATCAACATAAATCTGAACTAGGATCATCTTGCCCTTTGACTTCCTAAGGAATAGAGCCTTGTCTATTTTCCGCCTCGAAAATTTATTCTCAATGAGGAAGGTAGGCAATGTTTCATACCAAGCCCTAAGGGCTTGTTTCAAACCATATAAGGCTTTTTTAAGCCTATAAACATAATCAGGATAAAGTGGATCAACAAAACCTGAGGGTTGTTCAACATAGACTTCTTCTTTCAAATTACCATTTAGGAATGCTGATTTGACATCCATTTGGTATACTTTGAACCCTTGAAAAGCACCAAAGGCAAGGAATAGCCTTATTGCTTCCAACCTTGCCACTAGGGCAAATGTCTGATCAAAGTCTATGCCCTCTTCCTATCTATAACCTTTGGCAACCAGTCTTGCTTTGTTCTTCACTATGATGCCATTTTCATCTAGTTTGTTCCTGTAGATCCACTTAGTCTCAATAATATTATGATCCTTTGGTTTTGGAACCAGCTCCCATACTTTACACATTTTGAATTGATTCAGCTCCTCCTGTATTGCATCAATCTAGTTGTAGTCTTGTATGGATCCTTCAAATTTCTTTGGTTCCATCTGTGACAGGAAACTTGAGCAAAGCACTGTGTTCATGTGTTTGCTTCTTGTTTGCACACCATGTCTTGGATCACCAATAATTTGGTGTACTGGATGATCCTTTAGATTCTCTATTGCTAGAGGCATTCTATCAGCAATTTGAACTTCTTCAATTTGTCCACCATACCGAACTTCATTGTCTTCAATGTTAGCTTGTGGACCTTGTACTCCCCCTTGACAACAACCATCATTTTCCTCATCCTGCCTTGCAGTTTGGTCTTCATTAATGGTCAGCATGTCCAACTTTTCTTTTAAACATGTTGAGCTACAAGAATTGCTAGAAAACTTACAATTAATTAGCTCAGATTCATCAAACACTACATGAACAGATTCTTCTACAACTTGTGTAGTCAAGTTGTAGACCCTATATGCCTTACTGTTATTGCTGTACCCAACAAATATCCCATCTTGGGATTTGGCAGCAAACTTAGTTTGGTGAGACTTGCCAGTGTTAAGCACATAACACCTGCTACCAAAGATCCTAAAGTAGGATATGCTTGGTTTTCTGCCCTTCATAATCTCATAGGGTGTCTTTTTGTGACTCTTAGTTATGGATGCTCTATTGAGAACATGACAAGCAGTATTTACTACCTCAGCCCAGAAATATTATGTGAGAGAAGTGTCACTTAGTAGAGTTCTACCAGCCTCAATAAGAGTCCTATTCTTTTTTTTTTCAGCGATTCCATTTTGCTGAGGTGTTCTAGGTGAGGAGAATTCCAGATGAATCCCTAGTTCTTCACAAAACCTTGTCATACATTAAGACTGAAATTCAGTTTCATGGTCACTTCTGATTTTGACCACTGAATTGTTAAGTTCATTCTGAATTTGTTTAACAAAGTTATGAAAGACAGTAGGGGTTTCAGATTTCTGCCTCAAAAAGAAAACCCATGTAAATCTAGAATAGTCATCTACTAGCACAAAAGTATAGACTTTCCTACCTAGACTATGAACTGGCATAGGACCAAATAGATCCATATGGAAGAGGTACAAACACCTCACAGAGTCTTTGGTATCAAGACTATGAAAATAGGATTTGGTCTGCTTGCCTTTTTGACAAGCTGAACATATACCATCTTTTATGCACTTAAACTGAGGACCATTCCTCACTAACTCTAAACTATAGAGTTGGCCTATAGTCTTATAGTTCATATGAGCTAGCCTCTTGTGCCATTGGACACACTGAGATGCTTTCTCATCTGCAACTAAACATACAGGAGAGTTCATGTTTTCATAATCAAAATTTAAACAATAAACATTCCCTTTTCTATAACCAGACAAGATCACCTTCTGATCACTTGTCCTTTTAATCTGACACTCATTCTTAATAAATGAAGTGTCACACCCAAGATCACTCAGCTGACTTATGCTTATCAAGTTATGTTTCAAACCTTTTACATAAACCGCTTGAGTGATTGTTATAGATCTAGAAGAAATGTTACCAAACCCTTTTATGACCTATTTTTCTGATCCACCAAAGATCACTTTGGGTCCACTCTCTATGGGAGTATAGTCCTTTAACATTCTTCTTGTTCCAGTCATGTGCCTGGAACATCCACTGTCCAAGTATCATATAGGGGTATGACAACTTGGACCCACCTGCAGCAAATAAAATTAATTTACCTTATAACCCCAATGTTTATTGGGTTCTAGGTTCAAGTTAGATTGAAACTTGATATTCTTACCAGTAGCCTTCCTCACAGGTAAGCTGACATTCTTCCTGACACTGGTGTTCTGCCAGCAATTATTGCCATAATGCCCTATCTTACCACAACACCAGCACTCATATCTATTATACCTCTTTTTAGGTACAGTTTTAACATCATTGTTGTCAGCTGTTCTTAACATTGTTGGTATAGTGGTTCTTTGCTTTAGTGCTGGAGCTACACCCTTGTCATTCAGAATATCAGGCTTACCATAACCATGTATGATATCATGATCATATCTATTAGGTTGCTGCCACACTTTTCTGAAGGAAACGGAGGGTTCGAAGGCTAGTGACTGTACTGGGGCTTTGCCTTTTCTTTTGGAATTGATAGCCCTTGCATTTCCCTTAAAGCCCAATCCAGTCTTACCCTTTTTGGGAATAAAGTCATCAATTAAGGGTAAGACTGATTTTGGCTTAGAGAATTTAGCCACCAGATCCTTCTCCCTCTGAAGTTTGACTTCCAGACTTTTGATTTGTTCATTCTTGAATGTAAATGTACCCATCTGAATAACAATTATGTTTTTCAGTTTGGCAATTTCATTCATCTTCTGATCCAGCAATTTTTCTGAATCAGATGCAGCCAGCTTAAGAGCAGCAATTTCCTTGACCTGTGCTTTGTTAAGGATTCTGCTTTTCTTAAGTGCTTGCAGCAGATCACCATATTCATCAATAAGTTTATGAACATCCCCTTCAGATTCAGATTCATCCACATCTCTTGATGCAGATGCTTCTGATTCTGATCCAGTATAGTAATCAGAAACTATTGAAGAATCGTTTACCTTACTAGGACTAGGCTGATACTGGCATTGATCTTCTTCTGTCAAGGCCATCAGCCCTTTACAATATTGTTCTTCAAATCCATTTACTGAGTCCAGCAATTTCAAGAACTCAGCCTCTTCTGCATCCTCTTCAGTTGCAAATAATCCTATGTATGGTTCAGCTTCAGCTTCATCCTCAGAATCTGATGATGAAGAATCTGACCAGCTTTATTGCTTCTTTGCAACAAAGGATTTCTCCTTCTTGCCCTTGTTTTTTGGTTTCTTCTTGTCATTAGATTCTTTCCTTTTGTTAGGACAATCAGCTACCACATGTCCAAGCCTGTTGCAATAATAACAAACAATCTTAGTTGAAGATAATTTGCTAGGTTTAGAGCCATACCTGTCCTTCCTAGACGATTTATTTTTCTGATAGTAATCATCCTTGGATTGTGAGGAGGATGGCATGAATCTCCATTGTTTCTTCTTCAAGAACCTTTGAAATTGTCTTGAGAAAGCAGCTAAGTCTTCATCAAAATTTGGACTATCTGATGTGTGACTGTTAGAACTTTCTGAAACTACTTCAGCAGCTTTCTTAGGAGGAGATGGAGACATCCTCCTGTCCTTTCTAATGGATTCAGTCTTGAAAGTCACTGACTTATCTCTGTAATTAACTTTATTACTTTTCTCCTGCTCCTTTCTGTCCATCAGCTGCATCTCATATGAAAGCAGTTTGCCAACTAATGTAGGAGGTGAGATTTCTACTGGTATGGCCACTTCCCTAATGACAGATATCTTGGTGTCTCTGTACTTAGTTAATGATCTCAGAAACTTATCATTTAGCTCATATGTGCTGAATACTCTTCCATATGACATCAATTCATTAACTATTCTAAAGAACTTCTTGTAACATTCAGTTATGCTGTCTGTTTTAGATTGTCTAAAACTTTCATACTCCTGATTCAGCATAGACTTTTTGTCTTCTCTCACTTTTTCTGATCCCTCCATATAGACAATCAGGGTGTCCCATATTTCTTTGGAGGTCTTGCAGTGAATCAAATTTTGGAATGTTGAATCATCTATAACACTGACTATTATATTCTGTGCTCTCTTATCCATAGTAGACAAGATGATATCATCCTTTGTCATTTCAGAATACTCCTTTGGTGTCCTGAGATTTGCATCAAGAACTGAGACTTTCATTGGGTTGAATGACCCTTCTTTGTCTGTCATATAGATTTGGATCTAAAGCTTCCATAAATAGTCTAACTCTTTCTTTCCATATGCCAAAAATCTCTTTCATGCATATAGGTAACTTCATGGAACCAAACTACTGATGATTCTCAATGGAACCCATTTTGCCTAATAGATTTTTGCCTTGGAGATCTACTCAGACTGTCAAGTCTATTCTTTGAGTAACCTCCCTCTGATACCACTTGAAAAAATTGGTTTCAAGATGTCCTAAACACCTAGAGGGGGGGGGTGAATAAGTTCAATTCTTTTTCTAACTTAGGCAGACAAATCTATCTAGTTTAGAAATTTATTCAACAGATATCACATCACAGCATTCACATACACACAGCTTTCCACAGATTACACAGTATATTTATAGTGGTTCCCCAAATGATGGGTACATCCACTATCCCCTTCGCCTATCTAGCAGTGTACTAGATTCGGCCTAACTTCCTTCTTTCTTCTCAGATCCGCAGATCTTACAGCTCAGAACCAAGAATAGTTCCTACAACTCAGAGTGAATCCACACTCCTACAACTCAGGCAGAAGCCCTATCTCAGCCTCTTTCATAGGCCTACAACTCAGAGTGAAAACTCACTCCAACAACTCAGGCAAAAGCCCTACCTCAGCCTCTTTCACAGGCCTACAACTCATGGAAAAGATTCCCCTACATCAGGCACTCAGCCCTACCTCAGCCTTTATAATTTAGGCTTAAAACTCAGAGAAATAAATCTCCTACACTCAGATCTATTATAGATCCTACAAAAGTTATTGATGAAAAGATAATAATACCTTCAACCCGATGGAGAGAGAATTGGTTGAAGGCTTCTTGATCAGTTCTTGATAGAACTGATTACTTAAGGATCAACCCGTCTTAGCTTCTTCAAAGCTTCTTGAATCTGAACAAAGTAAGGTTGATCTTCTTTGTGTTGGAGTTGATCTTCAATTAGCTTCCTTCTTATTCAGAAATTAATCTGAATTCTTCTTCAGAATTGATCTGAATTCTTCTGGCAGACTGTTCAGGATCTGCCTTCACTGGACGAGTACTTCTCTCCTTCTTGTTTTTCTTTCTCTACAATCTGTTGACTGTTTCTTCTTTCTCTTCTTCTAGATTCTCAATCCTTTAGAGATTGTTCTTTATTCACTGGTCGTGTTCACGATCACTTCTTCACAAATCGATAATTGATTCTTGATCATGCAATTATTGAGAGAGCATATCTATATATAGGCTTCATCCATGATTACCGGCTGTTCCGGTTCCAAACGGTCTACTAACACTTCTGACAGTTGTGACAACAATGTCATTAATGACAGCTGTCAAGTCTCCAGTTGTATTACTTCAACCTTCATTGGACTTTGACTCAGCAGTAGAGAATGTCGAGTGAATACTTCACATGTGTCGACACACATAGTACATGTGTCGACACAAGTCTTGATGATGTCGACACAGCTCCACTTTTACTTATCGACACAGCTTCTGTGGAATGTGTCGACATAAGTCCTGTATGTCGACACAATCACTCCTTGTCTTGACAAAGTTGGTGTCGACAAAATTCTGGTGTGTGTCGACATGAGTTTTGTATGTCGACACAGTCGTTGTCGACAGAATTCTGGAATATGTCGAATGCTTCTCAGTATGTCGACACAAATTCTGGGTGTCGACACAATCTGGCCCTTGGTGTCGACACAGCGTTGTCGATAGATTTTCTGTGTGTCGACACAAATTCTGGGTGTCGACACAATCTGGCCTTTGGTGTCGACACAGCCATTCTCAAGTGTTGACACTTGTACTTAGAAAATTTTTCTTCCATTTACTTAACCTGCACATGATAACTCAACACAACATCAAATACAACTTGAAGCATATCATTGAGTTAGGTGAGGCTTCTCGAAATCTAGTATACATTTTCTAATGTACCCAACAGTAACAACTTATGTGCAGATTGCTTCCAGGTTAGTATTTAGCTAGTTTTGGACTAGGAAGGAAGAACGTAGCAAGATGATGTTGAGGTTTGGAGTGAGCCTAGTTATTTGAAGCAGAGATAAACAAATGGTTTGGAGGAAATTAATAAACAAATTGTTTGGAGGAATTCAATAAACAAATGGTTTGGAGGAATTTAGTGAACAAATGGGTTGATAAGATTTAGTTGTACAAATAAAATACTTGGGAAACCAAGTAAGGATCCACATGATAATAACCCGATGAATGGTATATGATGACTGAATTTGTAACCTATAAATATGTTACCGTACTGAAGGATGTATGTGAAATATCATCATAATGATTATGATAAATATATGGAAGCATAAGTGTTTGGGAATGCTTGGTTACAAAGAAGGAATCAAATGAGGTAATCTCATGGCCACAGAATAAGTTGAATCGAGATCTTGATTATGGTAATGGAAAAATAGTATAGACCACTGCTTAGAGTTGTGTCTCCCTGTGGGTAGCAGTGTGAGATTTTATGTTGTATAAGGCGGCTGGACACCTGTGTTTATGATAAACCCTTAAGTGCTTGGGAGCATGGGAATGTGAAAGGGTGTAAGTGCATGAGTATTTAACTGCACTGGAGTGATGTGATGATAAGGGACTCAGTGTGGAGACCTTGAATGCTGTTGAACACTGGATTGGTTATGATGAGAAGGGACTCAGTTGGAGCCCTTGATATAAAGACATGGCCAAGTGGAACTGCATGCATTGTGAGTTGACACATGGTGTCATAATCTTGGGTTAATGATAGTGTGGCAGGTCTATGGGCTCGCTATTTATCAAACTAACGGGAGTTGGCAGATAGACTTTGGGCAGTTGGGGTTGGTCCTCGGTTCTCACTCCCGAGGCTCCTTCCGTACTAAGTGGATGGTTTGGCTGTATCCTCGGTGCTCATTCCCGAGGCCCTTTCCATACTACACCGATAGGCCATTTTTGTCTGTGTTCTTGGTATACATCTACCCAAGTCCCCTCTGAGCCGTAGTATGCATGGAATCCGCTGTTGTGTTCTTAGCATTGAGGCATATGGAGGCCTAGGCCAGGTAGTGTCGAGACCAGTCTAATAGTTGAGACATCCACTCTACTGTCACCATTTGTCCACGTCGGATGACGCCTGAGAGGTTAGCTACCTGCTCGAAAAGTGCGAAATATAAGACTGTGTCGACATAGCAGTGTGGGTGTGCGTGAGCATGGGTGAGTCATCATGTTGCATTCATAACATTTCATTACATTATATTACACAAGATCCTTATCATATATGTTTGTATGGGCACTCTTATATGATAAGTTACATTACTGTTAAGCTGATCCTGAACTTATAAATCTGTATGGGAATTTTTATAAGTTAAGTTACATTTCTGTTATAGATGTAGATTTGCTGCGAATGAATGATATATATACTCTTGTTTAACTGTTGTGATTGAATTATGCTATTACTATTATAAACTACTGCTGTTACTACTCATGACTTAAAGATATACCATATGCTTGTACTTACTACTTATGTAATTATATATTATACCCTTGCTCCTTATACTGCCCAGAGCCTAAGAGCCGCTGGGGTGAGCGGATGTCATAGCCAGTTAGTCTTTATGACAGATGGTTGCTACGTCTTCCATTTTAGGAGGAAACCCCACAGATAGAGCAGTAGCAGCAGTTCATACAGGAGGGCAGCCAGGCCAGAGAGACAGAGTCTGATACGACGATACCATCGCTGCCATAGGTTACTGATGTGAGTTTTGAGAGACTCATGTTGTAGCCCTTTGGGAAATTTGTGTACTCTGATAATATAGAAGCCGTTGTTGCTTATTATTTCTATTGTACCTAGTTTGGACTATATACATGTGTGGATTTTGACATCTGTTTACATTCTTTATGTTGGGTTGGCATTGATGATATTGGTTTGGCCGATAGGATCTGCGTATTATGGTACAGGTTAGACTGTGTGTTGATGCTACCGCAAGGCACCTGTTCTGGGAATAAGAATACCCCCGACCATATCTTGTGTTCCAGGAGGTGGGTGGGGGGGGGGGGGGGTGGGTCTTACATCTAGCACCAATTGAGAGGTTAGCAAGCTCACCTAGTTTCTGACTATGGACCAAGTCCTTCTTGGCAGCATGTCAGTATTCAGCTTCCGACAGTCTGTGTTCGGCTTCTAGTGGTACAGTTCAGATCATCATTCTTCCAGGGTGTAAGTCGGCTCGGTGAAGGAGATGGACAAGCTCTCACTTATAAAGAACAACCAATTAGATCTAGGGTTGAAAGTATCCATGCCATGCGTCACTCCCTTGTTGGACTTAAATTAGTTATAATATAAAAATAGGACTTAGAAAAGACAAGGCCATTAATTTCGGCATTTTGTACAAGTCTAGAAGTACCGTCATCTTCCCCAGGTTGCGAATAGAGCCAACGCAAAAAATTCTAAGTCCATTCATCATGTATACTCGATGAATCATTGAATTCACTCGATGAATCGTTGAGTGATTTGATTCAATTACACGAGTCATTTCAACGAATTCATGAGTCCTCTCGACGAATCCCTCGACGAATTTCACAAATGCTCTCAAGTTCACTCAATGAATTCATCGAGTCCTCTTAATAAATTCACATGTCCTCTCGAGTTCACTCGACGAATTCGTCGAGTCCTCTCGAGGAATCCACAAGTACTTTTGAGTTCACTCAATGAATTTCTCGTATTCACTCTAGGCATGTTCTAACTGCCAACCAGTGGCCTTGGGCTCTCTCCCAACATTTTGTACTTGCTCAAGTCACCATAGTGACACCAAAACACATATGAGGGGTCTAGCTTGAAGTGGTATGTTACAAATCCTACAAAAAACAAAAGATTTCATCCCTGAAATCAAAGCTAAGTCTACGGTTAACAAAGTATGGGGTATACAAGGTAAGTATTTAAATTTAACATGGGGAAACAACTCTGGGCAGCATTGCCGCACAAGGTCCATAGGCTCCCAAGTGTACTCTTTTCCATGGTTGGACAACTGGACCATAACTAATGGAACTCTTTTTATCCTCAGCCTTCGTACTTCAGTATCTAGAATCCGTATAGGATCTAGTTAAACAAATCTATCAAATGCCATGAGCCCAGAAGTAGCGGTGACAAACTGCTCATGCCGAAGTACTGCCTTCCTAAGGGAATATGCATGAAAAACATCGTGTAAGTTCTCCAATTCCTGTGATAGCTCCAACATATAAGCCAAGGGACCAATCTTCTCCAAAATGGTATAAGGCCCAATGTATCGTGGGCTGAGCTTCTTCCTTCCATGAATAAGTGATACCTCATGCATCATCCTAATATTTAAAAGTACTTTGTCATTCACTTGGAATTACTCCATCTTGTGGTTCACATCATAGTACTTTGCTTACCGACTCTGAGCCTCTAGCATGTAATCTCAGATCAACCTAATCATAACATCGATGTCATCGATGTACTCCACTCCCAATACCTTAAGATCCTCGTCTTAAACCCATGATAGAGGGGTTCTGCACCTTCTACCATAGAGTGCTTCATAAAGTGCCTTTCTGATGCTTTCTTGGTGGATATTATTATACGAAAACTCTACCAACGGAAGAAGTGTTTCGCAAGGCTCTCCCCTATCCAAAACCCATAACCGCAGCAAGTCCTCCATAGTTTTGATTATTCTCTCAGATTGGCCATCAGTCTGAGGGTGGAAAGCCGTGTTGAAGCTTTGTCTAGAGCCCAAATATGACTGAACTACCATCCATTCCATGGAGGTAAAATGACCATCATTTTCCGAGACTATTATCTAGGACACCCCATGGTACCGAACGAATTGTTCCACAAAGAGATGCACCAACAGATCAAAATGCGCCTCCTTTCTCCTCAGAATAAGCATGACAACCTTTGTCAAGCGATCCACAATCACCCAAACTGAATCATTCCCTGAGCCAGATCGGGGAAGACCGTGAACAAATTTCATGGAAATATCCTCGTACTTCCATTCTATGATGGTCAATGACTGCAACAATCCACCAGGGCTCTTACAATCCACCTTTACCTTCAGATAAGGCTCGTAGTGTGTAACATAGTACATGATATCTCTCTTCATTCCTGGCCAAAACATGGTCCTCCGCAAGTTAGTGTATATTTTGGCAATTCCAGGATGCACCGAATACTTGGTGCAATAGGCCTCTCTGAAGATGTCTTCCCGAACCACACCACCCATAGGAATTTAAAGTCTGCCATAGAAATGAATAAGGTCTTCATTTAGTGTGTCTCCCTCAGCTGATCCTCCCATAATTGCTTAGAATACAGGGGCCAAAGAAGTATCCTTTCCTTGATCTGCCCGAATCTGGTCTTGAATGTCACAAAATATACTCATGGTAGACATGTACTCTATATAAGCCTCAGGCCAAGCCTTAGACACCAGTGTGTAAAATCCTCATCCCGGAACATAAGATATGGTCGAGGGGAGCTTTATGCCCAAAACAGCCGCCTTGCGGTAGCATCACCACACATGCTAATCTATACCACAAGTCACCTATTATGTTAGCTAATTTCGGATATCACAATGCTAACCCAACAAATTGAAGAACATAGAAGTAATAATCCACAAAAAGTAAATATTCAAAACAGTACAACATGATAGGAAGCTACATCAGCTCCTATAATATCAGAGTACACAAACTGCCTGAAGGGTGCATTATAATACTCAAAACTCACATCAGTAATGGAAGGAATTGTGGATATCATCGTATTAGGCCCTCTCCCCTTGACATGTCTATCCTCTTACACGAGGTGTTGAAGCTACTCAGTCTGCTGGGAGTCCTCCTAAAATGGTTGGCATAACAATTGTTATTCATAAAGACTAAGTGACTTCACATCCGCTCAGCCCAGTGACTCTTAGGAACCTGGCGGAGGAAAATAAAGTGGAGCACATTATAGCAGTTATATATATATATATATATATATATATATATATATATATATATATATATATATATATATATATATATATATATATATATATATATATCAAATAGGTGACAAAAGAGCATTGTATAGGTCAACAGTATATGTATATAACATCACATCAATAGTAAGTAGGTAACATCTGTAATTATGAATATATCTAAAGGCACTTATATATATATATATATATCAAATAGGTGACAAAAGAGCATTGTATAGGTCAACAGTATATGTATATAACATCACATCAATAGTAAGTAGGTAACATCAGTAATTATGAATATATCTAAAGGCTCTTATATTTTATCAACATATTAATCATAAGTACAAAATTTAACTTAACATATAAAAATTATCATACAAACTATAATTTAAGAATCAGATACATCAATGTAACTCATCATATAAAATTGCCCATACAAGTTTATATGACGAGGATCTTATGCGGTGCAATACAATGTAATGAAATGAATGCAATATGATGACTCGCCCTTGCTTAAACACACACACATTTGTTATGTCGACATAGAACTTAGTTCTCACTTTTTGAGAGGTAGTGATCCTCTCCGGCGTCACCCATCGTGGACAAACAAGGATAGTGGAGCGGGCATCTCCACTATTAGGAGGGTATCCACACTACCAGGCCTAGGCCTCCATACGCTTCAATGCCATCATCGTCCAACCAGTGGAGCTCCTGCGTACACGTCACAGAAGGGGTATTGAGTATATGTGCACCAAGATCCCAGCCCAACTGGCCTAACAGCAAAAAAGGGGTCTTCAGGAAATAAACACCAAAGAGCCAGCCCATCTGGATCATTAGGAACGGAATGGGTCTTTGGGAAGTAAGAACCAAAGAGCCCAACCCAACCATCCTAGGTCCTACTGCCAGCTTCTGTCGGTGTGACGAATGGCAATCCTGTTGACCTGTCACTTTAATCCTCAACACAGGATCACACACCATATGTCAACACATACACACATACAAACCCCACACATTCCCATGCTCCCAAGCATCCAAGGGCTCCAACCAAGTCCCTTCATATTACATCTTACACGTGCCCTTAACCATGCAAGGGCACCACACCGAGTCCCTTTTCCACTTTAACATATTATGCCAATTCATCCTACTCACTATATCAACCCTCATTGCACAAAATTGTATCCTCTGTACTGTAGGTCAATGACCACTCTCGTCATTTAATCAGGGGTTAGTTTTCTTCATGCCCCTTTTCTTTTATTCAGCATACCGCTTTAATTAATTAAGTGTTCGTTTCCACCGAATCACATTTTACGAACATCAAACATATCTGCTTAAGTCACACGGAGATTTAGGCAATGTCGTTAATAAAATCATAGCAGATATTCTTCTAGATTATAATTAGGTGAAAATTACTCATAATATCATCCTCTTCTTAATTCCACAATCTCGTAAGTATCAATTCAACATTCTAAGAGATTTTAACCAAATACCAACATATCACCCTTTCACATCATAATATACTAAAATACGATTTCAGGAATTTACAGTTCACCAAAAATTACCATCAACCCTAAATTTGAAAGATATTTGCAAGGTATACAACTTCCGTGTTGAGCCCGTGATCCAAATCTAAACCCATCACACCTGAAATCGGGTTTCAGTCTAGATGTGCACACTTGGACAAAACACATCGTGTACGTTATTCCAACTCAACAACTTCAGACGCAGTTTTAGGGAACTACATAAGTCATCAAAAAATAGGTAACCATTTTAAAATGTTTAAGTTGTCTACCTAAATCACCTAGAGGGGGGGGGGGGTGAATCAGTGAGTTCTGCGTCTTTTTGAGGAATAAACATTTATAGGAGTGATGCACAAAAAATAAACAAGCAATCACAGACGACAACAAGAATTATAGTGGTTCCCCAACCTTGGGTACATCCACTTTCACCTCATCGTTCTAGCAACACACTAGACTCGACTACTCCACTATTCTCTCGGATTGAAAACAATCCTACCACTCGGAGGAACGCCCCTACAACTCGGAGTCAAACACTCCTACAAATATCTCGGAGAACAAAGCTCCTACAACTTAGAAAGGATTCTCCTACAAAAATAAAAAGTTGTATAGAAAATATACAAATAGTAATATATCAGAACTTAATCTTCGGCCCTTCTTCCTTCTTGAAATATGAAGCTCTGTCAGAAAATGATTGAAGAAGACAAAGGCGAAATCTCTAGATCTGAAAACTTTAGATTCAGCACGATCAAGGAATAGATCTGTCGATGTTGAAAATTTTGATCTGTTGAAACTTCTTGTTTTGAATCTTTTGGATCAAAGAAAGTCAGCGGTGAAGAAGACGATAAACAGTGGCGGCGCTTCCCGATTTTGAATGAACATTGCGATTCAAAATACTTAGATTTCTCTTATTAGGGTTAGTCGATTATGATAAGACCTTTTATAGGACTTCCCTAACATTCATAATCATTAATGAGAGCACACGTGGACTAATAAGAAAAGAGATAAATTTGAAATTACTTCTGTCCGGTACTCAGGAAATTTCAGAAAACGGAACTTCATTTCTCGAGAGAGGTAAGTGTTCTCGAAAAAAAAATGTTTTTTCTCGAGAAGAGGTATGAAGTTCTCTAGAAGAACACTTAAGAAAAATATAGAGGTGGAATACTGGCATCTCGAGCAATGATGGACCTTTTATTCGAGAACAACTCATCTGTTACTCGAGAACAATAATGCATCTCGAGAACTAATCTCTAGTTCTCGAGAAAAGAAATTCTGGGTCTCGAGAAACAACATTTGGTTCTTGAGAAAAATACTTAAGAAAAATGTAGAGGTGGAATTCTGGTATCTCGAGAAATAATAGACTTGTTACTCGAGAACGACTCCTCTATCACTTGAGAACAATAATGCATCTCGAGAAACAATCTCGGGGTCTCGAGAAATAACATCTGGTTCTCGAGAAAAGATTCTGGCCTTCTCGATAAAAAGTCGTCGGCAGCTCGAGAAAACGACTTTGAGAAAATTTTTAATTAAATTAAGGTAACTCGAGAAGGAGAATTATGATATACTGGAGCACACATTGCTTTCTCGAGAACTGCACTAGGATTTCTCGAGAACATCTTCTGCTACTCGAATACATGTCTGAGCTTACTCGAGTACTAAGAAATAATTCTGCTCGAGTATTATAAGTTCTTCTCGAGAACAATACTTAGAGAAATTCTGTAAGTCTGAAAATTAATTTTCTTCAAGAAATTCAACAACCATATTTTCTTCCATAACTTTAGTGCTTGAAAATAAAAGTGTGTCCCAATAGAGAGGCTACACATGAGTCAACACCATGAATCATATAATGATGGATTACATTGTATGGTCTTGTGTTTTGTGACTCATTATATACTGACATTGGTTTACACTTGACAATTATACTCTGCAAACACTTAAATAGAAAAGGCATCAAATACAAACTTAATTCATCTTAGTTCAAGGGTGACTTCATAAAAATCTGGGTTATTGTTGATACAATACCCAACAATCTCCCCCTATTTGTAGAAATCAGAACCCTCTACACTAAGGTGAATTATATCAAGATAAATAAATAAAGTAACTCGCAAGCAAAATAATAATGAGAAATGCTATGCAATAAAAGATATAAATCATCAAAATTTAAAGATGTATATATATAGAAATTGTCCAGGAAAACTCTAATGCACAAAGACAAGAAGACTTGAAGACTACATTATGGAGGTCAAAATCAACTTGAAAACTACAATATGGAGGTCAAGGACATTCCTCTGTTCTGTGACTTTTCCAGTGCAATTGTAATATCCAACAACCCAGTCTCTCACAACCGGACAAAGAACATAGAGCTGCGGCACCACTTCATTAGGGAGCATGTGGAGCATGGAGATATAAATCTCAAATATATTTCAACTGACAGGAAGGTTGCAGAAATTTTCATGAAGCCACTGGACGAGGCCAAGTTCTCGTTCTTCAAAACAGAACTTGGCATGCTCAATAAAGAAGAATGAAGGAAAAGTGACACATAACATATTCAGAATCGGGTTATTTCTCAAAAATTAAGAAAATTCAAAGTCTGGACTTCATTTCTCGAGTACATCTTTTATACTCGAGAACAATAGATTTACTTATCGGGAAAAATAACCCTACTCTAGAAGAATAGACTTACTACTCGAGAACAATAGATTTACTTCTCGGGAAAAATAAATCTACTCGAGAACAAGACATCTTCTACTCGAGAACAATAGATTTACTTCTCGGGAAAAATAATTCTACTTGAGAACGAGACTTCGTCTACTCGAGAACAAGACAACTTCTACTCGAGTAATAACTTTCTTCTTCTTGAGAACTATTATCATCAGATGGAAAATCGGTATCAAGATCAAATTTTTGATATTTGCACCAGTGTAAATTTAGTCGCCTTACTCTAGGTAATTTAGCATTATTTATTTCATTAATCATTAAGATTTAGGGTAAATATATATATAGATTGTCCAACAATTTCTTATTCCCGAATTTCAAAACCCTACTCTCGAGAAAAACTCTTCAACTTCTCCGTCTCCGCTGCACTGCCGAAACAACCCTACTTCTCCCTCCGCCGGCCAGCTGACGTTTCATTCTTCAAATCAATGGCCTCCTCATCCAAGTTAGGCATCGACAGCGAACTCATCTCCACCGAAATCGGCTACATTTCTGATGATTTCAGAAACGTTCTCATCTTGCTCGACACTGCCGGATTATCTTTCATTCTGGAACACCCTTGTAGAGTCTTAATTTCTGATACAGAGGAATTCTACCGACATGCTAAGATCAAGTGCAATGGGAAAATGCTGAAATCTAATGTTCGTGACATCAAAATCAAGATGACTTCTAACTCTATTTCACTTTTTTTGCGGCTGCCGGTTATCGACATGGAAGATGACCTAATAAAATCAGACTATAAAAGGGCTTATGGATTTTGTCGTCTTCCTGACTTTGCTGTTACTATCCGCCGACAACATATGAATGCAGAAAGTAAATTACCCGCAGATATTTTTGGAAAAGTCCTCCTCTACAGGACCAGTTCTATCAGCTACATCACCACAGAGTTCTTCGATATGATGACTGTCGTTATCTGCAGGAAGAAATTTCAGTGGGGGATGATGCGTTTTGGCAAAATCAAGGCAAGCATCAAGAGACACAATTATGACAGAATATTATCTCTTTTCTTAAATCAGATGAAACCAGAAGTGTTTTCCATGGCTAAGGGCATGGCCCTTCACCACATGAATAAAGTCTCCATATCCTCCATCCAAAGATGGGAGATCAAGCTTCAGAAATCCAACCAAGCACCATGAATAGAAGAAGATGACGTCAGGACTCCATCTCCCCCTTCTTATCAAATAACTGATCTTGTTATTTAGGGGGATACTGCTCCATCTGTCCAAGATCTGCCTACTCATATCCCAACTGCTCCAGTCTATAAAGATATTCCAACCCATGTCTCCACTTTACCTGCTGCTGCTATACATACAGATCTAGAAGAACATACATCTACATCTACTGCTGCAAAAGACTCTTCTCTACTAGAAGACACAACTCCTTCTACTGCTACCAGAGACACCTCTCCTCAAGCATATAATTCAGAATTTATTGCTGCAGATTTACATGACTCAGAAGTTCTAATAGATGCTCAAGTGAGTGAACAAATTCTCTCTACAGATGATGACATTAACAAGATGATTAAGGAGCTCACTTCCAAAGAGCCTCTTTCCTCTTAACCAGAACCATCCCATCCAGAACATTCTCCAGAACCAAACCAGTCTCCTCATTCAAAACATCCATCAGAACCTGAACCATCTACAAAGTCCCAGTCTCCTGTTCAGGGGGAGAAAGATGAAAATACAGTTATTCTTTCTGATACTGAAGAAGAAATACCTGCTGAAGATGCTGAACCTACTCTTCCTAGTCTACATTTCAATATTCCCTCCATATTAGCCAAAGATGTTGAAGATGAAGTCACTACAGTCAGAAGAAAACAAACTTCTACCTCTACAGTACTCATTAAAGAAATTGTCCATTTGACTATTCCAGTTCTACCTACTCCACCTCTTCAAACTGAAGTTATGTCTGAAAACAATATCTTGAGTAAGATTGAAGCCAAGATGGCTAAGCAGAGAAAATATTTTGATACTTCTCTTAAAGCTATAACTGATAAGGTAGTTGCCTTGGAGAAAGAGATGAGCCGAGGATTTGCAGAAATCCAAAAAATACAAATGAGTTTAAAAGGCTCTTACAAATTGGAGGTAAAGCTATAGATCATACCGTTACCAGTATTGGTGAAGTAATGGAACAATCTGTCACTCTTGCAAATAATAAGATACAATTAGAAAAGAAAGCTCAAGAACGCAACTTCAAGACATGTGAAGAAGTTGGGCAGTTCAAAGAAGAAGTCATTAGCACTCTATCTGTAGAAGTCAGAAAGGGGGAGGATTTAGAAAAAGAATAGCTTGAGAAGAAAGTTCAGACAATGAAAGATCAATGGGATGGTCAAATGAAATAAATTCAAGCATCAATGCTAAAGGAAGTTAAGAGTACAAAGCTATATACATATGATACTGCAATATGGATGCACAATCTCCTTTTCCCTGACCTCTCTGTTGACCCTTTTGCACCACCTCCTGCAAGCCTGGATGTTAATAGACCCACATTCTCTCCAGGGCCTGAATATTTTGAAGCTCCACCTCCTCCTGAGACTTATGAACAAGCATGGGATCCTGAAAAGGCTATTGTGCCTCCTCAAGTATTTCCTGAGATACAGAAATGTAAAAGAAGAAAGTATGGTGATGGTGCCTCTGCTAGCAGGTCCACTCCAATGCCAGAGCATGTTGAAAGAGAATTTGCTGAAGTATGGAGCCCAACATCAAAATCCATTATTCTTGACATTTTAAGCCTTGTTGTGGAATTCAGTGGACACAAGGATGATTACTACTCTCATACTGAATGGATGCAATGTGAAAAATACAAGACTCTCAGAAGACTACATGATAGAAAGTATAGTCGAGATGATCCAACACCTCCTCCCAGGCCAGCTAAATATTTTCCAAAGCCATACATGTATTTCCAAAGACAAGAAGACAAACTTCAGAAGCAGCAACAACAACAGACCAAGAAGGGATATAAGATGATTAAAGTTTTATATATGAGAAATTTTGTGGATTAGACTTTTCCTCGATAATTTCTATATATATACATCTTTAAACATCTTCTATCCCTTCTTGGTCTATTCCTGTTGTGGCTTCTGAAGTTTGTCTTCTTGTCTTTGGAAATACATATATGGCTTTGGAAAATATTTAGCTGGCCTGGAAGGAGCAATTGGATCATCTCGACTATACTTTCTATCATGTAGTCTTCTGAGAGTCATGGATTTTTCATATTACATCCATTCAGTATGAGAGTAGTAATCATCCTTATGTCCAATGAATTCCACAACAAGTCTTAAAGTGTCAAGAATAATGGATTTTGATGTTGGGTACATACTTCAGCAAACTCTCTTTCAACATGCTCTGGCATGGGAGTGGACCTGCTAGTAGAAGCACCATCACAATGTGTAACACCCCAAATCCCAAATTTGGGTTCAGGCTGGGAGACACGGCCTGGGACACGTACGTGTCCCATGCCATGTCCTGCTCTGTGCACTCGAGTGGATCTCAAGTTGGTCTCGAGAGTGCCTCGAGTTGGGCACACGGCCTGGGACACTGGTGATGAGTCCATATTTTACACTGCTTTTGGACTCATCTGGGCTAGTTTTATCATCTTAGCACTACACTTGAGAGCCTTTATTGCTTATATGTGCTTATGTACCTATTTCACGATTAAGTGCACTGTAGGCCCGTTTCTGTGTGCTTTTTGTGTTTCTGTATTTTTGTTATTCTTTAGCCCTATCTCGGGGATGTGGTGTGCACGTTTTGGTGGCCTATCTGCCTCTTCTGCTCGTGCATGGGTCGTGTGCGTGCTCCGGAACCGCTCGAAAGACACCAACGATGCAGGAATACTGCGCACGACCACTGGACTTATTGCGCACGACCACTGGTCGTGCGCCACTGATCGTGCACATTACACTCCCTTTTCCTAATCCTGTCTAGGTAATCGCACGAGCACTGGCCATAGTGCGCACGACCACTGGTCATGTGCCACTGCTCGTGCACATATATGCTGATGCTTCTTGTCCAGGTTGCAGGTCTATTTGGAAAAGTCGCACGATCATCGACCGACAGTGCGCATGACCACTGGTCGTGCGCCACTGATCGTGCGCACTGCTTCTGCTGCCTCCGTATTTAAGGCCCTGCTCCGCGATTTAGGTCAATGCCTGTCATCTACTGCGATCGGAGAGTGTGCGGGAATTGCCATTTCACTTCTCCAGCTTCTCCATCACCTCCACCTTCGTCGGGAGGCCATTGTCAACTACTCCGAAGCTTTTCAACTCTCTGGCGAAGCCCTCGGCCATTGATGACTTCAACTCCAAGCTTTCCTCCGGAGTTGGTGAAGTAGACAACCTAGAGAACGGACTTAAAGGCCTTCGAGGTGACAGCTCATTGGTACCAGAAGCCTCCTTGGACTGAGCCCGGAAGCGGATTGACAACTCGCTACTCCGGCCATGACCCGTGGTGGATCTTCACTCTCTTTTGGTTAACTCCTCTTCCCCTTCCTCTGTAGTATGAATGTTTTGAGCAGTGTAATGAACATTTCCATCCATGAACATCAAGTTTATTTTATAGCTAATGGAATGTTAGTATTTTCTTCTGCTTGTGAGTATTGTCTGTGAATGTGTCTCGCTCACCCCACATCCACTCCATTCCCGTGTCTTATCCGATTGCACTCCACACAAGAACACTTCAATCCATTAGCTTCCCTTCCACTCGTCCAGCTGAAGTTCGGCATCGCGGCCGACAAACCCACTCCACCTTGCGAAGCGGTGCCTTTGACCCGCATAGCTTTTACTAGTTCAGTAGATCAAACATCCACAATCTCCTAAGTCCTTTATTTCCTTTATTTTCTTTTTATAACTCTCATAACGATATTCTCTGTACTGTTGCCGTTCTACGCTAATTGCATTCCTCAAGAGACCGACACTCGGGGATTTATTCCCAAAACTTTATTACTTGTGCGACCGGTGCGCTTGCCGATTTACACGCATCAAGTTTTTGGCGCCGTTGCCGGGGAATGCAACTGTAGAGCGACTTCGGATGACTTCAAATATTGTTATAAGAGTTAGTATTGTTTCTTTTTTACTGTTGTTTCCTTCTAGTGTGTAGTTTTTGCCACAGTGAATGCAAGGCTGAGCTACAAGAGATTTTGTCGCCTACGACCCAGAGATCGAATGTACTCTCCTAGCACGAAAACGCGCTGCAGTCATCACTTTTGCCCCAATGGGAGACCAGCTGAATATTGATGCAGGAAACCGAGTTGGAGGGATACCTCATGTCGACAGAAATGGCGACGAAAATGAAGTGAACCCTCCCCAGGTCTGCACCATGAGGGATTATACTACACCTACTGTCAGGAGCATATACCCCGGTTTCGGACCTGCTATCACCAATCCACTGTTCGAGATTAAACCAGCTATTCTAAATATCATTCGGAACAATGCTCAATTCTACAGAATGGCCACTGAAGACGCCCATCTTAACCTTACAGAATTCTCCTAAATCTGCGCCACGTTCCCCTATGCTGGAATCCCAGACGAAACAGTCAAGCTCCGCCTCTTACCTTTTTCATTAAGGGACAAAGCCAAGACATGGCTTCACTCCCTCCCACCTGGAATAGCCACCACCTGGGAGGCTTTGACCACAAAATTCCTAGCTAAGTTCCATCAGGTGGATCAGATCGTGAGCATGAGGCGCGCAATAGCCAACTTCCGGCAAGCCGATCAAGAAAGTTTAGCCGAAGTTTGGGAGTGTTTCAACGAGCTGCTGAGGAAGTGCCCTAATCATGGATTCCAAACGTGGAACCTCGTCGAAAGTTTCTACTTCGCTATTGATCCCCACCACTGAGACATGATCGATGCTGCCTCCGAAGGAATCATCATGAATCTTGCTCCAGATGATGCTCTGAGAGTCTTACAAGACACCGCCACCCACAGTGCTTACTGGACCGCTGGAAGAAACATCCCATGAAGCACCAGTGGAGTGTTTGCCTTGGATATCCCCAAGCCTGCTCCTGCCGCCCCAGTGATGGCAATCTCATGCCAAGGGTGCGAAAGCACCGATCACCACAGCTTCGAATGCTTAGGAGTTGAGGTACCAGACGAATCTTTGTTTATGAATGAGTCCGTTAATTTTGTTGCCAATCAAAACAGGGGAGTGCCTTACGGGAATACTTACAACCCGGGGGTGAGAAATCACCCCAACTTTTCTTGGAATCCTAACACATCTGGCCAAATATGGCAACCGGGGCAGCATCAAAACGATGCGTATGCTTCCGGAAGCCAACCGAGGCCACCTCAACCGAATTATTCCCAAGGCCCCCCCCCCCCCCCCCCCCCCCCGTCGTTAAGAAAAGTTCTTTGGAAGAGATGTTTGAGAAGTTCGTTGAGATTTCCCAAACCAACATGACAAATCAGGCCGCCTCGATGCGCAAACTGGAGGCACAATTGGGCCAATTGGCTCAAGTGGTTTCCGAGCGCACCCAATGCACCTTACCGAGTAACACCGAAAAGAACCCCCATGAACAGGGTAAGCGCCTTGGGGAGGACAATTCGGGAAACCGCAACGAACTTGTCATCAATTGTAAAATCAATAACATCGAAACTCCAGCATTATGCAATTCCGAGGCGTCCAGCAACATCCTCACTTTCCAAGATGTTGCGAAGATGCACTTACAAGTCGACATTGAAAATCGGAAATCGCTTATCTTAGCGAACGGTAATTTGGTTGACACTGAGGGAGGTGTTCAGGAAGTTGAAATCGAAGTTAACGGCAAAAGTATCACCACTGACTTCCAGGTTTTGGACCACAGGACAATAACTCCATTCCTATATTAGGAGTCCCATTCCTAACAGCCAGTGGCGCATCCCTTGACTTTTCCAAAGGCCGTGTCACTTGGCCAAACGAAGAGTCCACCCTCGATAACACATCCATACATTCTTCTCCCATCCAAAATAACAATTCTCTGAGTGTCACAGATATCAAGCTAGATTCAGGTCTCCCCGCATTGGAAGCACATCTGGAGGTGATGCCAAAGAAAGGACTCCCTCAGGAAGTCGATGAGAAGCAAGAGCTACTGGTCCACGAAGGGATCAATTATACCAAAGCCACGACTACCGTTCTACTGACAGCCAACTCTATTGTTGAGCATGGCGAACCAAGTTTTATTCAGGAGAAATCCCTGGACACTAATTTGTATAATTCTGTTAAGCGATTTGTAGCTTGGGCAGATCCGGTTGCCGTCATGGTGTCGGATAGGCCGCCCCAAACCACGACACCAAGAAACCCCACAGCCTACCTCCATTGGAAGTCTCCCACAGTGGAGAAACTGAAAGAGGCCAAGCGTTTACGCGGAGAGCGCTACGCTGCCTTCCGGCGCGAGAAAGAGTGCACTCACAGTAATGGGACAATTCCTACCCCGAATGCAAAAAGACAATCTGCTGTTCTCTCGCATCCCACCGGAGAGACTTACCATAAATCTGCTTATAGCTGATTGCACCACCCTCATTCCTCTTTCCATCCTCTTTCTCGCTACTTGTTGAATGCTGGTTTTTCTACTTTTAATTTTGTTTCCTTTTTCTACTGCCAAGAACTCTCTATTTGAACTGCTAATAGAGGTATTTGGTCCACCTTAAGGACGGTAAACAAAAGGGCTTTCGGGAGACAACTCAAGTTGGACTGTTTGGTCCTATGCTGTGTTTTGATTTCTTTTTATATATTCATATATTCCTGTTTCCATATTTTGTTTGGCTGGCATCCTTCAATCACAGGTGTAAGAATATTTGAGTTGCGGCAACTTGACCGCACTTGGACATCTCATTGCACGACTGGTATGCTCAATTTTGAGCATAGGTACTTCCTACCCTAACTTTTTATCATTTTTGACATGCTGATTTTTACTAGTTGTCGACTTTACATCTGGGGGGGAGAGCATGCCTGTGGTCACTACACCACACTTTCTATTGCAAACCAGTTTCTTGTTTACTTATTTCTTGATTTATGTTGCACACACTGAATCACCCACACGAGTGCGCTCTTACCCACGCGCACAACCCGAGTCAAATTTATTATTTTTGTGTAAACTTTAAAATAGTGGTATTGGATTAGGATTTTAGAATTGAGTAGTTCGAAACTCATGAAGTGCTCCTAATCGAATACTCATGGTTTGTGTAGATTTAGGATAGAATTAATTTTTCTTTATGCTCGTAGATTTATCTTTTTCTGCAACCGTAACTATTGTTTGTACTGCTCAAAATCTGAATCTGGGGTAATCGAACGATAATGTAGGAATGCGTGTAGCCGCCACTAGACTCGTATTGCTCGAGTCGGGAGGAAGGATCATCTTTCTCGGTGGCTAAGAACTTGCCCTAAGCTACTCTCGAAGCATTGGTGCACAGTTAGTCAAGCGTGAGCATGACGTAGGCCTTCCTTTTGGCTAGTTTGAGCCTTGTTTTAGCCTTTTTTACCTGTTAACCATTGCATGCCAAATTTGTGCCTACCCTTCCTTTGATCCAGCTCCACTCACTTTCACCAAGACCTGAAGCTAAACCCACCATCGCAATCAAATGCTTGAGCTGATTTGTATTTACTGTTTGCCGAGGTTGTGATAAGTGGACATTATTTTTGGGGGTGCTGAATTCATTCACATTTTGATTGCTCCGTTTGGGGATTGCTAGCGCAACAAAAGAAAAAAAAAATAACAAAATAATAAAATGCTGATAAGCGCAAAAGAGAAAAATATGAAAGAATTGCTTTGAGATTTCGATCCCCATCCTCTTTATTGATTTTGGTCGGGTTCAGCCGTGTTCACACCCGGTTTTCAAGCTAAGTCTGGGGGCGTGTGTCCCGTTCATTTCTAAGTGGCTGTATTGGTTTGGGTTTTATTCGCTCGCTTTGGTTGCATAGAGCCTTCATGTTTATCTTTGACTACCCAGGCTTCGCCTAAGCCCCATTGTATCCTACAAGTCCTACTGATTCACGCTTGAGTCTCACCTGCGCCGTGGAGAGAGTGTGAACGTGCAAGCATATGGTCCCCTATATTGGTGGATTCCTTTGGCGGTGATCCTGAGTCCCGAACTTTGGCAATGCTCACCTTAGTGGCCTGCCTACTTTCTTCCTACACATGATCGCAAGATCCTCCAGAATTCTAATTTTCAGCAATTACAATATTTATTTACGTCTGTCGAATAGTTTAAACTATGTCGTATAATTAAAAAGTTTTTCTATTATCTATTCTACTCCCATGATGTATTTGATTTCTCGTCTTACTTCTTTTTGAAATTTCTGAGCGAGTTAGCTATATTCTAGTCCACGGAGTGATGATTTGCTCGGGACGTGCAAATGGTTAAGTCTGGGGGTGTGATGAGTCCATATTTTACACTGATTTTTGGACTCATCTGGGCTAGTTTTATCGTCTTAGCACTACACTCGAGAGCCTTTATTGCTTATATGTGCTTATGTACCTATTTCACGATTAAGTACACTGTAGGCCCGTTTTTGTGTGCTTTATGTGTTTCTGTATTTTTGTTATTCTTTAGCCCTATCTCGGGGATGTGGTGTGCACGTTTTGGTGGCCTATCTGCCTCTTCTGCTGGTGCAGGGGTCGTGTGCGTGCTCCGGAACCGCTCGGTAGACACCAACGATGCAGGAATACCGCGCACGACCACTGGACTTATTGCGCACGACCACTGGTCGTGCGCCACTGATCGTGCGCATTACACTCCCTTTTTCCTAATCCTGTCTAGGTAATCGCACGAGCACTGGCCGTAGTGCGCACGACCACTGGTCGTGTTCCACTGCTCGTGCGCATATATGCTGATGCTTCTTGTCTAGGTTGCAGGTCTATTTGGAAAAGTTGCACGATCATCGACCGATAGTGCGCACGACCACTGGTCGTGCCCCACTGATCGTGCGCACTGCTTCTGCTGCCTCCATATTTAAGGCCATGCTCCGCGATTTAGGTCAAGGCCTGTCATCTACTGTGATCGGAGAGTGCGCGGGAATCGCCATTTCACTTCTCCAGCTGCTCCATCACCTCCACCTTTGTCGGGAGGCCATTGCCAACTACTCTGAAGCTTTTCAAATCTCCGGCGAAGCCCTCGACCATTGATGACTTCAACTCCAAGCTTTCCTCCGAATTTAGTGAAGTAGACAACCTAGAGAACAGACTTAAAGGCCTTCGAGGTGACAACTCGTTGGTACCGGAAGCCTCCTTGGACTGAGCCCGAAAGCGGATTGACAACTCGCTACTCCGGCCACGACCCGTGGTGGATCTTCACTCTCTTTTGGTTAACTCCTCTTCCCCTTCCTCTGTAGTATGAATGTTTTGAGCAGTGTAATGAACATTTCAATCCATGAACATCAAGTTTATTTTATAGCTAATGGAATGTTAGTATTTTCTTCTGCTTGTGAGTATTGTCTGTGAATGTGCCTCGCTCACCCCACATCCACTCCATTCCCGTGTCTTATCCGATTGCACTCCACACAAGAACACTTCAATCCATTAGCTTCCCTTCCACTCGTCCAGCTGAAGTTCGGCATCGCGACCGACAAACCCAGTCCACCTTGCGAAGCATTGCCTTCGACCCGCATAGCTTTTACTAGTTCAGTAGATCAAACATCCACAATCTCCCAAGTCCTTTATTTCCTTTTTTTTTCTTTTTATAACTCTCATAATGATATTCTCTGTACTGTTGCCGTTCTACGCTAATTGCATTCCTCAAGAGACTGACACTCGGGGATTCATTCCCAAAACTTTATTACTTGTGCGACCGATACGCTTGTCGATTTACACGCATCAACTGGCGTGTCCTAGGCCGTGTCCTCCTCTAGTCGACGAACTTTTCGAGTGGTTGATGAAATACACTCGAGACAGCGAACACGACCATATTTTCGTTGACACGGGCATTTTAACATCGACTCGGGCGCGTCGGGAACTCGTGTCCTCTTCGGGTTGTCTTTGGTCCTGTGTCGATTGAGGAACACGCCATGCCACACGGGCATGTACTAAGTGACACGGGAGTGTCAAGGTTACCACGGGCGTGTCTAACCCTTGTCCTGGTCGGGTTTAAGTCGGTTCCTTTACGGCTTAAGGAACACGGCCCATGACACGGGAATGTCACAAGCCGTGTCAGCCCAAAAATAGATAATTCTGGGCAAATCATGGCCGTTCATTTCCTTCCACTTGGATCTAAGAGTCCAGGACCTTCCCTGCTGTTATAAAACCGAGAATGGAAGGATAACTTCCATTCATCTTTGATTTACTCTTTCTCAAGAGATAGGAATGGAGGAGACGAAGGAAGGGAGGAAGGGAAGGAAGCCGGGTGCCGGAGGATCTTGAGCGTGCGGAATCGAGAGTCGAGTTCAGATTCGTGGAGGCAAGGCCGTGGCTGTGATTTCCATCGGGCTAGACTTTCATGGCTCCAAAGCGATCAACAAGGGTAACGATCTCCTTCTTGGACAAGCGAAGTCCTACTCTATGCATAAGCATGGAATCCTCCACCAAGCAGTGGACAGCGTAAGTGATTCCAGCTTGAGTCTGCATCTAGAGCCGGAAATGTGTAGTACGGAATATACATGTTGTGTGAAGCCCACCCGGACGGGTAGTCTGGATTGGTGATGTTTGTGTTGTAAACCGGAGAAGACTCTGTGTATCGTATGGATGCCTGTGAATTGTGAATACCTAGAAAGCTCGGTATGAGCCCTTGTATTGTGTATGCTGAATTGGAAAGCGGCTCTGCGAGAGCTGTGTGCGGAGCAGAAAGGCAAGGCCGACCTGCGTCAAGATCTGCGCTATTCACGAATTGAGCAACATGAAAAGGATGACCTGGACCTGTGTTGTGAGAGATCGATTGGTGGAAATGCATGGGTGGATGCAGCCCTGACCCAGTTTGTCCCACCACAATTATAGGTCGATCTAAATGCTCAAGTTTGTCGTGAGGTTAACACCACTGACTGGGATGGACAGAATGTCCCCAGCATGCGCGTTGGTAGACTAGGACCGCCCAACCAACAAGTTAAAAACCTCTGCTCGGTGGTGGTGCCAAAGAGTTCGGCCCACCGTAATGTGCCCTGAGTGCACGGAGCGCCTGTTGGAGGTGGGCACTTGTGACACTGTTGTTATACTTGTTGTGATAGTTATATATTGTGATTATGATGCATACAGGGAAGGAACCACTGCCCCGTGTAAGGTGTAGGGTCCTTATAAATTGGTCAGGTAATGCTGACCGTTGTTTTGTTTAACACTCTTGGTGTAACAACCCCATCCGTTCACATAGTATATACTAGAAGGTCTGGCCGGGGCACCATAGCATAGACCACAAAACAGGCGGTGCAGTACGGTGTGATACCAGAGTAGCGCAGCGCACCCTAACACATTGCATTCTAGCGGAAGCCTATAACACTACAGTTGAACTCCACACCTGAATGTCCAACACATAAAAACTCCACATTTTATACATGATAGGAATGTCTTACACATAAAAGTAGTTGGCCTTATGCCCTTACAGGGCTTTCAAAACTGTGGCCTCAAACATTGGCACGCAGGCCGTCCACATCAAAAGAAAACATAACACTTCCATTTCTTTTAGCCTTGGGGGGCTAGCAACGGCAGCAACAAATGCATTAGGGACTTCAGCCCTATGCGTCCCGCTCGGCTCTCCAGCACCTGCACAGGGACATTCCACCCAACGGTGGCAAACAGAGGCAACGGTCAGCATTCAGCTGACCAAATTATAACGACCCTACACCTTCCCGGGGCAGTGGTAATCTTCCCTGCAAGCATAGCATTTCACACGCATATATATATATATATCACAAATGTGCTTTTACGCACACATTCCATCACAACCGTCAGCCACCCAGCCCGACGATCCGTGCACTCAAGGCACATTCTTAATGTACCGGCGAACCAGTTGCCCACCACCGTATCAGGGTCGCAACCCAACGACAAATCACTTGAGCATTTACTCCATGGCGTGCAGCTGAAGTTTTATAGTCTTAGTGAACCGGGATTGGCCCGTAGCCCCCATCGTATCATGGCGCGCAGGACTAAGAGTCTTGCTATGCGCTCCAACATACCGCACTTTCAGGTCTCACGTCGGACGGACATAATGCAGGTCGGATCCTCCACCCCCGTTGCTCAAATCGCCTTCCATCACCGAGCACATCATACTCGCGGCTAAAGAAAAGGGGCGGGTCGGTTTCACCGATCCTATTCTGGCATTCATGCCTGGGTGTTTTCCTGGGCGCACCAGTACTTACCATTACACCCATTTTATATCACACATCAGCGGGACTTTCCTGGGCACACTAGTACTTCCTGCTACTCTCTTCATAGGTATGACACCGCAAATATCACCAATGTCAGGGGTCTTTCCTGACTACCATGCCAGTACTTCCTGTTACTCCATTTCACAGGTACCACCTATGAACATTAAGCATTACAAAGGGCTTTTCCTGGACTTCCAATCCAGTACTTCCTGCTACTTCCTTCACAGGTAGAACCCAACAGCACAAGCAGCACAAGCATTATACGGGTATTTTCCTGTACTACCACTCCAGTACTTCCTGCTACTTCCATCACAGGTCCAACCCGTCGACTCCTAAACTACGCGTTTATCATGGAGTCTTCTCTACTTCGTATGCAACATCACCAATCCAGACCAACCTGTACAGACGGGTTTCACACAGTATGCCTATTCCGTACTCAATTACCGGATCTATATGTCAATCAACTGGGGACTCCATGAATCAACCCAAAGACTCCAACAACAAACCACCCTCTGGTGGGAGAATCATATGCATATGCCAAAAAGGAAGCCTTCACATGGCTAGGAAGAAAGGACATTACCCTCGAAGACCGCTTCGGTGCCATGAGCTCCTAACTGGCTAGGAAGAACCGCAACAGCTTTTCCTTCGCAACGCCGGCCTCGGATCTCTCGTCGGAAAACCGCAGCACCACCAGTGACCAGCCCCTTTCCTCCTCCTCCTTCTTCCTCTCCCTTTCTCTCTCTAGGATTTAGAAATATGAAAGCCAAGTATGAAATGAATTCTTTCATCTCAATCCACGGCCTTAAGGAAGCAGGGAGGCAGCTTAGCCCTTGGATCCCAGCTGAAGGAACGGACGGCCATGATTTTGCCACAAAAGCATAATTTTTGCCTGACACGACATGTGGCATGCCCGTGTTACGGTCCGTGTTCCCAAAGCGGTGCTCAATCGACTTATTTAGTCCAGTACATGCTCATGTGACACGCCCGTGTCATGGGCCGTGTCACCCGACACGGCTTCAGACATGCTCGTGTCTGTGGTCGTGTCCATCAGGCTGTAGAAAATCGAAATCAACCCGAGACTCACACGGCCTGTGACATGCCCGTGTCCCAGGCCGTGTTCCCATACACGACACCAGACACGCCCCAGCTCATATTGAGTTCGTCGACCACACTGACACGCCCTGTGACACGCCCGTGTCACAGGCCGTGTCCTAAGCACTCGACGATCGTCGACCAAATTTTGTCAACCACTTGTCTACTGTTCACCCAGGAAGGACACGCCCTGGGACATGCACGTGTCCCAGGCCAAGTCACCTAATTTTTCCAATTTCTGGATTTTGGGGTGTTACACTTGGGGTGGATGTCTAATTGCAGGTGCTGACGGGTTGAATTAGATTTAGAGGATTGAAGCCCTAGCTACTTAGATGCCCTTGAAGGTCGTGCAAAGTATTGGATTTCATGTATGGCCGGCCTGCGTGCCGATGTATGAAGCGATATTTGTAAAAGAGAAACATGTAAGGCCTTAAGGCCATGAGCGTTTGTGTAATTGTATACATTCCTAGTGATATATAAATGTGTGGTTTTTATATTTAGTGGATATTCAATTTGATGAGTTCTTGCAACTTAAAGCACCTTCGCTAGAATGCTCTGTGCTAGGATGCGAGTTGAACGTGATTTTTATATTCATACATAATTCTGTCGTTTGTTTATGAAATATGGCATGGGCCCTGGCCGAACCCACCGTTATATTCCATATGATGAATGGAGGCGTTACAAAGTGGTATCAGAGCTAAGTTGAGATTTTTGGGAGGGAGAACATATTTGAACTCACGAATGTCCACTAGGAATGTAATACATGCACGTGAGGAGCATGAGCATGGCGACAATGTATATTTGCCGTTATGGAATGACTGTTAATGGTGTTTGACGAGGAGTGGTGCTTGGCAGTCTGAGCCCCAGCGTTCTGATGAGAGCGCGACACCAGCTGAGGTGCCTACACCTCCTCCATCGGCGGAGACCATATAGTTGGTTATTGAGACGGTGCTCGCAGTATTACATGCATAGCCTATTGGGCAGGCAAGGCCTGTAGTGGAGCCAGTACAGCTTGTTTCAAGGTAAGAGGGTGTTGAGGCTCTGGTTGATGAGCAAGCAGCTAAAGAGCAACTGAAACGGTTTATGGATTTTCATCCACCTATGTTTGGAGGGGCAGGTTCCCCAACGCAGGATGAAGATTGGCTCGCAAGACTGAAGAGGATCCTGACAACAATCAGGATAATGGAGGGGCAGAAAGTTACCTTTGCCACTTTTCTGCTGGAAGGAGCTACGAAGCTTTGGTGAGATGAAGTGGAATTGCACTACTTGGCAGGTCGAGGATTAGAGGAGATCTCAATAGAAGAATTCTCAAGATTATTTCTGGCCAAGTATTTTCCAGTGTTGCAGCAAATTGCCATGAAAAGTGAGTTCCAACGTCTGGTGCAGGGTGAGAGAAATGTTGATACTTACCTGCATGAGTTTACGAGGCTGGGGCGCTATGCGGGGTCTACTTTCACTGAGAAGGTGCGAAAGACGAATAGATTCTATGAGGGACTTCGTTATGAGTTGAGGTTGGCACTCCCAAGTTCGGTGAACCAAGGTTTCCAAGTGTTAGTAGATATAGCCCGTGCGCTGGAGAAAGATTTGAAACGGGTGCAGGACAAGAAGAATTTGGCAATGCAAAAGCCGAAATTTAAAGTTCCACAGTCGGAACAATCGGAGTTTTGGAAACGAGACAAGAAGAGGTTCAGCCCTGCTGAACAAACTCCTTTGACTGTTTCTTCGGGAGCAACATATGGAAAAGAAAGTGTTGAAACACGTACATGTTTTAAATGCGGGAAGCACAGACATATAACCCGTGATTGTTGAAGTGGCCCTTCAAGGGGTAAGAAAAAGACAGGCGCGTCTTATGAAGAAAAGGGTAAGGCAGTGAACGAGTCATCTACATCGCGGACGCAACCTTGAGTGTACATTCTCGAATTGCAGGAGCCGCATAGCTCAATCGGTGAAGTACAATAGCCTGGGGTGTTTAGTTTGGAAGTACAAGAGGCCATAAAACAGATTATGAGAGATGAGGATGAGCGAAAATAAGTGAACTTTGTACCTTGGGTGATGTAAATATCTGGTGTATGTATGTATGACATTATGTATGTATGACTTGTTCTGTGCGATATCGTGGGGCGAGACATGCGGCCTCTGAGCTCTAACCCGGATCGTTTTAGCGAGGTGCAACAAAGGAGTGGTTATTTTGGAGTCTACAGTTGAGCTAAATTTCGGGATGAAATTTCTTGTAAGGAGGGGAGGGTTGTAACACCCCAAATCCCAAATTTGGGTTCAGGTTGGGTGACACGGCCTGGGATACGAGCGTGTCCCAAGTCGTGTCCTGCTCTATGCACTTGATTGGATCTCGAGTGGGTCTCGAGTGTGCCTCGAGTGGGGCACGCGGCCTGTGACATGGGTATGTCCTAGGCCGTGTCCTCCTCTGGTCGATGGACTTCTCGAGTGGTCGACGAAATGCACTGGAGACAGCGAACACAGTCGAGTTTTGGTTGACACGGGCGTGTCAACATCGACATAGGCATGTCGGGAACCCTTGTGCTCTTCGGGTTGTCTTTGGTCCTGTGTCGATTGAGGAACAAGACATGCCACAAGGGCGTGTACTGAGTGACACGATCATGTCAAGGTTACCATGGGCGTGTCTAACCCCGTGTCCTGGTCGGGTTTAAGTCTGTTCCTTTGCCGCTTAAGGAACACGACCCGTGATACGGGCATGTCACAAGCCGCGTCAGCCCCAAAATAGATATTGCTGGTCAAATCGTGGCCGTTCATTTCCTTCCACTTGGATCTAAGGGTCCACGACCTTCCCTGCTGTTATAAAACTGAGAATGGAAGGATAAATTCCACTCATCTTTGATTTACACTTCCTCAAGAGATAAAAATGGAGGAGTGGAAGGAAGGGAGGGAGGAAGGGAAGGAAGCCGATTGCCTGAGGATCTTCAGCATGCCGAATCAAGAGCCGAGTTCAGATTCGTGGATGCAAGGCCGTGGAGGTGATTTCCATCCGGCTAGACTTCCATGGCTCCAAAGCAATCAGTAAGGGTAACAATCTCCTTCTCGGACAAGTGAAGTCTTACTTTATGCATAAGCATGGAATTCTCCACCAAGCGGTGGACAACGTAAGTGATTCCAGGTTGAGTCTGCATCTAGAACCAGAAATGTGTAGTATGTCATAGGCATGCTGTGTGAAGCCCACCCGGACAGGTAGTCTGGATTGGTGATGTTTGTGTTGTGAACCAGAGAAGACTCCATGTATTGTATGGATGCCTGTGAATTATGAATACCTAGGAAGCTCGGTATAAGCCCTTGTATTGTGTGTGCTGAATTGGAAAGCGGCTCTGTGAGAGCTGTGTGCAGAGCAGGAAAGGGAAGGCCGACCCGCGTCAAGATCTGTGCTATTGACGAATTGAGCAACGGGAAAAGACTGACCTGGGCCTGTGTTGTGAGAGATCAATTGGTGGCAATGCATGAGCGGATGCGGCCCCGATACGGCTTGTCCCACCATAATGGTGGGTCTATCTAAATTCTCAAATTTACCTTGAGGTTAGCACCTCTGAGTGGGATGGACGGAATGTCCTCAGTATGCATGTTGGTTGATTAGGACCGCCCAACAACCAAGTAAAAACCTCTGCTCGGTGGTGGTGCCAAGGAGTCTGGCCCACCGTAATGTACCCTGAGTGCACGTAGTGTCTGGCGGAGGTGGGTGCTTGTGATACTGTTGTGATACTTATTGTGATAGTTATATGTTGTGATTGCGATGCATACAGGGAATGAACCACTGCCCCGGGTAAGGGGTAGGGTCGTTATAATTGGTCAGCTAATGTTGACCGTTGCTTTGTTTACCACTCTTGGGATGGATGTCTAACTGTAGGTGTTGACGGGTTGAATTGGATTGAGCGGATTGAATCCCTTGCTGCTTAAAGGACCTTGAAGGTCGTGCGAAGTCTTGGGTTTCATGTGTGGCCAGCCTGTGTGCCGATGTATGAAGCCATATTTGTAAAAGAGAAACATGTAAGGCCTTAAGTCCATGAGAGTTTGTGTAATTGTATACTTTCCTGGTGACATATATAAATGTGTGGTTTATATATTTAGTTGACATCCATTTTGATGAGTTCTTGCAACTTAAAACACTTTCTATAGAATGCTCTGTGCTAGGATGCGAGTAGAACGTGATTTTGATATTCATACGTAATTCTGCAGTTAGTTTGTGAAATATGGCGTGGGGCCCCGGCCGGACCCACCGTTATATTACATATGACGAATGGAGGCGTTACACCATGCTTGTTCATAAGTCTCAAGAGGAGGTGGAGCTTCAAAATATTCAGGCCCTGGAGAGAATGTGGGCCTATTTACATCCAGGCTTGCAGGAGGGGGTGCAAAAGGGTCAACAAAGAGGTCAGGGAAAAGGAGATTGTGCATCCATATTACAGTATCATACGTATATAGCTTTGTACTCTTAACTTCCTTTAGCACTGATGTTTGAATTTCTTTCATTTGACCATCCCATTGATCTTTCATTATTTGAACATTTTTTCTCAAGCTTTTCTTTTACTAAATCATCCCCCTTTCTGACTTCTACAGATAGGGTGCTAATAACTTCTTCTTCACTCCCTTCCTGTGCGGGGGCAGGAGATGTAGCTTTTGACTTCCTTGAGATGTCTGCCTTTAGAGAGACAGACTTCTCCTTGGATGAAGACCAACTTTTTTCTTCTTCAGCTTTTATTGAGTTTATTTGCACCTCATATGACACAAGCTTTCCAAAGAGATTCTGTGGGTCAGTCTCTGTAAGCTTACCAAACCCCCGGATTGCGCAGACTTTGTCGTCCCATTTCTTAGTCAGGGATCTCATAAATTTGTCATTCAGTTCTCCATTAGTGAAGATCCGGCCATACACTCTTAGACCATTGACAATCTTGAAGAATCTTTCAAAAGTATCAACAATTAATAGAATCCTTATGGCCTTGTCTGAATGCTTCATATTTCTGATTCAGGAGGGATCTTTTGTCATCCCTTACCTCTTCAGTACCTTCCATCAAGAAGATGAGAGACTGCCACATTTCCTTGGCGGATTGGTAGTGAATCAGATTCTGCAACATAGAATCATCGACAGCACTTGCGATGATATTTTTGGCTTTCTTGTCTAAAGAGATAAGTGCGATCTCATCTTTGTCAAGATCCATAAGCTTCTTTGGAACTTGCTTTGTTTGTTCAATGGTGGAGACTATCATTGGAACATAGTTTCCTTCTTCAACTATCATAAAGATCCTTGGATCCACAGCTTCCATGAAGAAGTTTATTCTTTCTTTCCACATGGGAAAGTTAGTCTTTGTGCATAATGAAAGCTTAACAAAATCCTTGGCTCTGTCCATGCTTGTATCCTTTTTAGACAACTAGGGCCAGATCTGTTCAAGGTGTTAACCTTTTGATGAACAACCTCCCTCTCGTACTAATTGAAAATGTTTAAGTTGTCTACCTAAATCACCTAAAGGGGGTGAATAGTTGAGTTCTGCGTCTGTTGGATCCCTAGTTGATTTAGGCTAGTTTCACTAACTTAGGATGTGACCCAACATGTATAGCCAGGGTCAAATTTGTGTCTTAGAGTCTAGGCCAAGTCCTTAGAGTCAATATAGATGGACCAGCTATCAACAAGAACATCAGAGACTCAAGACTTAGAAGATTTCAAGACCAAGTAAAATGAGTTCGGCGTTCGTCGAACTCAGGTCGGCGAAAGGCAGTCTCAGCTCGATGATCTTGAGATATTTCTCTGAGCTGAGCTCGACGATCTTCATTCTCTGCTCGACGAAAGCTGGGATACTTCAAGAGACTAAAGTCAGGATAAACTCAAGATTATTCTAAGTCCAACTTCAGGCTTTGGTTGACGAACAAGATTCTGAGCTCGACGAATTTGGACCTCGAGTTCACAACAACCTTCTGTTAGAAGATCTCAGGTTGACGAAGTCAACTTCTCAGACCGACGAATCCTCTGGTCGACGAACTGTGTTTTTTGGTCTACGAATTATGGAACCAAAAGATGTTTGTCGACACTTAGGGCATGTGTCGACACTAAATATGTCAACACTGGAAGATTTGTGTCGACACCAAGATTAATAAGTCGACACCCACCTGTGTCGACACCAGAAGTTTTCATGTCGACACACAGAATATCAGTCAACACAAACTATTTGACTAAGTCCAGAATTATTGCTAAACTCCAGTCGACGAATGCAATTATTAGCTCGACGATCTTCAGACAGAAAAGGCAAAGTTCTGAAGCATACGAGTTTTGTTATCAGCTCGACGAACTTGGAACTCAGCTCGACGAACATAAGCTGTCTGGTCGACGAATACAAAATCTCAGTTCGTCGAACTAGTAACTCAGCTCGACGAACTCTGTTATTCGTTCGACGATTCCAGACTTAGAAATTTCATGCATTCAATCCTCACTCAAATGCAATAATTCCTGACAGATTAATGACTCAAACATTCTCTGAATGTAGCCATTAGAGGAAGCATTAATTGCAGTCTTCTTCAGGAATATTACTTGCTGATTTTCCACGGGACAGTTGAGGAAATGAGTAAATGCCGATTATTCTCAAGGCGTCAGCATTTATTACAGAGGATTCAAATTTTTGAATCAACATAGAAGAAAATAAGATCGACAATCAGTAGACGCAAGAATTAGAGAATAAGAATATACTCAGTCACAAACACAGACAGATAGACTGACTGCAAGATTTTTTACAGCACCAGAAAAGCTTCACACAAAACACATACTGAAGCTTACAGTGATAGGTAGTGATATTCAGAAGAAGAAGAACAACTATAATATATCAAGAGTCTTCTTCTTCAACATTCTCTCCAGGACTTCTCCAAGGACAACAGATATCAAATCAGTCAAGAAGATCCTGCATCACTGCTTGTCAAGAACACTGATTGAAGACCTATCACCCTACAGCAAAGTTCCAGATCTTTCCTGAATCTTTCTACATCTCAGGGGGAGCTTTGGCTATCATAATTCCACATAAGTCTTCTCTCTGATTGTTGACAGAGATGACAAAATCACTCTCTCACCCCCTCCTGTACAAAGGGTTGTCATCTCCCTTCAAAAGTGATTCCTGGTTGCAAGTCTCCTTACCAAAAGACTTTAGTTGGTTTTTGGGGACCGGATCAAAACCCATTGGTGTCAGGCACCTGATCAAAAATCTGAGTGGATTCCTACCAAGGGTGGTGGAAGAGTGGATGTACCCAGTTGAAGGGGAACCACTATAAACTTCTTGTGTCATCTGGTTGCTTATCTTTTCTTTTTCTTCTTCCTGTGTGGCTGTGATTAGGTTTAATATTATCTGTATTTCAGTTTTCTATTCACTGCACATTTTCAGTTTACAGCAAAAGCTGTAACAGCACATTTATAGGGACCTAATAAATATTTAAATATACTCTATTCACCCCCCTCTAGAGTATTGTAGATCTAACCCTTACTTTCAATTGGTATTAGAGCAAGGTTCTTTTGGTTGCACAAGTTAATCCTTGAACCAAAGATCCTGCGTTAGATCTACATATCACTTTGTTCACATTTTAATAAAGTAGAATCACAGCCATGGCACAGAACAAAGATTATGCAAGCACCAGACCTCCAGTTTGCAACTTGCAAAAGTTTGGAATCTGGAAGGCAAGAATCAAGTTGTATATGAATTCAATTGATGAAGATATCTTTGATTCCATCTTAACAGGAGTACCTACAGCACCGCAGCTCCTCCAAGCACTTCCACAAATATGACTGCAGTACCTCCTCCAGACTATAATGATGCTTACAGGAAAGCCAAGATGGTTGATGCAAAGGCCATGAACATATTGGCACAGACAATGTCTGATGATATTTTCCAGAAGGTTGCTGAGTGCATATCAGCAAAGGCCATTTGGGATTCCCTGAACCAAATGGTTGATGGATCAGCTGATGAAAGGAAGGATAGAAGATCAAATCTCATATTCCAATATGAGAATTTGAAGAAGCAGGACGCTGAAACAGTCTCAGAGATGTATAATAGACTAAGCTCAATCATTAATGAGCTAAAAACTCTGGACAAGGTCATCACTCTCACTGAAGTGAATGACAAAATTCTGATGTGCTTCCCAAGCTCATGGGACACAAGAATCTGGTCTATCAAGGAGGCTAGATGCCTAAATGAGATATCAACTGAATCTCTATTGGGCAAACTGAAATCTTATGAGCAGTTAATTAAGATAAGGGAGGCTGCTGAACAAAGGACACCTCCTGCAGCTAGAAGAGATCAGAACATAGCATTCAAAGCCTTAGAAGAATTAGAAGCCACTGCATCAAATGAAGAGCTCATGAGTCTCTTTGCAAAGAGATTCTTCAAGATGGCTAGAAAAGACTTTAGGAGGAAGTCAGCAAGAAAGGATGACATGCCAAAGTATGATAAGACACCAACAAAGGAAGTGGTGTGTTATGGATGCAGAAAGCCTGGGCATTTCCTCTCTGAGTGCCCATAGAATCAGAAGAAAGAGAAGAGAAGAGAAAGGGAAAAGGATTCCAGAAAGCAATTCACCAGGAAACCCTCTTCCAGCAAGCAGAAGAGGAAGGAAAAGGGGTTTGTAGCTGAGACTTGGAGTGAGACTGAAGAGGAGTCAACATCTTCAAGCTCCAGTGAAGATGAAGAAGAAGAGAGAGCAAAAGAGGTTTGCCTCATGGCAATTGATGCCTCAAGAAGCAATTTAGAAGAAGGAGAGTCAGACAATGAGGAAGCTTTTGAATCAAAAGCTGATCAGGTACTATCATTGTTTGATTATAATTCAGAATCTTTTAAATTAGACTTTAAGATCATGTGTTTAGACCTAATCAACTCTGAGAAGGAAATCAAACTTCTCAGAGATAAGCAAGTTAACTATGATAGCTTAGTATTAGAAAATACTAAATTAAAAATGAAATAGATATGTTTAGTGAACAAATCACCCTTCTGAAAGATGAATTAAATAAGGCAAAATAGCTAGAAAAATCACTAAATGGAAGAAGTAAACAACTAGCAGATATCACTAACACATCTAATACTAGATTTAATGGAAGTAGGTTAGGATTAGGTGCCTCATCTAGTGAACCACCTATTATTCAGAAAAACCATCTATCACAACCCATAAACTTTATTTTTGAGAAAGGAAAGAAGAACACTGATCAAGTAAATAAGGTAAATAAAATTCTTGAACAAATTAAAACTAAGGAAAAAATTGAAAAACAGAAAACACCAAGTAAAAACAAAGTTCAGCAATTTTCGTCGACCTCAGATCGACGAAAAGGGGCCAGTTCGTCGAACCCAGATCGACGAACTCTGAACGCCAACTATAGCTATTATTATTCATCTAACTGCGATCGACGAACTTTGTATGGTTCGTCAAGCAGAGATCGACGAACGTGGGGAGCAGAGAATGAACATGTTCATTCTCTGGGCAGAGATCGACTATCTCAACCCATTTCGTCGAACTCTGGTCGACGAACTTACATAAATTCGTAGAACCCAGGAAGACTTAACAAAAACTATAACTTTAACATAAACTTAAAAACTTCTAGGAAATCATTTAATCCCCTAGCTGACTGGACCATTCCACCTAGAAGATACCATGCCCTAGGATATAAGTCCCAGCCAGAATTTTCTGTTATTTCTAGTTTCTCCTATCAGCCATACAAAGGGCCCAAGGTAACCTGGGTCAAAAATCACTAACTGTTTATATTGCAGGTGAAAAAGTGTCCAGGGGTAAATGAAACTTGGTACCTGGACAGTGGCTGCTCCAAGCATATGACTGGCAGCAAGGACATCCTGTTCAACTACAAGTCCAGGTTGGGGCCAAAGGTTATCTTTGGTGACTCAAAATGTGGTCAGTCAGAAGGAATTGGAGAAGTAAAAATAGGAGCTGTCACATTCAGAAAAGTGACATATGTAAGTGGATTAAGCATAACCTCATCTCCATAAGTCAATTATGTGATGATGGTTATCAGGTATACTTTAACTCTTCTACTTGCTCTATCATTGATAAAAACAACCAAACTATTTTAACTGGAAGTAGACAAGACAATATTAATCTAGTAAATTTTTCTTCTGCCACAACTGATATCTGCTTACTGAATTTAACTAGTAATCAGAATGACTTATGGCACAAAAGACTAAGACATGTAAATCTGAAAAATATAGCTAGGTTATCTAAGCACAACCTTGTTAGAGGCCTACCTCCTGCTCCCTATAAGAAGGAAGGTCTCTGCAGGGCTTGTCAATTAGGCAAGCAAACTAAAACTAGCTTCAAATCAATTAATAAGAGTGATTCACCTAGGATCTTGTACTTGCTACACTTGGATCTTTTTGGACCCATTGCAGTACGAAGCCTAGGAGGGAAATCCTACACCTTAGTTATTGTGGATGACTTCTCTAGGTTCAGTTGGGTATTCTTTCTGAGAACAAAGTCAGATACATTCAAGGTTCTTACAGATTTTCTCAGGACCATACATATTGAGTTCTCTACTCATGTTGCATTGATCAGAAGTGATCATGGCACATAGTTTGAGTCTCTTCTTATGCATGAGTTCTGTGAGAAGGAAGGTATCAGGCATTTCTTCTCAGCTCCTAGAACTCCCCAACAAAATGGGGTAGCTGAAAGGAAAAATAGGACACTCATTGAATCTACAGGTACATTACTTGCTGATGCATACATGCCACTAACCTTTTGGGCAGAGGCTGTAAGCACAGCAAACTATGTCCTGAATAGGAGTTTAATTCACAAACTAAAGAATAGGACTCCCTATGAATTGCTCAAAGGGAAGAAACCTAAAATTAACTATTTTAAAGTATTTGGTTGTACATGCTATATACACAATAACAACAAGAAATACATTAGAAAGTTTGAAGCTAAGGCTGAAGTGGGAGTTTTTCTAGGATACTCCCAAGTAAGCAAGGCTTATAGGGTATTTAATAAATCAACCTTAAAAGTTAAAGAGTCTATTCATGTGTCATTTGATGAGATTAACATGTACTGCAAGGAGAAAGAAGTTTCTACCATTAGCAACTTGCAGGTACCCCACTTGTGCTAGATATTGGATGGACTAAACCTCACCCAAGAGATTCCCACTCATCCCTCTCCACAGGTCATTGAAGATAGTGAAGAAGATGAAGCGGAAGAACATGAGCCTCAACCAATAGCAAATATAATTCCACAAGAGGAATTTATTCAAAATGTTGTTGCACAACCAACTCCACCCATTGATTTTGTCACACTTAGGGATCACCCCAGATCTCAAGTAATTAGAGACATTTCAACAGGTGTACAGACAAGGTATCAACTCAACCAAGACTTGATGCATGCCTGTTTTCTCTCTCAGGTTGAACCTGTAACCATTCATGATGCTGAGCAAGATCCCCACTGGATCCTTGCAATGCAGGATGAATTAAACCAATTTGAGAGATGTAGAGTTTGGGATTTGGTTCCAAGACCCCAAAACTATCTAGTTATTGGAACCAAATGGGTTTTCAGGAATAAGCTTGATGCCCAAGGAGTTATTGTGAGAAACAAGACTAGGATTGTTGCTCAAGGATATAGGCAAGAGGAAGGAATTGACTATGATCAGACCTTTGCACCAGTGGCAAGGTTGGAAGCTATAAGGATTTTCCTTGCCTATGCAGCATTCAAAAAGTTCAAAGTTTTTCAAATGGATGTGAAGAGTGCCTTCTTAAATGGAGTGCTACAAGAAGCGGTTTATGTAGAACAACCTCCAGGTTTTGTTTCTCCAATTTATCCCTCTTATGTTTTTAGATTAAATAAGGCTCTTTATGCTCTAAAGCAAGCTCCAAGAGCTTGGTATGAGACCTTGGCAAGTTTTTTATTAGAGCATAAATTTACAAGAGAAACTGTAGATAAAACTCTTTTCACTAGACATCATAAGGACTAAATATTGTTAGTCTAAATCTATGTAGATGACATTATATTTGGCTCTACATATTCAAAATTGTGGAAGAGGTTTTCTGACCTCATGCATTCTAAATTTGATATGAGTAGTATTGGAGAGCTTTCATATTTCCTTGGTCTCCAAGTGAAACAACTCCCTGATGGCATCTTCATCTCACAAGCAAAATATGGTAAAGCACTTCTAAAGAAGTTTGGGATGGTTGATGCCTCAGCAAAGAAAACTCCCATGGCCACAACTGCTATTGTGGACTCTGATATACCAGGAAAACCTGTAGATCAGAAACTTTATAGGGGCATTATTGGGTCCCTACTATACCTCACAGCAAGTAGGCCAGATATTATGTTTGCTACATGCCTTTGTGCTAGGTTCCAAGTGAACCCTAAAGAATCTCATCTAATTTTCTTAAAAATGATTTTAAGATTTATAAAGAGTTGTCCTGATCTAGGCCTATGGTATCCTACTGAATCAGAGTTTGAGTTAACTGGATACTCTGATGCTGATTTTGTTTGATCCAGGGTAGATAGAAAAAGTACTTTAGGAACTTGTCAGTTCCTGGGTATGAGACTAGTATCTTGGTTTTGTAAGAAGCAAAAATCAGTGTCAACATCCACTGCTGAAGCAGAATATATTACAGTAGGAAGCTGCTGTTCACAGATGCTGTGGATACAAAATCAACTTCTAGATTATGGGTTCAACTTAAATATTTCAACCCTATTCTGTGATAATACTAGTGCTATAGCCATATCACAAAATCCAGTTCACCGTAGTAGGACAAAGCATATTGATATAAGACATCATTTCATTAGGGAGTGTGTAGACAAAATAAGATTAAGCTTGTCTATATCTACACTAATTTACAGAAAGCTGACATATTCACCAAACCTCTGGATGAGAAAAATCATGCTTTCTTTCTAAATCAGTTGGGAATGATCAATGGAGAAGACTTAGCTTAAGTTCTGTCTACATTCGACAAATTTTCCAAAGTTCGTCGAACGGAGTTCGACGAACCGGGGAAGGTTTGAGAGATATTCGTCGAACGGAGTTCGCCGAATTATTTGTATGAAACAATTTTCATCGACCGGAGCTCAACAAACTTTGCTTCAGAAGAAATTTGTCGACCGGAGTACGATGAATTGTCTTCAAGTCTTATGAATGAGATCGACGAATTATTTATTATTAAATCATTTCGTCGAACTCAGTTCGAAGAATTTATTGTATTTTCGTGGAACGGAGATTGTCGATTCATATTCTGGAAAACCTTATATCTAGGTTTTCTTCGACCTCCATCCCGCGCTTTCTGTTCCCTTGCACTTGATTGCCGTTTTATCTATCTTTCTTGCAGGTGATCTCAATGGCGATTCCAGCAGGAGCTCTAGCCGCTATGAAGTTTGACACGGGCTTTGATGTCGACTTCGAATCATTCCAGCACTCAGATCCAATCTTCCTATATATTTTGGAACTTCTGGAAGATCAGAATCTGAAGACCCTGATGACCACCAGGATAAAGTTGGCAGGAGTAGAAATCAGAGAATGGGTCTATACTTCAACCACCTCAGAAGACAATACTATGACAGGATCTATCGCGAGTAATTCAATCTCTTTAACCCCTGCTCTCTTAACTGAGATTTTCGGATTGAAAAATGGAGAAGAGGACCTCGAACTTGAAACAGAGGAGACTGATATGATGTTGAACCTCATGGACTATGCTGGAGAAAACCCTATCAAACTGTTGAAGAAACATTTGTCCGCGCCATATAAATTCTTAGCAGATTTGGTTGGTAAAGTGCTACTCGGCAAACACACAGCACACGACTACATCACCAGACAACAGTTTCTGGTCATGTGTGCCATTGTCAACAAGAAGAAAATAGACTGGGCACAACTACTGTATGACTTGATAAAGAAGAAGAATATCAAGAAGGAAGTATATTTTGGAAGGATCCTAGGGATCTTTCTCAAGGAAAAGGCTGATGAATCCTTGGTCTCCGAGTCCATATTCATTAATGCCAGTAAAAGGCTCACCTGTGCCTTATTTGGCAGGTGAGAGAGGATAATCACCAAGCCCACTAAGGCTTCTACCTCTTCCACCCTAGCTTATGAAGGAACTAGGGTTGTTAAAGCCACTCCCACACCTGCTGAAGAGATTCATCCCACTCCACCATCTCTTCCATCACCCCTTCCAGCAAAACAACTCCCTTCCTCTCCTATTCTTTCTTTAACACCCCAATCACCACAACATACTCATGTTCCAACTCCACCTCCATCTCTACCATTTGACATCACTGACATTCCATCTACCCCTCTTCAAGAAAATCCACAACCAACACCTGCTAAATAACCTCAAGATCGCTCCCTTCCTACACCACCACAGTCTCTACTTCCCCCATACTTATCTTCCATACCATCTTACATCCTACCCACAGACACTATGATGCAAGATGCCACCCCTCCATGCTCATCACCATCACATCTTCACATCTCTGATGTTCCACCCTCCATTCCCTCACTGGTTGCCACCTCTTCCACACCCACTGCCACACCATCTACCACTTTCTCTCTGGACCCCTCTACCATATCCTCTATCATCGCCATCATCACTCCCATTCTTCAATCCCTTATAGCAGAGGCTATTACACCTCTTGCTACTACCATTACCTCCTTATCTGCTCAAATATCTGCTCTTACTGCTGCCCTCTCCTCAGTCAGGGGCCTGGCTTCAGTCCCCACTGAAACCAGGCAGGGGGAGATGCCTGATGATGAAGCAGCAGCAACAGCTTCAGATACTTTAGCACCAGCACCAGCAGAGACTTCAGCCCCAGCAGCAGTAGAGACTTCAGCCCCAACAACATATACAGATTGTATAGATACAGATTTAATTGATTTAATTGATTTTATTGATTCTGATATGGACATTGATGAAACTGTTGGTGATTTTATCCTCAATCCCATAGTTAATTTACAAGAATTGCTGAAAATTTTTGACACTGTACATATGCAGTATCTTCCAGGAGAATTTACTAAGCCACAGTTGGCTATTGTACCCTACACTTTTCCTGTTAGTCCAGCAGTTGCTCAACAACTATGTGACAGTTTTGATATTCCAGTTTCTGCACCAACCTCAGCAGTCATTCCATCATCTGCAGAAGCTATCTCAGCACCACTCTTTGTGATGGATGACTCCCCTATGCCAGATCTAGATGAGTTGATCTTGGCTGATATTGAAGAAGAAAACAAGGCAGCAGCTGAAAACTCTGTCCCAATTACTTCTGATTCCTGTATAGTCTCTTCTTCAACTACTGTTGAAGCTCCAGCTTTTGAAACTTCTGCTCCTGCTCCAAAAAAGACTGCCACTTATAATAAAGCCTTGAAAGCATTGGATGCTCTGTATGATAATCCTCAGGGTTCTGCAAGTGATGATGATGAAGATGATTCAGATGAAGAAGCTGCCAAGAAGAAGAAGAAAATGCTGTCAAAGAAAAGGAAAGCCCCTCCTCCTCGTGCTGCTAAACCAAGCTCAAAGAATGACACCCCAGTCTACATCCTTCAAAATATTACTCCTTATAAAGTAATGTCAGCATGGATGTGGTTATCTAAAAATCAGCAAAAGGAGAGGAAAAGAAGTAGGAAATATTCTCCACCACCAGTTCAGAGATACAAAAGAGATCCACCTCCTCCACCTCCTCCAGCAGCTGGTGCCACTAGCTCTAGCTCTCAGAGATCTGCTCCTATGCAAACTTATCAGAGACATCAAGGGAGATCCTCTGGAAGAAGTCAGCAAAGGCATCATTCTTCAGGAAATCAACAGCAGCAACAGTCGACTCTCTCTACAGAACAGAAAACTAACAGTCCTGAAAGACCATATTCACCTACTGTTCCTTTTGAGGATCCTGAGACAGCAAACACTGCTAGAATGGCCAAGTTACAGGAAATTGTTAGTATATCCTTGATTAACAAAGCAAAAGCTGAAGGCAAAGACATATCAGAATATACAACTATGTCAAAATACAGGAAGGAAGAACTAAAAAGATTTGATAAAGCCAACAAACTGTTTAATGTTGATGATTACATGAAGCTCCATCCTGAAGCAGTTGTCCCCAGAACTACATCATTGAAGATTATTGGGGCAGCTGACATGACAATGACACGGGCACAGGCTTTGGATCCAAAGAGAGAAATTATCTTTACCAAGCCAGGAGAAAAGCCTAAAGAGGACAAGACCATAGAGAAGAAGCAGAAGAAGTAATCCTTACTCTGTTTTAATTTTTTGCTTTTTTGTCTGCATTTGCTCTCAAACTGTGTTAACTGTTTAAACAAAGCTTATGTACATATATATCTACTGCATGTGTTGGTAATTCTCTGCCAGATATATCTTTTTCTTGCTTTGTTTACTTTTATGTTTATGTTTTGAGTCTATTAGTGACCTCACCCAAATAGGGGGAGATTGTTGGATCCCTAGTTGATTTGGGCTAGGTTCACTAACTTAGGATGTGACCCAACATGTATAGCCAGGGTCAAATTTGTGTCCTAGAGTCTAGGCCAAGTCCTTAGAGTCAATATCAGATGGACCAGCTATCAACAAGACCATCAGAGACTCAAGACTTAGAAGATTTCAAGACCAAGTAAAATGAGTTCAATGTTCGTCGAACTCAGGTCGACGAAAGGCAGTCTCAGCTCGACGATCTTGAGATATTTCTCTGAGCTGAGCTCGATGATCTTCATTCTCTGCTCGACGAAAGCTGGGATACTTCAAGAGACTAAAGTCAGGATAAACTCAAGATTATTCTAAGTCCAACTTCAGGCTTTGGTCAACGAACAAGATTCTGAGCTCGATGAATTTAGATCTCGAGTTCACAACAACCTTCTGTTAGAAGATCTCAGGTCGACAAAGTGAACTTCTCAGGCTGACGAATCCTCAGGTCGACGAACTATGTTTTTTGGTCGACGAATTATGGAACTAGAAGATGCTTGTTGACACTTAGGGCATGTGTCGACACCAACTATGTCGACACTAGAAGATTTGTGTCGACACCAAGATTAATAAGTCGACACCCACCTGTGTCGACACCAGAAGTTTTCATGTCGACACACAGAATATTATTCAACACAAACTATTTGACTAAGTCCAAAATTGTTGCTGAACTCCAATAGACAAATGCAATTGTCAGCTCGACGAACTTCAGACAGAAAAGGCAAAGTTCTGAAGCATGCGAGTTTTGTTATCAGCTCGACGAACTTGGAACTCAGCTCGACGAATATAAGCTATCTGGTCGACGAATACAAAATCTCAGTTTGACGAACTAGTAACTCAGCTCGACGAATTCTGTTATTCGTTCGACGATTCCAGACTTAGAAATTTTCGGCATTCAATCCTCACACAAATGCAATAATTCCTGACAGATTAATGACTCAAACATTCTCTGAATGTAGCCGTTAGAGGAAGCATTAATTGCAGTCTTCTTCAGGAATATTACTTGCTGATTTTCCACGGGACAGTTGGGGAAATGAGTAAATGCCGATTATTCTCAAGGCGTCAGCTTTTATTACAGAGGATTCAAATTTTTGAATCGACATAGAAGAAAATAAGATCTACAATCAGTAGACGCAAGAATTAGAGAACAAGAATATACTCAGTCAGAAAAACACAGACAGATAGACTGACTGCAAGATTTTTTACAGCACCACAAAAGCTTCACACAAAACTCATACTGAAGCTCACAATGATAGGCAGTGATATTCAGAAGAAGAAGAACAACTTTAATATATCAAGAGTCTTCTTCTTCAACATTCTCTCCAGGACTTCTCCAAGGACAATAGATATCAAATCAGTCAAGAAGATCCTGCATCACTGCTTGTCAAGAACACTGATTGAAGACCTATCACCCTACAGCAAAGCTCCAGATCTTTCCTGAATCTTTCTACATATCAGAGGGAGCTTTTGCTATCATCATTCCACATAAGTCTTCTCTCTGATTGTTGACAGAGAAGACAAAATCACTCTCTCACTCCATCCTGTACAAAGGGTTGTCATCTCCCTTCAAAAGTGATTCCTGGTTGCAAGTCTCCTTACCAAAAGACTTGAGTTTATTTTTGGGGACCTGATCAAAACCCATTGGTGTCAGACACCAGAAAAAAAATCTGAGTGGATTCCTACCAAGGGTGGTAGAAGAGTGGATGTACCCAGTTGAAGGGGAACCACTATAAACTTCTTGTGTCGTCTGATTGCTTATCTTTTCCTTTTGTTCTTGCTGTGTGGCTGTGATTAGGTTTAATATTATCTGTATTTCAGTTTTCTATTTACTACACATTTTCAGTTTACAGCAAAAGCTGTAACAGCACATTTATAGGGTCCTAATAAATATTTAAATATACTCTATTCACCCCCCCTCTAGAGTATTGTAGATCTAACCCTTACTTTCAGCGTCTTTTTGCGGATTAAAAATTTGTACGAGCGATACATAGAAAGTAAACAAGAAACCATAGATGACACCTAGAATTATAGTGGTTCCCCAACCTTGGGTACATCCACTTTCACCTCACTGATCTAGCAACACACTAGACTCGGCTACTCTACTATTCTCTCAGATTCAAAACAATCCTACCACTCAGAGCAATGCCCCTACAACTCGGAGTCAAACACTCCTACAAAAATCTCGAAGAACAAAGCTCCTACAACTCGGAGAGGAATATCCTACAGAAATAAAAAGTTGTACAGAAAATATACAAACAGTAATATATCTGATCTGAATCTTTGGCCCTTCTTCCTTCTTGAAATATGAAGCTCTGTCAGAAAAGGATTGAAGAAGACAAAGGAAAAATCTCTGGATCTGAAAACTTTAGTATCAGCATGATCAAGGAATAGATTTGTCGATGTTGAAAATCTTGATCTGTTGAAACTTCTTATTCTGAATCTCTTGGATCGGAGAAAGTCAGCTGTGAAGAAGATGATGTACAATGGCAGAGCTTCCCGATTTAGAATGAAAATTGGGATTCAGAATACTTAGATTTCTCTTGTTAGGGTTAGTCGATTATGAAAAGACCTTTTATAGGACTTCCCTAACGGTCATAATCATTAATGAGAGCCCACGTGGAACAATAAGAAAATAGATCAATTTGAAATTACTTCCGTCAGGTACTTAAGAAATTTCAGAAAAAGAAACTTCAATTCTCGGGAGAGGTAAGTGTTCTCGAGAAAAAAATGTCTGTTTCTCGAGGAGTGATATGAAGTTCTCGAGAAAAAACAGTTAAGAAAAATATAGAGGTGGAATACTGGTATCTCGAGCAATGATGGACCTGTTACTCGAGAACGACTCATCTGTTACTCGAGAACAATAATGCATCTCGAGAAAGAATCTCTGGTTCTCGAGAAAAGAAATTCTGGGTCTCGACAAACAACATCTAGTTCTCGAGAAATATGCTTAAGAAAAATATAGAGGTGGAATTCTGGTATCTCGAGAAATAATAGACTTGTTACTCGAGAACAATAATGCATCTCGAGAAATAATCTTTGGGTCTCGAGAAATAACATCTGGTTCTCGAGAAAAGATTTTGGCCTTCTCAAGAAAAGTCATCGGCATCTTGAGAAAAATACTTAGAGAAAATTTTGACTTAAATTAAGGTAACTCGAGAAGGAGAATTATGATATACTCGAGTACACATTGCTTTCTCGAGAACTGCACTCGGCTTTCTCGAGAACAACTTCTGCTACTCGAATACATGTCTGAGCTTACTCGAGTACTAAGAAATAATTCTACTCGAGTATTATAAGTTCTTCTCGAGAATAATATTTAGTGAAATTCTATTAAGTCTGAAAATTGATTTTCTTCAAGAAATTCAGCAACCATCTTTTCTTCCATATCTTTAGTGCTTGAAAATAAAAGCGTGTCCAAATAGAGAGGCTACACATGAGTCAATACCATGGATCACACAATGAGGGATTACATTGTATGATCCTGTGTTTGGTGACTCATTGTAGACTAACATTGGTTTACACTTGACAATTATATACTACAAACACTTAAATAGAAAGGACATCAAATAAAACTTAATCCATCTTAGTTCAAGGGTGACTTCATACAAATCTGGGTTATTGTGGATATAATACCCAACACCATTCGTTGGAAAGGTCTTTCATAGGGCTACAATTTTTATGTTGAGCTTAGGACCAGATTCTGATAAGATCATACCACAAATCGGGCTTAAAGTCTACTGCGCACAGAAAATATATTTTTTACAACACTTTTGCATGCATCGTAAAAATGGACAAATGACATCAGTTCATCTCCTTCGCCTAGCCATCGCACAAGACACATCCAACTTCTCTCCTCCCTTCATCCCTTATTAGACCACTTATCTTCACGAAATCAAGTCTGCCATCTTCGTAATGAAGAGAGTAGATGATTGAAGACATTATCGCGGCTATCGACTCCATAAAATGAAAGTTCTAACGTGGTCCCTTCCTAAGAAAACTCCATTTAAACTTCCAAATCAAAATATTTTGAACCGATGTCTCCCTAACATTTTTGGGTAGGAGGTTTACGTGATTTCCGACCATGGACCGAGTCCTTCTTGGAGGCATATCTGTGTTCAATATCTGGCGGTATCGTCTTGTTCGTCGTTTTTTAAGGAAGAGGGGGAAGAAGCCGGCTGATGAAGGAAGCCTTTAGGATTTGGATTATAATTTATAAAGAAACAGCTGGTTATTTAGGGTTGAAAGTTTCCATGCCATGTGTCACTCCCTTATTGGACCTAACTTGGTTATAATATAAAAATAGGACTTAAAAAGATAAGGAGATTAATTTCACCATTTTGTACAAGTCCAGAAATACCATAGTCTTTCCCAGGCTGTGAGTAATCAGTCAGCATGCATAGAAAACACTATGTCCATTCATTGTGACTACTCGACGAATCATTGAAATCACTCGACGAATCATCGAGTGTATTGAGTCCATTTCACGAGTCATTTCGACGAATTTTCGAGTCCACTCAATGAAGCTCTCGATGAATTTCGTCGAACCCTTTCGACGAATTTACGAGTCCTTTTGACGAACATCTCGACGAATTTCACAAGTCCTCTTGACGAATTTGGCGCATCCTCTCGACGAGTTCACAAGTCTTCTCGACGAATTCTAAAGTCCTCTTGACGAATTCTCAAGTCCTCTCGATGAATTCACAAGTCCTCTCGATGAATTCACTACAGTCCTGATCTAACTTCCATCCTATGGCCTTGTGTTCACTCCAGGCTTTAGTTGAACAGATCTATCAGATGCCACAGGGCTAGATGTAGCAGTGACAAACTACTCATGCTGAAGTAGTGCATTGTGAAGGGAAAACACATGAAAGATAGTAAGTTCTCCAATTACTATGCTAGCTGTAGCCTATTGGCCAAGGGATCGATCTTCTCCAAAATAGTATAAGGCCCTATGTATCATAGGCTGAGCTTCTTCCTTCCACTTGGAATTCCACCCTCCTGTGTTTTGTATCATAGTTCTTCGTTTGTCAACGCTGAGCCTCTAACATGCAATCTGGGATCATCCAAATCATAGCATGAGTGTCATCGATGTACTCCACTCCCAACACCTTAGGTTCCTCATTCTGAACCCACAATAAAGGGTTTCTGCTCCTCCTACCATAAAGTGCTTCATAAGGCGCCATTCCGATGCTTGCTTGGTGTCCATTATTATACGAAAACTCCACCAACGGTAGAAGTCTCTCCCGTGGTTCTTCCCTATCCAAAACACATAACCACAACAAGTCCTCCATAGTTCTGATTGTTTTCTCAAACTGGCCATCAGTTTGAGGGTGAAAAGTCATGCTGAAGGTCAGGCGAAAGCCTAAAAATGCCTGAACTGCCCTCCATTCCTTGGAGGTGAAGCGACCATCACAGTTTGAGATTATTATCTTGGGCACCATATGGTACCAAACAATTTTTTCTACAAAGAGATACACCAACAGATTAACATGTGCCTACTTTCTCATCAAAATAAACCTGGCAATCTTTGTCATGTTGAAAATTATGAAGTGAAAGTGGGTGATGGAGCAGACCATGCGGTCTAGGCGGTCTGAGTCCGCGGCCTGGGCGGACTGCTGTTGCGGCCTGGGAGGACTGGCCAGGGTGGACTTGGCGGATTGGGCGTCTAGTGGAGCGGCCTGGGTGGTCTATCTTTGGAGGTCTAGTGGAGATGCTCAGCTCGGCCTGCGGTTCTGCAGATCTTGTTCTTGAAGTAACCGGGCGGACTGGAGATTAAATCCGCGGAGATGTGGAGGCCTAAGTTAGAGTCTGCGAAATCTACTATAGCGGATTGGTTTTGGAGATTGTAGGATCGACATTGGTCCTTGTCGAGTTCTCCAGTGATGCGGTGGGTTTTAGCCGCATTCTTTGTGGCGGACTGTCCATGGAGTTGGAGGTCTGGGTTTCGCGTCCACCGAGCTCGTGCCAGTTGTTTGATGGGTTGCTGGACTTGGTCACACTGTGTGACAAGTCCAGGGTATTAGCCGTGTCCGCAGAGTCTGCTATTGACCGGACGATCTGCCTGTTGGTCGTGGACTTGTACGGCAGGTTGATGCAGTGTTCGCTGTTGACTAGGTGATCTGCTTCTTGGTTGTGGACTCATGTGGCGGGCTGAGGCGGTGTTCACGAGCTGTGCAGATTGTATCAATGTCCACATATAGCGTGCAGAGTGATGCAGTATGGGCTGTGGTTGTGTCCGTGTGTTGTGCTATATGACGGACTGGTGCAGTTCTTGCGAGCAGTGTGGGCTGGTGTTGTGTCCGCATGTAGCGTGCGGACTAATGCAGTGAATGGGATGTTGCTGTGTCCACGTACTCCTATATGTATGGACTGGCGCGGTGTCCGCTTGGTGGCGTACTAACCTTGACTTGGCGCCTGGCCAGTTGGCTGGTCCGGCTTAGTTCTTATGGACTCGGCGAACTGGGTTGTGCTAGCTGCGAGCTGGGGTGGTGACTCTATTCACTACGGTGGTGACTACACTCCTCACCCCGCCTATAAATAGACCCCCCCTGGCACATTTACAACAACAGAGTGAACAGGAAGTTGAGCGCAGATCAATTGTTGTGGACTCAGTTTTCCAGGTCGCGCGATTTGAGATTTAACTGGTTGTTGTTTGTAGGTTGTGCGACTAGCACTGTGAAGCCGGGCGTCTGGTTCTGATCAAGGTTAGGAAGTAGTGAAGTTTGCGATTTATAATCAGCGGTTGCAGCAGGTCGCATTTGGCGGCCAACAAGTTTTCTTTCCAGCAATTGAAGTCTAAGTTCAATAACCAGGTCGCCGGTCTCGGCGGGCTTTGCGGTTTGTTCATTCAGTTTGGTGGAGGCTTGAAGAGCAGGCTTCAGCAGAATAACGGGTTGTCCGCGGTTTGTGCGGACTCCGTAGAATGAGAGTAGAAATGCCTTGGCGGTCTCGGCGATCTCGGCGGACTCATCGGTCTTGGAGGCAGTCTGCCCGGCTTGAAGTTTGCTTTTTCTTGTTTTCTTCTCATTGTACTTGGCGAAATCATTTCTCGCCATGTATACCTTGCCTTGTAAAGTTGATAGTGGATTAATGTAACACCCCAAAGTCAAGAGAATCATTTTGAGCAAAATCGGGTTCAGGCATGGGTGACACGGCCTGGGACACGGGCGTGTCCCAGGGCGTGTCAGTTGACACGGCCTGCGACACGGGCGTGTCGCAGGGCGTGTCGAGGTTGTGTCGACGATTGGATGTGGTGTCGACGATTTTCGCTCGACATCGTCGAGAGGGGCACACGGCCCAGGACACGGCCGTGTCGGATGCCGTGTCGAATGCTCGCCGAGTGTTACGCGACGATCGTCGAGTATCGAGTTTCAGTGAGGACACGGCCTGTGACACGGGCGTGTCACAGGGCATGTCAGTGGGCGTCAAATTCAGCTCGACGTCTCGGGTTAGGGCGTGTTTGCGGGACACGGGTGTGTCCTGGTGCACACGGCCATGAACACGGGCGTGTGCCAAGCCGTGTGCCAGGCCGTGTGAAGTCTCGGGTTGATTTGGGATTATTTCTGTTGAGGAACACGGCCTCAGACACGGGCGTGTCTGAGGGCGTGTCGGGTACACGGCCGTGACACGGGCGTGTCACACGGGCGTGTACTAGTTGGATTGAGTCGGTTGTCTGCCGCTTAGGGGGACACGGCCTGTGACACGGACGTGTCACAGGGCGTGTCGGGCCGTGTTCAGGGTTTTCTGGCTAGATCTGAGCCGTTTGTTTCCCTCTTCCTGGATCCAGTGGCTGGGCTTTGTCCAGGTGTTGGGAAGGCCGAAAAAAGGGGATTTAAAACCCTCTTTTATTATCTTCTTCTTCTTCATCTTCATTCCAAGAAAGAAAGGGGAAAGGCCTAAGGGAGAGAGAAGGGAGGAGTCTTCCAGCTGCTGTAGGAGCTGCGGAGTGCGGAGCGAAGATCCGAGAGCGGATTCGTGAAGGCAAGGCCGAGGCGGTGATTTCCATCCGGCTACTTCATGGCGCCGAAGCGATCTTCAAGGGTAACGATCTCCTTCTTGGACATCGAAGTCCTTTCTCTATACATGTGCTTGGAATCCTCCACCAAGAGGTGGATCGCGGAAGTGATTCCTTTGTTGAGTCTGCATTTAGAGTCGGAAATATAGAGTACGGCGTAGGCATGCTGTGTGAAGCCCATCTGGACCGGTAGTCTGGATTGGTGATGTTCATGGGTAAACCGGAGAAGACTCCGTGGCTTTGATGATGTGCAAAACGGATTTCTGTTGTGATGAATGTATGGATGTGATGATTGTGAGGAGGCTTTGGTGAAGCTCCTGGATATGAGATGATCAATTGGTAGCACGCCTGGTTAGTGTGAGATACGCCCGGTTTGTTACACCACTAGGGTGGGTTGATCCAGTTAAGGTAGGATCGATGGGTGGCAATGCTAGGGGAGCCGAGTTAAACCCGGGTTGCTGCACCACATGGTGTGGGTCGATCGGATTAGGAGGGGGATCGATGGGTAGACAATGCCTGGGGAGCTTAGATAAACCCGGCTTGCTACACCACATAGTGTGGGTCGATCTGCTCTGTTTGTGATGCTGTGAGGATGGACCTCTGAGTGGCTTGGGCGGGATGTCGCCAGCCTGCGAGCTGGTGGACTAGGGCCGGTCAACCAACAAGTTAAAACCTCGAGAGACAGCGGTGTACGACGGTGGATTCCGGTACGCCAAGAAGGTGCCCTGAGTGCACGGAGCGTTGGTGGACTCCAGCGTTTGTGATGTGATGTGTTTGTTAGTGGAATAAAGAGAATGATCTATCTATGATGTGATTTGGTGATGTTTGCTGATGCTTGATGAGAAAGGAAGCACTGTATACAGGGAAGGAACCACTACCCCGGGTAGGGGGTAGGGTCGTTATAATGGGTCAGCAATGCTGACCGTTACTTTGTTTTCTGTGTTGGTTTGGATGATGAATTGCAGGTGCTGCGGTTTGGAAAGAATAAGTGGATTGGCTAGCCTGGTGTTCGTAGTCCTTGAAGGCTATGTGAAGATTCGTGGTTGGATTTCATGTGTGGCCGGCCTGCGTGCCGATGTACGAAACCATTGATGTGAAAGAGGAACTTGTAAGGCCATAAGGCCAGGGTGTGTGAGTTGTATACATTCCTGGTGTTTTAATATAAATGTGGTATTTATATATGGGTGGACATTCTGGTTTGAGTTCATGTTAACAAGAAAAATGCTGCGCTAGAATGGAATGAGTTAAGGACACGCATAGATTTGATTTCCACACGTGATTCCTTCGCTTGTCTGTGCTATATGGCGTGGGGCCCCGGCCGGACCCACCGTTATATGTCATGTGATAGGGGGGGCGTTACAAAGTGGTATCAGAGCCAGGTTGAGATTGTTTGGGAGGAGAGAACATAATTGAACTCATGAATGTCCACTAGGAATGTATGTCATGCACATGATGTGCGTGCGTGTGTAGTCAATGTACCAGTACCGTTATGATTTGGAAGAATTTAATGGTGTTCTGTACATTGATAGGTGGCGATGGATGGAGCTGGGCCGTCTGAGCCCCAGCGGTCGGATGAGAGTGCAGCACCCGTGGAAGCGCCGATGCCTCCCTCGGCAGAGGCCATACGGGTGGTAGCGGAGACAGTGCTTGCAGTGTTACAAGCACAACCAACTGGACAGGCAAGACCTGGTGGAAGGCAAGAGCATGCTGCTGAGGTGGTGGAAGTGCAAGCAAGTGACGATGCCTTGTCACGTTTTATGCACTTTCATCCACCTACGTTTGGTGGAGCGCTCTCACCAACGCAGGCAGAAGATTGGTTAGCAAGAGTAAAAAGGGTCCTAACCGCAATCAGGACGGTCGAGGAACAGAAAGTGTTGTTGGCCACTTTTCTTTTGGAAGGAGATGCGAGATTGTGGTGGGATGAAATTGAAGTGCACCACTTGGCAGGTCGAGGTTTAACGGAAGTTTCAATGGAGGAATTCTCCCAAATATTTTTAGCCAAGTATGTGCCGGTGTCGCAGAGGATTGCGATGGAAAATGAGTTTCTCCGTTTGGTGCAGGGTGAGCGCGATATTGATACCTACCTGCATGAGTTTACAAGATTGGGGAGATATGCGGGATCTACCTTTGCGGAGGAAGCGCGAAAGACAAATCGGTTTTATGAAGGATTGCGGGATGAATTGTGGTTGGCACTTCCGAGTTCGGTGAGCCAAGGCTTTCAGGCGTTGGTCGATACAGCTCGTGCCTTGGAGAAGGATATGAAGCGAGTACGAGAGAATAAGAGACTGACAAGGGAAAAGTCAGAGTTTAAAATGTCACCACCGGATCAATCGGAATTTCGCCGACAAGAGAAGAAAAGATTTAGGCCGGTGGACGTAGCTCCGTCGACTGTTTCTTCGGGGACGACGTATGGGTCAGGACGTGTGGATACACGTATCTGCTATAAATGTGGACAGCAAGGACATATAGCAAGATTTTGTCGGAATGCCCCTCCAGGGAGTGAGAAAAAGATAGGTGCGTCATATGAAGAAAAGGGAAAAGCAGTGGCCGAATCAACTGCACCCCGGACGCAACCTAGATTGCATGCGATGGAAGTGCAAGAGCCGCAAAGCTCAGTTGGTGAAATTCAGCCTCGAGCGTTTCATTTATCTTTAAATCGCGAATTTCAAAATCGGGAGGCTGAGCGGAAGTGAACTGTGAGGTGAATTATGTCGATATTATGAATGTTGTGTAAACTATGTTTCTAGATCAGGTGTGATGAATAATAGCTGATGTGCATCACTTTTGACTGAATCGGGAATCGGAACTTGGTGAATCATCCATCGTGATGTATGTAAATGATGTTTCTATATTTGGTGCACTTGTGATTGTGAGGAGATAAATCAATCATGTTGTTTTGTTTTGAGGTTTTATGTGGCTGAATGTGCACAAGTGGAAGTTAGGGAAGCTTGTTGTGTTGTCTGTTTGTTAGTGTGTGCGAAGGCTATGATTTTGTGATGTTGTGACCAATTGGCTGTTTGGAGTCAAATTTCGAGGACGAAATTATTTGAAGGGGGGGAGGATTGTAACACCCCAAAGTCAAGAGAATCATTTTGAGCAAAATCGGGTTCAGGCATGGGTGACACGGCCTGGGACACGGGCGTGTCCCAGGGCGTGTCAGTTGACACGGCCTGCGACACGGGCGTGTCGCAGGGCGTGTCGAGGTTGTGTCGACGATTGGACTTGGTGTCGACGATTTTCGCTCGACATCGTCGAGAGGGGCACACGGCCCAGGACACGGCCGTGTCGGATGCCGTGTCGAATTCTCGCCGAGTGTTACGCGACGATCGTCGAGTATCGAGTTTCAGTGAGGACACGGCCTGTGACACGGGCGTGTCACAGGGCGTGTCAGTGGGCGTCAAATTCATCTCGACGTCTCGGGTTAGGGCGTGTTTGCGGGACACGGGTGTGTCCTGGTGCACACGGCCATGAACACGGGCGTGTGCCAAGCCGTGTGTCAGGCCGTGTGAAGTCTCGGGTTGATTTGGGATTATTTTTGTTGAGGAACACGGCCTCAGACACGGGCGTGTCTGAGGGCGTGTCAGGTACACGGCCGTGACACGGGTGTGTCACACGGGCGTGTACTGGTTGGATTGACTCGGTTGTCTGCCGCTTAGGGGGACACGGGCATGTCACAGGGCGTGTCGGGCCGTGTTCAGGGTTTTCTGGCCAGATCTGAGCCGTTTGTTTCCCTCTTCCTGGATCCAGTGGCTGGGCTTTGTCCAGGTGTTGGGAAGGCCGAAAAAAGGGGATTTAAAACCCTCTTTTATTATCTTCTTCTTCATCATCTTCATTCCAAGAAAGAAAGGGGAAAGGCCTAAGGGAGAGAGAAGGGAGGAGTCTTCCAGCTGCTGTAGGAGCTGCGGAGTGCGGAGCGAAGATCCGAGAGCGTATTCGTGAAGGCAAGGCCGAGGCGGTGATTTCCATCCGGCTACTTCATGGCGCCGAAGCGATCTTCAAGGGTAACGATCTCCTTCTTGGACATCGAAGTCCTTTCTCTATACATGTGCTTGGAATCCTCCACCAAGAGGTGGATCGCGGAAGTGATTCCTTTGTTGAGTCTGCATTTAGAGCCGGAAATATAGAGTACGGCGTAGGCATGCTGTGTGAAGCCCATCTGGACCGGTAGTCTGGATTGGTGATGTTCATGGGTAAACCGGAGAAGACTCCGTGGCTTTGATGATGTGCAAAACGGATTTCTGTTGTGATGAATGTATGGATGTGATGATTGTGAGGAGGCTTTGGTGAAGCTCCTGGATATGAGATGATCAATTGGTAGCACGCCTGGTTAGTGCGAGATACGCCCGGTTTGTTACACCACTAGGGTGGGTTGATCCAGTTAAGGTAGGATCGATGGGTGGCAATGTTAGGGGAGCCGAGTTAAACCCGGGTTGCTGCACCACATGGTGTGGGTCGATCGGATTAGGAGGGGGATCGATGGGTAGACAATGCCTGGGGAGCTTAGATAAACCCGGCTTGCTACACCACATAGTGTGGGTCGATCTGCTCTGTTTGTGATGCTGTGAGGATGGACCTCTGAGTGGCTTGGGCGGGATGTCGCCAGCCTGCGAGCTGGTGGACTAGGGCCGGTCAACCAACAAGTTAAAACCTCGAGAGACAGCGGTGTACGACGGTGGATTCCGGTACGCCAAGAAGGTGCCCTGAGTGCACGGAGCGTTGGTGGACTCCAGCATTTGTGATGTGATGTGTTTGTTAGTGGAATAAAGAGAATGATCTATCTATGATGTGATTTGGTGATGTTTGCAGATGCTTGATGAGAAAGGAAGCACTGTATACAGGGAAGGAACCACTACCCCGGGTAGGGGGTAGGGTCGTTATAATGGGTCAGCAATGCTGACCGTTACTTTGTTTTCTGTGTTGGTTTGGATGATGAATTGCAGGTGCTGCGGTTTGGAAATAATAAGTGGATTGGCTAGCCTGGTGTTCGTAGTCCTTGAAGGCTATGTGAAGATTCGTGGTTGGATTTCATGTGTGGCCGGCCTGCGTGCCGAAGTACGAAACCATTGATGTGAAAGAGGAACTTGTAAGGCCATAAGGCCAGGGTGTGTGAGTTGTATACATTCCTGGTGCTTTAATATAAATGTGGTATTTATATATGGGTGGACATTCTGGTTTGAGTTCATGTTAACAAGAAAAATGCTGCGCTAGAATGGAATGAGTTAAGGACATGCATAGATTTCATTTCCACACGTGATTCCTTCGCTTGTCTGTGCTATATGGCGTGGGGCCCCGGCCGAACCCACCGTTATATGTCATGTGACAGGGGGGGGCGTTACAATTAATGCAAAATCTGTACTTTCTCTTCATTGTCTCTGATACATAGCTCAGTTTATGGTTGGAGTGTTCCTGCGCCTAGTTCGCGTTTTCCGCTTGATCAAGTGATTGGCTTGATAGCTCTGGAAGTGTTTTCTTGATTCCAGAACTACTAGTTGATCAGCTTGATTCAAATTTCAACATGGTAGGTAATAGTGGCTTGAGTAGTGAGCTATGATTAACCTCAGATTGTGCTCTGCGCTTCTGGAAGCTTTGTGATCAGTGGTGTTTTGCAATGGAAGGAGCTTACTGAAGAGGTCTTGGCATTGAGCTTCTTACAGCGACTAACTTCAAGAAGTGGAAGTCATGTATGAAGAGCTATCTCTTGGGTGAAGAGAAATGAGAGGTCGTCGGTGATGAGGACAAGCAAGAGGTCACTGCTCCTACTAGTACTACTGAGGAAGTGAGAGTTTGGAGAAGAACTAATGCAAAGGCAGAGCTTGCTCTCAAACGGGTTATCTCACATGAGCTCTTTGATCACATCTTAGGATGTGAGTTTGCTGTAGAGATTTGTACAACCATTGATGGGTTGTTCAACAGGAAGAATGTGGCAAAGCTGCAGTTCCTAGAGAATGAGTTGGCTAAGACAACTCAAGGTGATCTTTCTATCTCTAAGTTCTTCCTCAAGATGAAGAATCTGTGCGCTGAAATATCAACATTGGATCCTGATGAGCCCATCTCTCAAGAAAAGTTGAAGAGGCACATAGTTCGCGGGTTGCAGAAGGAATATGTGCCCTTTGTGACTTTCGTGAAAGGGTGGGCAACTCAACCTTCTCTACTGGAGCTGAAAAACTTGATAGCGTCATAGGAGAGCTTGGCCAGGCATATGGCCGGTGTGACTATCTCTGAAGGAGGTAGTGAATCTCTCATCACTGAGAAGAAGAAGAAGAGATGGGAGAAGAAGAAGAAGCCTGCTGCTGAAGAAGGGCCTTCAACCTCTTATCAATAAGAGAGGAGCTCTGCTCCTAAGAAGAACTGGAAGAAAGAGTTGAAGTGCTATAGATACAATTAGGCAGGACACTTCAAGCATGACTGCAAGGTCAAGTTGCAACCTGGGTATGTTGCAGGCAAGGAGGGAGCTTGTTCCAGTTCTGAGGAAGCCAGGTGGGGAGGATCCTTCTTGACAAGCACGTGTGTTCGTACTCTTGCCACAGTTGACTACCAAGATGACTGGAAAATAGACTCGGGGTGTGGTCATCATCTCACTAGAGATGAGTTGAAGTTCTCATCTCTGCAACCGTTCTCAAGTAATAAAGCAATTTTTACAGCTGATGATTCTGTTCATTCTGTAGAGAAGGAGGGCGTTGTCTCTTTGGAGAGTGCTCAGCGTCCGCTTACTCTAAGGAGTGTGTACCACATTCCTGGCATGAAGAAAAACTTCTTCTCGGTGACTAATGCATTTGATGCGGGCTTTCATGTTCTGTTTGGCCAAACAGAAGTTAGGTTTCTTCGCAACATATCAGCGATTAAGGCTGATGTTGCTCATGTGGGGAGAAGACTAAGAGACTTGTTTGTCTTATCAACAAGCTCTTATGTTGATCAGATGAAGACTAATGATAGCGCGACTATCTGGCATGAGAGACTAGGGCACGCGGGTATGGACAAGCTAAAAGCTATGTCGATAAGGAGCCTGGTGAGAGGCTTACTGAAGTTGTCCACCTACGGATATGGCCAAATTGTGCACGATGTCAGTACGGTAAGGCTTATCACCTTATGTTTGATAAGTCTCAAACGAGGAGCAAGGAACCATTGGAATGCATCCATGGTGATTTGATGGGGCCAACAGTAACTGCTAGTCTTGGAGGCAGCAGATACATGTTGGTTTTGATCAATGACTACTCAAGATACACTTGGGTGTATTTCATGAAGGAGAAGTCAGCAGCTTTCCAGTTGTTTGTGGAGTTCAAGGAGCTGGTGGAGGGTTGGATTGGCTTGCGGATCAAGAAGTTTAGATCATACAATGGTGGTGAGTTTGTCTCATCTGAGTTCTCTAACTTCTGTAGGAAGCATGGGATCCAGAGGGAGCTTACTTGTGCTCATACTCCACAACAAAATGGAGTAGCGGAGAGGAAGATCCGTCACTTGACGGAAACTTGCAAATACTGGCTTCATGCAAAGGGCATTCCCAGGTCTTTCTGGGCGAAAGGAATGGCCTGCACAACATATGCCATCAATCGCATGCCTCTAAGTCCGATCAACATGAAGTCTCCTATGGAAATGATGTTTAAGGAGAAGCCAAGTGTGGAGCACCTTCGGGTGCTCGGATCAACCTGCTATGTTCATTTCCCGGATGCTCAGAGGACCAAGGTTGATGCGAAGGCGAGTAACCTTGTCTTTGTAGGCTATGATGAGCAAAAGAAGGGGTGGAAGTGTATGGATCATACGACAAGGAAGTTCTTTGTTTCAAGAGACATTGTCTTTGATGAGCTGACATCGTATGTAGGTGGCACTATTGAACTGCAGGACAGAAGGGTTGATGAATGGCAGGAGGAAGCTGCTGAATATCTTTAGGTGGAGCCGCCTGTATCACTAGGAGCTCCGATTGTTTCAAGCTCTGGGGCAGAAGCTTCTAGTTCAGGAAGCAGGGGGAGTGATTCTCTAAGTGTGCCTTAGGAACAGAGTTGGTGCTGAAGAAGCAGCGGAGATGGTGAGCAAGGAGAAGTCTCTTCAGAGATCAAAGAGGACCATTAAGACACCAACTCGGTATTGCGAAGGAAACACGATGAGCTTCGTTACTTGTTTCTTCGCAGGCCCCTTCGATGAGCGGGAGCCTTCAAAGTTTGAAGAAGCCATGGGAGTAAAGGAGTGGGTTGATTCCATGGATGAGGAGATGGCTGCCCTCAAAAAGAATGAAACTTGGGACTTGGTGCACAAGATGGATAGATTTACTCCTATTATTTGCAAGTGGTTCTACAAGCTGAAAAATAAGGCGTATGGAAGCATCGAGCAGTAAAAGGCTCGCCTTGTAGCTCGGGGGTTTTCACAACAGTACAGTGAGGATTATGAGGAGATGTTTAGTCCGGTGGCGAAGATGACTTCAGTACGTGTGGTGATTACTTTGGCGGCTTGCCAGGGTTGGAGGATGTGGCAGCTGGATGTAAAGAATGCTTTTTTTACGGGGAGATTAACAAGGACATCTTCATGGATCAGCCACTTGGGTATATATCTAAAGAACATCCGGACTATGTCTGCAAGCTCCGAAAAGTGCTTTATGGGTTGAAGCAGGCTCCTTGAGCCTGGTTTGAGAAGATTGCCGAATACCACCAGTTCTGTGGATATCTGGCTTCGAACTCAGATTCGAGCCTGTTCGTTAAGAAGATGGGGGAGCTTCTAGTCTTGGTGCTATTGTACATGGATGACATGATCATTACGGGGAACTCCAAGGAGGAAGTAGCTAGGCTCAGGGCAGTGCTAGCTATCAGATTCAAGATGAAGGATCTTGAACTTGAGGTGGAGAGGAACGAGAGCGGCATACTCGTGTCCTAGAAGGGCTATGCGGAATGGATCGTTCAGCGATTTGGCATGCAGGAGGGGAAGAGTAGCTCTACTCCATTCGATTCAGGCATCAAACTTTTGCGAGATGAGGGGAGGATTCTTTCGGATCCTTTAGTGTTTCAGGATCTAGTTGGGAGTCTTATTTACCTAACGATTATAGGGCCAGAAATTACTTATGTAGTTGGCCGAGTAAGTCAGTATATGGCGGAACCCAGGAAGCCTCATCTCATGGAGGCTAGGAATATCCTTAAGTACGTGAAGGCCACTTCTGACATGGGTCTCCTGTATAGGAGATACACGGAGTTTGTTCTTCAAGGGTACTCAGATGCTGATAACGGGGGAGATTCAGATGACCGGAAGTCAACATCCAGTTACGTCTTCACTTGTGGATCGGGGAGTATATCTTGGTGCAGTAAGAAACAAGACTTAGTGTCCGTCTCTACTACGGAAGCAGAATACAAGGCTTTGGCCTTGGTAGCTCGAGAAGCCATCTGGCTCAGGAGATTAGTAGAGGACATCTATGAAGAAGTGCGCAGTCCTACTTTGCTGAGCGTTGAAAATGAGAGTGCCCTGAAACTGGTGAATAATCCAGTTTGTCACGCTCGGGCCAAGCACATCGAGATTGAGCACCACTTCATATGAGAGAAGGTGTTGGAGGGATCTCTGATGGTAGAGCATATGCGGAGTGAGGACAACATCTCAGACATCTTCACGAAGCCATTGCTAAAGGTGCCGTTTACATGGTTATGAGGATTATTGGGCTTGATGACCACTTCTCACTTCAAGGAGGAGTGTTGAAAATTATGAAGTGAAAGTGGGTGATGGAGCAGACCGTGCGGTTTCGGCGGTCTGAGTCTGCGGCCTAGACGGACTGGTGTTGTGGCCTGGGAGGACTGGCCAGGGTAGACTTGGCGGCTTGGGTGTTTAGTGAAGCGGCCTGGGTGGTCTGTCTTTGGCGGTTTGGTGGTGGTGCTCAGCTCAGCCTGCGGTTCTGCAGATCTTCTTATTGAAGTAACCGGGCGGATTGAAGATTAAATCCGCTGAGATGTGGTGGCCTAAGTTAGAGTCAACGGAATCCGCTATAGCAGACTGGTTTTGGAGATTACGAGATCGACATTGGTCCTTATCGAGTTCTCCGGTGATGTGGTGGGTGTTAGTTGCATTCTTAGTGGCGAACTGTCCATCGATTTGGCGGTCAGGGTTTCATGTCCGCCTAGCTCGTGCCAGTTGTTTGGTGGGCTGCTGGACTTGATCACACTGTGTGACAATTCCAGGGTGTTAGTCGTGTACGTAGAGTCCGCTATTGACCGAGCGATCTGCCTGTTGGTCGTGGACTTGTGCGGCGAGCTGATGCAGGGTCTACAGAGTCTGCTGTTGACCGAGCGATCTGCCTGTTGGTCGTGGAGTCATGTGGCGGGCTGAGGTGGTGTTCACGAGTTGTGCGGACTGTCTCCATGTCCGCATATATTGTGCGGACTGATGCAGTATGGGTTGTGGTTGTGTACGTGTGCTGTGCCGTGTGGCAGCCGAGTGCAGTGCTTGCGAGCAGTACAGGTTAGTGCCATGTCCGTATGTAGTATGCGGACTGACACAGTGAATTGGATGTTGATATGTCCCTGTGCTGCTATATGTACGGACTGGCGCGTTGTCCGCCTGCTGGTGGACTGACCTTGACTTGGCGCCTGACAAGTTGGCTGGTCCGGCTTAGTCCTTGCGGACTCGGCGGACTAGGTTGTGCTAGATGCGAGCTGGGGTGGTGACTCTATTCACTAGGGCAGTGACCACACTCCTCACCCCGCATATAATTAGACCCCTCGACACATCTACAGCAATGGAGTGAACAGTAAGTTGAGCGCAGATCAATTATTGCGGACTCAATTTCCAGGTCGCGAGATTTAACTGGTTGCTGTTTGTAGGTTGTGCGGCAAGCACTGTGAAGCCGGGCATCTGGTTCTGATCAAGGTCAGGAAGCAGTGAAGCTTGCGTTTTATAATCAGCGGTTGCAGCATGTCGCATTTGGCGGCCAAGCAGTTTTCTTTCCTACAATTGAAGTCTAAGTTCAATAACTAGGTCGCCGGTCTCGGCGGGCTTGGCGGTCTGTTCATTCAGTTCGGCGGCGGCTTGTAGAGCAGGTATCATCAGAATAACGTGTTATCCGCGGTTTGTGCGGACTCCGTAGAATCTGAGTAGTAGCGGCTTGGCGTACTTGGCGGACTCAGCGGTCTTGGAGGCAGTCAGTCCGGCTTGAAGTTTGCTTTTGCTTGTTTTCTTCTCATTATACTTGGCAAAATCATGTCTCTCCATGTATACCTAGCCTTGTAAAGTTGATAGTGGATTAATTCAAAATTTGTGTTTGCTCTTCATTGTCTCTGATACATAGCTCAGTTTATGGTTGGAGTGTTCCTGCACCAAGTTCTTATTTTCCGCTTGATCAAGTGATTGGCTTGATAGCTCTGTAAGTGTATACCTGATACCAGAACTATCGGTTGATCAGCTTGATAGAAATTTCAACAAAGCGATCTACAATCTCCCAAACTGAATCATTCCCTTAGCGAGATCGGGGAAGATCATGAACAAAATCCATGGAAATATCCTCGAACTTCCACTCTGGGATGGGCAACGACTGCAATAATCCACCAGGTCTCTTGTACTCCACCTTTACCTTCTGACAAGCCTTCCAGTGTGTAATATAGTACGTGACATCTCTCTTGATTCCTCGACAAAACATGGTCCTTCGCAAGACAGTGTACATTGTGGCAATTCTGGGATGCACCGAATACTTGGTGCAATGGGCCTCTCTGAAGATGTTTTCCCGAACCCCACCACCCGCGGGAATGTAAAACTGCCATAGAAATGAATGAGGTATTCATTTAGCATGTATTCCTCAGCTGATCCTCCCACAATTGATTGGAACATGTTGGCCAAAGTAGCATCCTTTCCTTGCTCTGCCCGAGTCCGGTCTTGAATGTCACAAACTATGCTCATGGTAGACAGTTACTCTCTATAGGCCTCAGGATAAGCCTTAGACACCTGCATAATCTCCGTATATTCAAGTACACTATACAACTTAATAGACATTATTTGGGACTCAGGTCTTCAAACAGGTGCCTTCCTTCTTAGAGCATCTGCCACCGAGTTCTCCTTCCTGGGGTGGTAGTTCGATATAAACTAATAATCACATAGAAACTCTAGCCACCGCCGCTATCTCAAGTTCAGATATTTTTGTGCGTGGATTTAATTTAAGTTCTTATGATCTGAAACGATCTTGTAGTGGATGCCATATAGATAGTGTCTCTAAATCTTCAACTCGGAGACCACTGTTCCCTGCTCTAAGTCATGCACTTCATAATTCACTCCATGTTTCTTGATCTACCTAGAAGCATACACAATCACATGCCCATGTTGCATCAATACCGCCCCATAACCAGATATTATGCATTTGTATAAATCTGGAATCCTTCCTTCCCAAATGGTAGGGAAAGGATTTGTGTAGAGGTAATACGATCCTTCAACTCTTGGAAAGCAGCTTCACACTTGGGTGCCCTCACAAAAGGTGCACTCTTCCTTATCAGAGTAGTGAGGGGAAGTGTGATCTTCTAAAACCCATCCACAATCTTGCGATAGTACCCAGCAAGTCCGAGAAAACTTCGCACATCGACCACTATCCTCAAAGGAGACCACTCCTTCACAACACACACCTTGTTTATAATATAAAAATTGGACTTAAAATGACACGACCATTAATTTTGCTATTTTGTACAACTTCTGAAGGACCATAATCATCCCTGGGCCGCGAACAGAGTCAGCACAAAAATGCCAGGTCCATTAGTCGTGTATACTCGAGAAATCATCGAAATCACTAGATGAATCATCAAGTGCATCGAGTCCGTTACACGAGTAATTTCGACGAATTCATGCATCCTCTCGACAAATCTCTCGACAAATTTCATTGAACCCTCTCGATGAATTCACGAGTCCTTTCGACGATTTTCACAAGTCCTCTCAAGTCACCAAAATGACAACAAAACACATATGATGGTCTAGCTCGAAATGGGACATTACAACCCTAACCTTCCAAACCCTCAAATGAGGAATGAAGATGAAGGAGAATCCATCTGCCCTACTTAGGGTTCACAGACGGGCATTCCTATGCCATCCAATCAAGTTTTAAGAAGACCAGACATCCAGAAATTATCACTTATGGAACTGGGTCTGCCTGCTACCGCCGGGCGGTAGCTACCTACCGCGCCATGTTAGCTCACAGAGCCACTATCCACCACAGACCGTTGCACTACCGCCAACAGTAGATCTATCACCGGGCATTATCTACTCAACGCTTTCATCTCGATGCTTTCTTCTTGTTACACTCATCTCGACGCACTCGACAAAAAAGGGCTACTGCCGGGCAGAAGCTACCTAGCGCCGTGCGGTAGCGTCCAGAGACTCCAAATTTCTTAAACAAGAAAAATGGGGTGTTACAACTCCACCCCCCATAAAATAATTTTGTCCTCAAAATTTAACGTGCAATCAAAAAAATAAGCATACACTAATCAAACAGCTTCTGGAAGTCTTCCCGCATCACTTGCTCGTGCTCCCAGGAGAATTTATCCCGCCTGTAGTTATTCCAACGCACTTTCACGAGCTTAACCTCTTTATTCTGCAACTACCGCATTTTTTAATCCTCTACACAAATCGGATGATCTCTCATCCTCAAGTCGTTTTCCACAGTCACCGCAGCCGACTCGATCACAACACTTGCCTCCACCAAAGCTTTCCTCAACACTGAGACATGGAAAACATCGTATAATCCACTCAGCTCTGCAGACAACACCAACCTATAAGCTGCTTCTCTGATGCACTCCGTAACTTTGAATGGCCCCAAATACCTTAAACTCAACTTCTTGAGTCACCGAATCCGCGAAACACCTTTGAACGGCTTAATCTTTAAATAGACAAAGTCGCCCACTGTGAACTCCACATTCCTGTGGCGCGCATTGAAATACTTTGTCTACCAATCCTGAGCAACTTTCAGGTGCTCCTGAATTATCTACAACAACTCACAAGCATAGAACACCACTTCTTTTCCCAAAAGTTTGATGTCTCCCGCCTCTGTCCAATACATCAACGTTCGACACTGCCTTCCACACAAAGCCTTGTATGGTGCCATCTTGATACTCGCCTTGAAACTATTGTTATAAGAAAATTCCACGATGAAAAAGTGGTCTTCTCACTTCTTCCAAAAATCAAGGGTACACATTCTCAGCATATCTTCCAAAGTACAATTTGTCCTCTCCGTTTGACCAACAGTTTGGGGATGGAATGTCATATGAAACTTGAGCTTTGTGCCCAGACTTTTCTGCACTATTCTCCAGTCCTTGGACGTAAACCATCCATCGCGATCACTAACGACGCTCTTAGGAACCCCGTGCAGCTGCACAACGTTGCAAACATATAATTCAAAAAGTTTCTCCACACTGTTCTCCTTCCTATTCAGAATAATGTGATCTACCTTGGTCAGGCGATACACAACCACCCAAATTGCATCGTTACCCCTCTCCAACCAAGGCAACCCATGTAGTCCATGTAGATTTCGTCAAATTTCCACTAAGGAATAGGAAGGCCTTTAGGAACCCGCCTGACCTCTAACACTCTGCTTCACTAAGGCACAAGTCTGGCACTAGCTCACATATAAAGATACATCCCGCTTAATCCCAGGCCACCAAAAGGATTTCTTCATATCCAAGTACATTTTCGTACTACCCGGGTGAGTGGAGTACTTCGTGAAGTGGGCCTCAAACATCAACTCCTCACGGAGCATGCCGAACTATGGTAAACAAACCCTTCCATCCTACTTTAAGATCCCATCAACCATCTCCAAGATACTACCCTCACCTTTGTAAGCTTCCTCCACTAATGGATGGAACTCTACATCCATATTGGTCACCTCCCGGATACAATCAGGTAAGTCACATTGCAACTCTATCCAATTCAACCAAGTTATACTAAACTCCCCTCACACTACACAAACAATGCCAAGGGACTCAAAGTACCACACAAACCACTCATCATGAGCTTCAATCCATTCCCTTGCCCATAATGTTTCCTACTCAAGGCATATACCACCACGTTGGCCTTACCTGGCATGTATTGAATCTCTATATCATAGTCCCCAAGGAACTCGACCCACCTACGCTGCCGCATGTTCAAGACTTTTTGATCCAAAAGATACTTTAGGATTTTACGGTCTGTGAAGATATCCACCTTCGCGTCATACACGTAGTGCCGCCACAACTTTAGTGCAATGATTACCACCACCAGCTCCAAGTCATGGACGGGGTAATTACTCTCATGAGATTTTAACGGTCTAGACCCATAAGCTATCACGTTTCCATGTGTACAAGCATGCAACCCAAACCGCAACCTGACACTTCGCTAAAAATATGAAATCCTTCAGTCCCCTTAGGAAGAATTAGGATTGGAGGCGACATCAATCTTTCCTTCATGGTTTCAAATGCTCAGTCACACTCTTGCATCCACACAAACTTCTAGTCCCTACGAGAAAGAGAAGTGAGGGGCAAAGCTATTTGCGAAAAGTTTTCCACAAACCTTATGTAGTACCTTGCTAGTCCAAGGAAACTCCTGACTTCCGCCACGGTTCTCAGAACTGGCTGTAACACCTCCATCCATTACAAGACATATAATAGAAGGTCCGGCCGGGGCCCTACACCATATGCCACAAACAGGCGGCGAAGTTACAGGTTAATATCAAAAACCATTCGCATCCTAACTTAGGGCATTATAGCGGAAGCTTTTAAGTTGTTTGAACTCATCTCATTTGAATGTCCATAATATATAAACCATCATTTATATATATATCAACACGGAGGAATGTTCTCCAAAAACACAGCCAGTCTGGCCTTATGGCCTTACAGTTAAGCTTTATAGCCACACATGATAATAACATCATATGAACTTATTTGGCCTTCGAGGGCCAGCAAAGCAGCAACAACAACAAGGGCTTCAGCCTCCTATTTTTCGCTCGGTTCTCCTACACCTGCACGGGACAATCCATTGCAATGGTGGCAAACAAGGCAATGGCCAGCATTCAGCTGACTAATTTATAACGACCCTACCACTTACCTGGGGAAGTGGTATTCCTTCCCCGCAGGCATAGCATTTTACAAGTAGATATATCACACAATGTGCACTCATGCACAACCAATAGATCACAAACGTCGACCACGCGGCCCGACGCTCCGTGCACTCAGGGCACATTATTGGTGTACCGGAAATACCACAATCCCACTGCCGTTCATGGCACATTCTTGGTGTACCAGAAATACCAAGGTCCCACCGCCGTTCGAAGGATTGAAGCCCAACGATAAACTTGAGCATTTCACTCCATGGCCTTCAGTCGGAGACTATAGTCTTAATGGCGCGCAAGCCTAACACTCTCATTATGTGATTCTGCTGAATGCTAATAAATCAGGCAATCATGGTAGACATCCATAACGCGGAGACAGTTCAGTCTTTTCCCATTGTTCAAATCGTTAGTTCAATGACCAGACTAACGCAGGTCGGCCTCCCCTTATCCATTTGGCACGAAGCCAATTAAAGATCTCACAAAGCTCACAAATAGCCACACTATCCACTAAGGACTGGCTTTACAATCGCAAGTTAGCTAGGAGCCATCGCCAGCGACACTCACTATCGCCCAGCGTTAGCGGCAGAACTCATTTTCCATCCCCAGCCCTAACCTTATCTGGATCAACCTGTTGGAGTTACCATTGTGATCTGGAAGTGATCAAACATATGATCTCACTGCCAACGCGATATGAGCCTGCAGGGTCGCACATAAGAGATGTGGAGAAGTTGGATAATTGACTGTGTTGGTAAAAGTTACCAATCACCGACCTGAATGGGGTCTTGGGCAAAGTGTTGCCTTAAAGGATCGTCGGGTTGGGCAAATGTTGCCTTGGAGGGCTGGTAAGATTGTCGTCCGAGGGTCGATAGCATTCGTCGAGAATAGTCTTTCTGATTCCCGCCGATCGACGAGAATCATCTCTTTGATTCTCGCCGATCGACGAGAATCGTCGAGAATCAATATGTTGATTCTCGACGATCGACGACTTCGACATGTATCGTCGACCGCGGCTCGACGATCGACGAGTATCGTCGTGTATCGTCGAGCGCGGCTCGACGATCGGCGAGAATCGTTGAGTATTGTACTCTGATTCTCGCCGATCCATGGTGATACTCGTCGACTGATTCTCGCCGAACCTGCTCAGTGATTCTCAACGATTGTCGTCGATTCTCACCGATTGATACTCGCCGATTCTGAACCCTATTTCTGGGTGGTCTGCGGATAGCGAAGTTTCTAAGTCTTTTATGCCTTGGGTATAAAAGGGATACTTAGGGTTTTATCAGATTTTAAGCTTTTGGCTGCTGTGCGAATCGAACCCGACGGAAACCGTTCCGCGATCGTTCCGCCAATCCCGAATCCCGCCGCCGACGGAAGGGTTCCGCCGCCGTCGTGCTCGCTCCGCTGACCTCCTCTTCTCCGGCGACCGTCGCTGGTGCTGCTCTTCCTCGCGCGGACCTAGCAGTCCGTGGAATAGCAGAGGTGCGGTCTTCTCCTTCCCAATCTTCCGTGTGACGGAAAGCCCGGTGTTCTCCCGCTCGTGTGGACTTCTGCAGAAACGTGGACATTATTCCACGTAGAACTCGCCGCTAGCAGGAAGCAGAAATTTGGAGAATCTCCGTTGAGTTGTGACTCAACGCCACCGAGGTAATTTTTGCCTAGTTTTTGCTAACTTCTTGATTCAACGTTCATGGCCCGATCCACATATCTTTGGGTTTTTCTTGATGTTTTTCTTTTCCGCTGCGTGCACAAGCGTTGTGCCAACCCCATAGAGAAACCCAACAGTGGTATCAGAGACAGGTTTCGGCCATGATCGTTGTTTTGGAAGTTTGTTATTCCAGTGCGTGTAAACCTAGGGATTTAGAAGTGTTCTAAATGCCTAGATTTAATCTTGGTTCCCCGCCAAGAACCTCTGGAATTGTGTGGTAATTTCTAAGTGTTAGAAATTGTTGTCTCCTTAGCAGTAACCATCCCTCGAGTATGTTTTGGATTATGAATCCAACATAGAGAGATGAGCTTGTCTACTGCTTTAAGTTGAGTTGTCTTTGCCTTTGTCCAATGCATGTAAATCTGAGGATTTGGAAGTTTCCGGATGTTCAGATTTAGCCCTTCCTTCTATCAAATGTTGATGGTGTCAGGATGTGCACATAAGGGATGCATGTGGTTTTAGAAATTTTGTTTTTCTTTGGATGTGCACATTGATCAAATGTTGATCATGGTTAATTGTTAACCTATAATTGAAAATCCCTTCATCAAATATTAAGTGTTCGGATTCCTTCCGATGGATGACACTCTTCCTGCCTCGATCGATGAAGTGTGGGCTTGCCAAAGCAAGGTGCATTAATCTATCTTGGTAAGGGTGCGAGCGGATAATTGTGATATCCCACTGTCGACATCGGGTCCATCTTAACTAGGTGACCTCAAAGGTTGAGTGCCTAGAGGCATAGGGTTGGCATGCACCATATGATGGATGCGAATAAGGAGTTATTCACCAACCATACAAGAATTGCATGAGGATGCAATTGGCAAGAGTTGCCTACCTAAATAACCGCATCGTGAGAGGAACGCCAAAGCGGACTCATAGTGTTGGTGAAATACGGATCTTGTCCACTAAGAGAGTAGCTCGCATGAACTCTCCGAATTGTTAGTGAGGGCTATCATTTCGAATAAAATAGTGGGAGTAATTTTAATTGAAGTCCAAATTAGAATAAATTGTAATTGTAATTTAGGTGCTGATTTTATCCTGCATAAATTCTTGTAGAATTCCATGGCAAGTGTTTCACACTCCACCTTGTCTCTGAGAGCCATCCTTGAGAAGGACAAGCTCAGTGGGACAAATTACATGGACTGGTACAGGAACCTGAGAATTGTTCTCAGGCAAGAGCGAAAGCTCTATGTCTTGGAAGAAGAAGCCCCCAAGGTGCCGACCGGGAACTCTTCCCGTGCTGAGAAAGATACTTATAAGAAGTATACTGACGATGCTTTAGATGTCGAATGCCTTATGCTTGCCACTATGAACTCTGAGCTTCAGAAGCAACATGAGAACATGGGGTGCAAGGAGATTGACGAGCATCTCAAGAAAATGTTTCAAGGGCAGGCTCGTCAAGAGAGGTTCGACATCACGAAAGCGTTGTTTCAGTGCAAGATGGGAGTTCGAGACTCAGTAGGGACTCACGTACTCAAGATGATTGGGTATATCGAGAACCTTGAAAGGCTGGGTTTTCCTCTTGGTCAAGAGTTGGCCACGGATCTGATCCTGCAATCGTTGCCGGACAGTTATGAGCAGTTTGTCTTGAACTAAAACATGAATGAGATAGACAAGACACTGCCCGAACTCCTAGGCATGTTGAGAACTGCCGAAATCAACATGAAGAAGGCCAAGCCTGCCAGCCCCATACTGATGGTGCATAAGGGCAAGGGCAAAGCCAAGGGTTCCAAGAAGACGAAGGTGGGACCTAAGTCATATCTTGAGCCCAAGTCTTCAGCACTGATGAAAAAGAAAAGCACGGTGAAGGAAGGGAAATGCCACCACTGTGGCAAGGCTGGTCATTGGAGGAGGAACTGTCCTTCGTACATTGAGGGTCTGCAGAAATTGAGGGGAGGTATGACTTCCGCTTCAAATGTTTACGTTATAGAGATAAACCTTTCTGCTCCTTCATCTTGGGTATTGGATACCGGATGTGGTTCTCACATTTGTACAAATGTGCAGGAACTGGGAAGGAGAAGATTGCTGAGTAAAGGAGAGGTGGACCTCCGCGTCGGCAATGGAGCAAGAGTTGCTGCTGTAGCCGTAGGGGTTTATCGTCTTTCTTTGCCCAGTGGGCTTGTAATAGAACTAGATAACTATTATTTTGTTCCGGCCATAACTAGAAACATTATATCTATTTCATGTTTGGACATGATTGGATTTTCTTTTATAATTAAGAACAATTGTTGTTCTATATTTAAGAATGATGTTTGTTATGTTGTAGCCCAATTATTTAATGGTCTGTATGTTTTGAACTTGGACCATCTGATCTGTAATGTAGAAAATAATAAAAGACTAAGAACAAATGACTCGAACCCTACTTTTCTCTGGCATTGTCGTTTGGGCCATATCAACGAGAAGCGCTTATCCAAGCTCCATAGAGATGGACTCTTGGACTCATTTGATTATGAATCATTTGAGTGATGCGAATCTTGTTTGTTAGGCAAGATAACTAAAGCTCCTTTCACTGGTTATACTGAGAGGGCTGAGGATCTCTTGGGTGTTTTATATAGTGATGTATGCGGACCCATGAGTTCCATGGCTAGAGGTGGGTATTTCTACTTTGTTACATTTACTGATGATTTCAGTAGATACGGATATGTGTATCTTATGAAGTGCAAATCCGAGACCTTTGAAAAGTTCAAAGAGTTCAAGAATGAAGTAGAAAACCAGTTGGGTAAAAGGGTTAAAGCACTCCGATCTGATCGAGGTGGCGAATACCTGAGTCATGAGTTCCGTGATCATCTGAAAGAGTGTGGTATTGTATCACAGCTCACTCCACCTAGAACACCACAACATAATGGTGTGTCTGAGAGGAGAAATCGTACTCTGTTAGACATGGTACGTTCGATGATGAGCCATGCAGACTTGGCTGTTTCCTTTTGGGGTTTTGCTTTAGAGACTGCTGCAATGACATTGAATCGCGCTCCAACAAAAACGGTTCTGAAGACACCATATGAGATATGGACTGGGAAGCATCCTAGTATGTCGTTCATTAAAATTTGGGGCTGTGAGGCATACGTGAGACGTCAAATGCCTGACAAGCTGGAACCCAAATCGGATAAATGTTATCTGGTGGGATATCCTAAGGAAACGAAAGGGTATTACTTTTACCTACCGTCTGAGGGCAAAGTGTTTGTCGCAAGGACTGGTGTCTTCTTGGAGAAAGAGTTCTTATCAAGAAAGACTGAAAAGGTAGAGCTTGAAGAAGTTCAAGAACCACATGTAGTAAATGAACCAGAATTGGATTCTGAGACAGGACTACAAGATGTTGTAGCTAGAGAACCTGCTCAGGGAACACAAGTCCTACATAGATCTGGTAGACCGAGGTTTGAGCCTGAGAGATATGGATTTCTCGTGTCTCAAATAGGTAATGTGTTGCTTATGGATCATGATGATGAACCAGCAACCTACCAAGAGGCTATGAATGGACCGGACTCCGACAAATGGCTTGAGGCTATGAAATCCGAAATGGACTCCATGTATGCAAACCAAGTTTGGAACTTGGTGGAACCACCTGAAGGGGTACGACCCATAGGGTGCAAGTGGGTCTTCAAGAAGAAGACCGACATGGATGGGAATGTACAGACATTCAAAGGGTGACTGGTGGCTAAGGGTTTCAAGCAAATTCATGGTATTGACTATGATGAGACCTTTTCCACTGTTGCTATGGTAAAGTCCATAAGGATATTGCTTGCTATTACTGCGTATTATGACTACGAGATCTGGCAGATGGATGTCAAAATGGCTTTCCTTAATGGAAACCTCCTTGAGGAAGTGTATATGACATAACCCGAGGGTTTTGTATCCCCAGATGAAGCCACTAAAATATGCAAGCTGAATAAGTCCATTTATGGACTGAAACAGGCCTCTCGAAGTTGGAATCTTCGTTTTGATGAGAAAATCAAAGAGTTTGGTTTCATCAAGAATGAAGATGAGCCTTGTGTTTACAAGCGAATCAGTGGGAGCATTGTTGTCTTCCTGATATTGTATGTAGATGACATACTATTGATTGAGAATGACATTCCTACCCTGAAAGTTGTTAAGAACAACCTAGGGAACTGCTTTTCAATGAAGGATTTGGGTGAAGCGACTTATATACTTGGTATTAAGATCTATAGAGATAGATCGAAGAAGTTGCTGGGTTTGACCCAGAGTACGTACATCGAAAAGGTGTTGAAGCGGTTCAACATGCTTGAGTCCAAGAAAGGATTTTTGCCCATGTCTCATGGTGTGAATCTCTCTAAGAACCAGTGTCCAAAATCTTGTGAAGATAAGGACCGCATGAAGTTGATTCCATATGCTTCGGCAATTGGATCAATCATGTACGCGATGTTATGTACTCGACCCGATGTCTCCTTTGCTTTGAGCATGACTAGCAGGTATCAGTCAGACCCCGGTGAGTGTCACTGGATTGCAGTCAAGAATATCCTGAAGTACTTGAGAAGGACTAAGGACGTGTTCTTGGTGTATGGTGGAGAGGAAGAGCTCGTTGTAAGTGGTTACACAGATGCTAGCTTCCAAACTGATAGAGACGACTCCAAGTCTCAGTCAGGTTTTGTGTTTTGCCTGAATGGAGGAGCTGTGAGCTGGAAGAGTTCCAAGCAAGAGACAGTTGCTGATTCTACAACATAGGCCGAGTATATCGCAGCAGCTAATGCGGCGAAGGAGGCTGTATGGATTAGGAAATTCATCGACGAGCTTGATGTAGTTCCTAGCATTGTTGGTCCCGTAGTTCTCTACTGTGATAACAATGGTGCAATTGCACAATCTAAGGAACCTAGATCTCATCAGCGCTCCAAGCACATACTCCGGCGGTTTCATCTTATTCGTGAGATTGTCGAACGAGGAGATGTAAACATTTGCAGAGTGCCGACTGAGGATAATATTGTGGATCCGCTGACAAAGCCTCTCGCGCAGAGAAAGCATGATGGTCATACTAGATCGATGGGTATACGATACCTAAATGATCAACTCTAGCGAGAATCTTGTGGGTTGCATGTAATCTTATATTTTGTTGGCTGTTTGTTCATATGATGAACTATGTACCTAATTTTCCTTTTACAATTAATGGCAAATTCTTTTATTATGTTTTTCTATATGATAGTTAAATGTTAACATAATAGATACCCTTAGAATGTTCGCTTCCATGGGACATCAAGTACGTGACTTGAATGTGAGAGCCCATGATTTATTTGAAGCTTCATTCTTAAAGGTCCCTGGTCGAGTATCATCAAAGAAGCTAAGGGTGATGATGGTGCATGAAGACTAGCACGTGTGTTGACTGATGACCGGTTCTCACAGGTCATGATATTGTGATATCAAGTCATCACGTGGGTACTTGTTAGTGAACAAGTTGTACTGGACAGACCCAACCTGAGACTGCTCTGTGGATTGTCATCCAATCGTGTCACGAGTAGGTCTCAATTGACAATGGTGTTGTAGTCCTTTAACCTGAAGTCACAACATTCATCAAGTGAGGAAGAGCGTGCTTTGATGCCATCTAAAGTCTTCCTTGAGAAAGGTTGATGATAAGGGTGGTTGTTGGGAATGTTACGAATCATTTGGGTGTTTGTGTGTGAGCAGATATGGGATTTGTCCTCCTGTATGACAGGAGTTGCATCCATGGGACCCTTGATGGAACTGGACTGAGAAATGAATGGCCATGCTCGGTTGAGTCAATATGTGATATTGGACTCACCATTCTCTGGAAGTCCGTCCTGGATCAAGAAACTTGGATTGAGCCATTACGAGGGTGACACGGTCCATGCCTCTAGTTCTTTCCGGATGTAAGGGACAAAGACTACGATGATACATTGGTCATAAAGGCTTATGAGTTATGGACTCTTATTGCTTGGGGAACAATGATACATTGCTAGATGCCGCTCATTGTTTGTGAGGTTTTTGCTTTGATACTTTCGAGATCAAGTGGGAGTCTGTTGGAGTTACCAATGTGATCTGGAAGTGATCAAACATATGATCTCACTGCCAACGCGATATGAGCCTGCAGGGTCGCACATAAGAGATGTGGAGAAGTTGGATAATTGACTGTGTTGGTAAAGGTTGCCAATCACCGACCTGAATGGGGTCTTGGGCAAAGTGTTGCCTTAAAGGATCGTCGGGTTGGGCAAATGTTGCCTTGGAGGGCTGGTAAGATTGTCGTCCGAGGGTCGATAGCATTCGTCGAGAATAGTCTTTCTGATTCCCGCCAATCGACGAGAATCATCTCTTTGATTCTCGCCGATCGACGAGAATCGTCGAGAATCAATATGTTGATTCTCGACGATCGACGACTTCGACATGTATCGTCGACCGCGGCTCGACGATCGACGAGTATCGTCGTGTATCGTCGAGCGCGGCTCGACGATCGGCGAGAATCGTTGAGTATTGTACTCTGATTCTCGCTGATCCATGGTGATACTCGTCGACTGATTCTCGCCGAACCTGCTCAGTGATTCTCGCCGATTCTCACCGATTGATACTCGCCGATTCTGAACCCTATTTCTGGGTGGTCTGCGGATAGCGAAGTTTCTAAGTCTTTTATGCCTTGGGTATAAAAGGGATACTTAGGGTTTTATCGGATTTTAAGCTTTTGGCTGCTGTGCGAATCGAACCCGACGGAAACCGTTCCGCGATCGTTCCGCCAATCCCGAATCCCGCCGCCGACGGAAGGGTTCCGCCGTCACATGCTCGCTCCGCTGACCTCCTCTTCTCCGGCGACCGTCGCTGGTGCTGCTCTTCCTGGCGCGGACCTAGCAGTCCGTGGAATAGCAGAGGTGCGGTCTTCTCCTTCCCGATCTTCCGTGTGACGGAAAGCCCGGTGTTCTCCCGCTCGTGTGGACTTCTGCAGAAACGTGGACATTATTCCACGTAGAACTCGCCGCTAGCAGGAAGCAGAAATTTGGAGCATCTCCATTGAGTTGTGACTCAACGCCACCGAGGTAATTTTTGCCTAGTTTTTGCTAACTTCTTGATTCAACGTTCATGGCCCGATCCACATCTCTTTGGGTTTTTCTTGATGTTTTTCTTTTCCGCTGCGTGCACAAGCGTTGTGCCAACCCCATAGAGAAACCCAACACAACCATCCAGCAATCCCTGCAGCCAACTATAGTGCCAGAAACACTGGTCTTTCATAGCATACAACGCAAGCACTTTGCGGGTATTTTCCTGGAATTTCACTTCAATACTTCCTGCTACTACCCTTCACAGGCACAACCCACCGAATCCACAAACATATTCATTTATATGCGGAGTTTTTCCAGTGTGCAAAATAAAACATCACCAATCCAGACCAACCTGTCTAGATGTGATTCACACAATATGCCTATTCCGTACTACACATTTCGGATCTACATGCAAGACATCTTGGGGATATCCAGAATCAACCCAAGGGGAATCCCTCAATACTCCACCTTTTGGTGGGGGAAACCCATGCATATGCCAAATTAAGGACTTCACATGTCCAAGGAAGAAAGATCGTTACCCTTGACGATCGCTTTGGTGCCATGGAAAACTACCCAGAAGAAACATACAACAACAACCTTGCCTCGACAGATCCGGACTCGGCACGCGACTCGGGGCTCTGAAGCTCCACCGGCAGTCGGATTCCTCCTCCTCCTCCCTTGCTCGCCCCACTATCTACCTCTTTAGAAAGAGAGAGAAAGGCCATTGATAATGAAAGAGTTTATCCTCAACTCATGGTCCTATAACAGCAGGGAGATCTCAGGACTGTTGGATACTAGTTGAAAGGAATGAACGGCCACGAAAATCCCTGAAAACACTTTCATAGACCGAACACGGCCTGTGACACGCCCGTGTCATAGGCCGTGTGCCTTAAGCGGCAAAGAAATTGACTTGACCCAACAAGGACACGACTCTGTGACACACCCGTGTCATAGGCCGTGGGCTAGACACGGCTTCAGACATACCTCTATCCAGCCCATGTTCATCAGTCCTCAAAGACCTGATCAAGCACAGAGAAGGACACAGACCTTGACACGCCCATGTCATAGGCCGTGTGCCCAAGGATGGTCGAGTGCATTTCGTAGAGCTCATGGGAACATGTCGAGCGCATAGCAGGACACGGCCCTAGACACGCCGGTGTCAAAGGCCGTGTACCCAACTCGATGATCGTCGAGTGCATTTCATCGAGCTCACTCGAGACCGCCCTGCCAACACTCGAGTCCAGGACACGGCCATGGACACGCCCGTGTCCCAGGCCATGTAACTCATATAAAGCAAGGCATGACTTTGGACATGCCCGTGTCCCAGGCCGTGTTGCCCACCATACTCAGCCCATTCAACATCAAGATTTTGGGCGTTACAATCCTCCCCTCCTTACCAGAAATTTCGTCCCGAAATTTGCGTATAATGCTCAAGAAACTCTTGAACAAAAATGTGTTACAACATGTTATGTTCTGTACAACACAAACTGTTATACAAGTTTAAGCAAATAGTTCAGGAAATTCAGCACGCATGGTCTGCTCCTGCTCCCATGTTAGCTCCTCACGACCGCAGTTTTCCCATCGGACCTTGACCATCCCGAATGTCTTGCTCCACAACTGCTTATCGGCTTTATCCTCGATCCGAATGGGCCTAACCTTCGTCGTTAGCCCAAATTTGATCGGTACACGATAATTCACAACCACTTGAGCTGGATCTTTTACGGCTTTTCGAAGCGCTGAGATGTTGAACACATCATGAAATCCACTCAATTCATCTGAAAGAGCTAGCCGATAGGAAACTTCGCCAACTATTTCCACCACTTCAAATGGACCAAGATATCTCGGACTTAACCTTTTCAAGTGCCGAATCCTGGACACGCCTTTGAATGGTTTGATTTTCAAATATACATAATCTCCAATCGCAAACTCAACATTTCGGTGCTTGGCGTTGCAATATTTGGCATGTCTATCTTGGACTATCAGTAGTCTCTCCCGAATAGAGCGTATCATCGAATTACCTTCTTCGACTTCCTTACGATTATATAGTTTAAATTTGCCTGCTTCCGCCCAAGCTAATGGTGTACGAAATTTTCGACCATACAAAACTTCAAACGGTGCCATACTTATGCTCGCTTGTTAGCTATTATTGTAGGCAAACTCTATCATATAGAGATGATCTTCCCACCTCTTACCAAAATCCAAGGCTTATATTCGGAGCATGTCCTCCATCATTCTGTTGGTCCTCTCAGTCTGGCCATCAGTTTGGGGATGAAATGTCGTACTAAACGTTAACTTTGTTCCCAACAATTGATGGAATAACCTCCAATCATTCGATGTGGATCGCCCGTCACGGTCACTTACGATGCTACTGGGAACACCGTGCAATTATACGATTTTCTAAACATAGAGTTTCGCCAAGACTTCCACTGAATCATCCCTCTTGTTCGGAAGGAAGTGAGCCACTTTAGTCAACCGTTCTATGATCACCCAAATCGAATCATTACCGCTTTGAGACCTCAAAAAACCATTCACGGAATCCATTGAAATATCATCAAACTTCCACTCCGGAATATGTAGCGACTTCAGGAAACCTCCAGGTTTCTGGCATTCAGCTTTCACTAAGGCACAAGTCTGACATTTAGCCACATAATGTGCTATGTCTTTCTTTAACCTTGGCCACCAGAACAACTTTTTCATATCTTTGTACATCTTTGTGCACCCTGGGTGAATAGAGTATTTCGTAAAATACGCCTCATACATCAATTCTTCTCTTAGCTTACCTATACTTGGCACGCACAAATGACCCTCTTTCCGCAAAAGGCCGTCATCCTAGGAGAATTGGTCATTTGACCCATCCACTACATAAAATTGCAGTCTTTCGTCAAGTTCCGTTGCTCTCCGAATTCTGTCCGCAAGATCATACTGTACCTCCGTCCAGTTCAAGCATGCATTTGCTGTGGAATTCTTGTCAACACAAGAAATCTCTAACGCTTCCAACTCCTCGATTAGATGCTCATCATGCATCTGTAACCAATTTGCCCTTGACGGAGTCCAACGAGTCAAGGCATCTGCGACCACGTTTCCTTTCCTGGGGGTGTAGTGAATATCAAAGGTGTAGTCCCCAAAGAACTCCATCCACCTTCATTGTCGCATATTGAGATCCTTGTGGTTCAGTAGGTACTTGAGACTCTTATGGTCCCTAAATATATCCACCTTTACGCCATATAGATAGTGACGCCATAATTTAAGTGCAAAAATCACCATTGCCAACTCCAAATCGTGGACATGATAGTTTCGCTCATGCACTTTCAACTGACGTGAGCCATAAGCGATCACCTTTCCAAATTGAAGAAGAACGCAGCCTAAGCCGCTCCCTGAAGCATCACTATAAATATCATAGCCATCTGTACCACATGGCGATGTCAAAACGGGCACCATGGTCAAACGACCCTTCAACTGTTCAAAAGTTCGCACGCACTCGGGCGTCCAAACGAACTTCGGATCCTTCCTCGTTAATGTGGTAAGATGCAAAGAGATCCGTGAAACGTTTTCTACAAAATGTCTGTAGTAGCCTGCCAATCCAAGGAAACTCCTGACTTTGGCCACCGAGGACAACACTGGCCACTCCCGGATGGCTATTATCTTTGACGGATCCACCGCAATGCCCTCTCCACTCACCACATGGCCAAGAAAAGCCACTGAAGATAGCCAAAACTCACACTTTGCGAATTTGGCGTAGAGCTTATTTATCCGCAGGGTATGCAACACCAACCGTAAAAGGTTCGCATGATCTTCTTCTGATTGAGAGTACACCAAGATATCATCAATGAAGACAATCACAAACAGTTCCAAGTACTCTCGGAACGTTCGGTGCATTAGATCCATAAACACCTACGAGGCATTACATAGTCCAAACATCATTACAGTGAACTCGTAATGACCGTAGCGTGTTCCAAACCCTGTCTTGGGAATGACACCTTCCCAAATTCGCAACTAGTAGTAGCTAGATTTCAAATACATTTTTGATTATACTGTCGATCCTGCCAGTTGATCAAACAAGTCATCTATCCGTGGAATCAATATTTATTTTTCTCCGTCAACTTCTTTAATTCACGATAATCGATACACAATCACAGGCCACCGTCCTTCTTTTTCACAAAAAGAATAGGTGCGCTCCAAGGTGACGTACTTGGGCGTATGTATCCCTGTTCGAACAATTCTTGCAGTTGAACTTTTAGTTTGGCCATTTCCTTTGGCGCTACTCGATATGGCAAGCGGGTCACAGGTTTTGCACCTGGCACCAGCTTAATCGAGAAATCAACCTCCCTCTGATACAAAAATATAACACCTCCATCTGTTATATGACATATAATAGAAGGTCCGGCGGGGGTGTAAGACCCCCCCTCCCCGGATCCCAAAACACGGCACGAAAGAGGAGTCTTATGCCCGGAACAGCCGCCTTGCGGTAGCATTAGCACACGGGCTAACCTGTACCACAAGACGCCTATTCCGCCGGCTACAACAATATCAATATAAATGCCAACCCAACCAAATAAATAAGCAAGAGAAGTCAAAATCCACACTAAGTTATAATGTCCAAATACATCAATAAATAGAAGCTAAAACATGCTTCTACAATATATCAGAGTACAGCTAAACATTGCCCAAACGGGCTACAACAGAGTATCAAATACTAACATCAGAAACTGATGGTATCGACGGCACCGTGTAACACCTCAGGCCCTGTCATCCTGGCCTGGCTGTCCTGCTGCGTAGTCTGCGGCTGCTCCACCTGCGGCGTGACCTACCTAAAAAGGAAGACGTAGCAACCGGGTGGTAGTCTTATGGAAACGACTAAGTGGTTTCCAACCAATCCGCTCCGGCGACTCCTCGGCACCGGGCGGAAGCAGTTTATATAAGTTGCAAAAAAGAAGCAAAAGCATAGAAGAGTAACATGATAATAGGAATTTATTACAAAACACTACTCAAAAGTCGGCAGGAAAGTAACTTAAGGCCTTACAAAATGTTTCACTTGTCTTTTACAGGATCGGGTTACAAAAAGTAACCTCGTATAAGCGCGCAGTGCCGGCCATACATGAATAAAACATAAAACATGAGGATTCCACTTGGGCCTTCGGGGCCAGCTTCGCAATGATATGAAAAGGGCTTTAGCCCGCTATTGACCGCTTGGTCCAGCTGCACCTGCAAGCATGTCGAACAAATAGTTCCACCGCACGGTGGCTAAACCTCTCAAAGCAACGGTCAGCAATGCTGACCAAATTATAACGATCCCGCCCCCAACTCGGGGCGGCGATGCACACTCCTTCCCTGCATTACGCCTCATTAGCACAAGCGAGCAATGCATATATCATCTTGGGTAGCCATTTCATAAGAACACAGACGTTGGCTCGTACGGAAGGGGCCAAGAAAGCACGAGGACACAGCCCGTGCACTCAGGGCACATTCTCGGTGAACCGGTCGATGTTACACAGTCCCAATTGAAGCCATTAACATGCCAACTCCGGGTGTGACTCACCACCGCCACTAGACGGCCACCGCGTGTCCTACACCACATGAGCAATTCGTCTTCATGGATTGGTCACGAATTTAAGCCATCCACCACTCCATCTATGCCAACGGCGAGTCAACACCGCCATGTACTTACAAACTAGGTCTCTCTAACCCGAACGACGCTCTAGAGCGGGTACGGCTCCATTCAATCCACGTGCTCACATCGCAACGGCAATGAGTTATCCTTCTAGCCATATGCGCGGGTCAAACTTTCACCGAGTCCCATTCTAACACAAGTCACATAACCCCGTTATGTTCAAGTTGGCTCTCAGGCCACCAAGTTGGCAATCCGCCATCAGTTTTCCGGGTGCACCTTTGATTATTCATAAGGTTTAGTCCCCAAGGCTCAGGGTTACCTGCTGCAATCTACCGCGTAGATCCAAATCCCGAAATATTATAAACACCAGATTTTTAAGTGCACGGAGTCTTCTCCGGCCTTATGCAATGCAACATCACCGATCCGAACTACATGTCCGGGTAGGCTTCAACCCCTCGTTGGAAAATGCCATGATCCGTTTCGCATACAGGACTCTAAACAACGGCTTCACACTATCTACCCGGACAGCAACTCCTCCACAGACATCACCTGCAACCACTCGCGGAAAGCCGAGGGCTACAAAGAAAAGAGATCTGCACCTATCCTCAAGATGAGGATCGCTGCGCGCTACTTCTGGCGCGCATCGAAAATGAATCGGATCGGTCCGTCACTCCTGCGTCCTCCTATCCAGAGTCGGCTTATTCGGAGCTTCTCACGAAGCTTCCTCCATCGTCGTATGGAAAAGGGGAAGGGTCTAAAATCCTCTTCTAGGATCAAATTGCCTTAGCTTTTCTTTCTCCTCTCCATCAAGGGTTTGGAGAGATGTCTCTCAAGTGGAAAAAGTGAGGGTTTTCTAAGTCAAAACTCCGGGTATATCCCTTCAGGGTAACAACCATTTCCAGGCCATTGGATCGCGTCAGTTCAGAAATGAACGGCATCTTCGATCTCGGGACGACGATGGCGAATCTCCGGTAGAACACGGCCTCTCACCAGTTCCAGGAGCCGTGTGCGGCTAGGGTTTCCTCTGCCCCTTATAAAAAAAATCACCTGGAACCTCACACGGGTAGAACACGGCCCGTGTCGATACCCGTGTTCCAAACGGCCGTGGCTGGTTTCCCCATGTTTTCAATGTTTGACACGGGTAGGGACACGCCTGTGTCCCGACCCGTGTTCACATGACACGGCCGTGTGCCTGGCTCCATTGGCCGTGTACAAGGGTTGCATCTCGGCACTTCTCGTCGAGCTAAGTGTCGACACGGGTCGACACGCCCTGCGACACGCCCGTGTCACTAGGCCCGTGTGCCATGTCTCGACACACTGTCGACACCAAAGTGTCGACTTCGCGGGACGACGACACGGGTAGGGACACGCCCGTGTCGCAGGCCCGTGTGCCGTGTCTCGACACAGTTCGACGTCGAAGCACTGTGTCGACTTCACGGCTAAGTGTCGACACGGGTCGACACGCCCTGCGACACGCCCGTGTCGCAGGCCGTGTGCCCAGTCTCGACACAATGTCGAGACCAAAGTGTCGACTTCACGCCTTAGTGTCGACACAGGCTTGACACGCCCTGGGACACGCCCGTGTCCCAGGCCGTGTGCCTGCTTTTTAGCCAGATTTCTCCACTTCACAACTGCAGCCCAAATTCCCTGCACTTCCCTTGAGTCAACCCTCTGCTCAAAAACACACACACTTTGAGTTTCGGGGCGTTACAACTCTACCCCTAAACAAAATAAAAGAATTTCGCCCACGAAATTACATAAAGGGTGTGGAAAAACATGTACAAACTTAAATTTTTAAATAAGTACCTGAGCGGAACAACTCCGGATATTCGTCAAGCATCGTCTGCTCTCGCTCCCAAGAGAGCTCCTCACGACCGCAATTGTCCCACCGGACTTTGACCATCCTGATCTCTAAGGGGACACTTATTGCGTAGCCGTAATGTTCTTGACCTCTCGAGTCCTCAATCCGCACGGGCTTGACTTTTGTCGTTAGCCCACTATCTGATGCACCGGCACTTGATTGGCCGCGATCACTTGCGGGCTCTTGCACCGCCTTCCGAAGCACCGACAATATGGAATACATCATGTAAACCACTTAGCTCCACTGGTGGTAAAGCTTCAACCTATAGGCCGCTTCTCCTACTCGCTCCAATATAGAACCTCGAACGGTCCAAGGTACCTCGGGCTTAGCTTTTTCAATCGCCGCACCCGCGAGACACCCTTGAACGGCTTGATCTTCAAGTATACATAATCGCCCACAGCGAACTCCACGTTCCTGTGCTTGGCATTATAGTACTTTGCTTGCCTGTCGACTTTGAGCCTCCAACATGCGATCCCGTATCAATGGTTCTGACCAAGCCGCAAGTAGCATCTATGTATTCCATTCCGATCAACAACTTCGACTCTTTCTAACCAAGACAACGGCGTGCGACATCTTCTACCATATAGGGCCTCGAAAGGCGCCATCTGAATACTTGCTTGGTAGCTGTTGTTGTATGCGAACTCCACCAAATAAAGGTGGTCCTCCCATTGCTTTCCAAAGTCCAAGACACACATGCGAAGCATGTCTTCCATCGTTCTATTGACCCTCTCGGTCTGCCCATCCGTTTGCGGATGGAAATGGCTGTGCTAAACTTCAGCTTTGTTCCCAACATTTGCTGCACCAGCCTCCAATCATTGGACGTGAACCGCCCATCTCGGTCACTCACGATGCTGCGGGGCACACCATGAAGCCGCACTATATTATCCACATAAAGCTTCGCCAGCTTCTCCACCGGATCATCCTTCCTATGCGGAATAAAATGCGACACCTTTGTTAATCGATCGACCACCACCCAAATGGCGTCGTTCCCCTTTTGCGACCTTGGCAGGTAACCATGCACAAAGTCCATAGAGATGTCGTCGAATTTCCACTCCGGAATAGGCAAGGACTTAAGAAATCCTCCCGGCTTTTGGCACTCCGCCTTTACCAAGGCGCAGGTTTGGCAAGCTTCGCTACATATAGCGCCACATCCTTTTTCAAACCCGGCCACCAAAATAGTTTCTTAACATCACGGTACATCTTCGTGCTCCCCGGGTGAATCGAGTACTTGGTATGGTGCGCCTCGTACAACAACTCCACCCGTAAACTGCCCACACTTGGGACGCACAAACGACCGTCTTTCCACAACAATCCGTCCTCCACAACGAATCGGTGGGAATTTGACCCATCCAGAGCCTCTATCATGAACTGCTTCATATGAGCCGCATCCATATCCAAAGCCTGCCCACCCGAATCCGATATCAGCCAGGTCAACTATTGGACTTCAGTTGGCCAATACTCAGCATACTCTGCTTCAGCACTAGAGCCTTGTCTAGAGTCCACACAAACAATCTCCAACGCCTCGATCAGCTCCTGCACCAACCGCTCATCATGCACTGATAGCCAATTCGCTTGAGCTCTGGGGCTCGCCTGCGACTCAACGCGTCCGCAACCGCATTCCCTTTGCCAGGCACGTAGTGGATCTTGAACTCAAGTATAGTCCCCCAGGAACTCCATCCACCTACGCTGCCGCATATTCAGATCTTTCTGATCAATCAGGTACTTTAGGCTCTTGTGATCGGTGTAGATATCAATCTTCACACCGTACAAATAGTGTCTCCACAGCTTCAAGGCAAAAATCACGGCCGCTAACTCCAAGTCATGGACCGGATAATTCCTCTCGTGCACTTTTAGCTGTCTCGAGCCATAAGCTATCACGCTTCCGTGCTGCAGTAGCACACAACCCAAACCGCTGCCCGAAGCATCGCTATATATCTCATAGCCTTCGGTTCCAACCGGCGAACTCAGCACAGGCGCCGTGGTCAACCGACACTTCAATTCCTCAAAAGCTCGCGCGCACTCCGGCGTCCAAACGAACTTATGCTCCTTCCTCGTCAAAGTAGTGAGAGGTAGCGCTATCCGCGAGAAGTTCTCTACGAAGCGCCTATAATAACCGGCAAGCCCCAAAAAGCTCCGGACTTCTGCTACCGTAGCAAGCTCAGGCCACTCCCGTATCGCAACAATCTTCGCCGGATCCACCGCAATACCCTCTCCACTCACTATATGCCCAAGGAACGCCACTGAGGATAGCCAAAACTCGCACTTCGAGAACTTGGCATACAACTGGTTTCTCCTGAGTGTCTCCAACACCAAATGGAGATGCTTGAAGTGATCCTCCTCACTTTGCGAGTACACCAAAATATCGTCGATGAAGACGATCACAAAATGGTCCAAGTACTCCCTGAACGTCCTGTTCATCAAATCCATAAATACTGACGGCGCATTAGTCAGCCCAAACGGCATGACCGTAAACTCATAATGCCCGTATCTCGTACTAAACGCTGTCTTCGGGATATCACTCTCCCTTATCCGCAGCTGATAGTATCCCAGACTTGAGATCTAACTTCGAGTACACCGTCGACCCGACTAACTGATCAAAGAGATCATCAATCCGGGGGATCGGATACTTGTTCTTCTCAGTCAGCTTATTTAGCTCCCGATAATCAATACATAATCTCAAGCTTCCGTCCTTCTTCTTAACAAAGAGGACCGGTGCGCTCCAAGGCGAAGAACTCGGGCGCACATACCCTTGCTCCAACAACTCTTGCAGTTGAACTTTCAGCTCCGCCATTTCCTTAGGCGCTAGCCGATACGGAGATCGTGACACAGGCTTTGCACCTGGCACTAGCTCGATCGTAAAATCTATCTCCCGCTGAGGCGGGGCTCCAGGAAGATCTGCGGGGAACACATCAGGGTATTCCGATACCACTGAAATACAATCCATCGCGGGCTTCGGCTTTGCAACCTCCACTAGTGTAAAGAACAGTTCTGCTCCAGCACGAACCGCCTTCACCACCTGAAGAGCAGACATCAACGTCTTGCTCGACCCCTTTAAGCCCGTAAAAGTCGTCTCACGACTTGCTCCCAGCTTTACTTCCTTGCTACCGCAATCTATATGGGCCTGCTGCTCCGAGAGCCAGTCCATTCCAAATATGACGTCGAACTCCACCAACGGAAGTAAAGACGCCTGCAGGTCGAACTCCTGCTCCCCAATACGAACTTTAACGTCGCAGATCCTAACCGCTCGCATCGAACACCCATTGGGCAACAACACATCCAACTTATCCTTCGCCATCGAAGAAGGGACTCCGATGCGTGATATAAATCCTTCGGACAAGAAGGAGTGTGAAGCTCCCGTATCAAAGAGTGCTCGTGCCGGGTTTTCACAAATCAACACAAATCCTAACAAGCAGTGGTAAGGTAACATATACATAACAAGCATATAAAGGAATTGACTTGCTATAAATTAAACCGTACCTGTCACCACGTCAGCTTGTTTAATGGCCTCCTGTTGGCCAAGATTGTAAACCCTTGGTTGGGCCGGAGCATAGTGGGATGCGGTCGACTCCACCGCCTTTCCCTTCTCTTCATAAGTGGCTCCCGGCCTCCTCTCGGACTTAGGACGTCCGCTCCAACAATCACGGGCGAAATGCCCCGTCTTGCCACAAGTAAAGCACGCGCCCGGGGTCCGACTCGTAGTCGCCCCAGAAGCGCCAGAAGGAGCTGGACCCGAAGTCCTATGCTTCTTGAAAGACTTCCGATAGCCGGACTTTGAGGTAGTCGGCACTTTAAACTCAGATTTCTATCAACCAAGCCTTTCTTCGCTGCACGTTCTTCATGTCCTTCTCCAAGGACCGGGCAGTATTGACCAAGGTTAAGAAACCCTGCGTCATCGGCCCCGACAGTAATAGTCTCAGCTCATCCCTCAAGCCTTCATAAAAACGATTAGTCTTGCGCTCCTCATCCATGATGGTAGAGCTCGCATAACGACTCAACCGCGTAAACTCGTGGAGATATTCATCCACGCTCCTCTCACCCTGTACCAACCTCAGGAACTCATTCTCCATTGAAATCCTCTGAGTAGAAGGGAGGTATCTTGCTAAGAACAATTCCGAGAACTCTTCCATCGGAACGTCTATCAGTTGTCTACCTCGCAGATGATGCAGCTCCAAACCTTCCCACCACATCCTCGCTTCACCGTCCAGCAGGAACGTAGCAATGGTGGTCATCTGCCACTCCTCCGTCTCCGTCGCTGTCATGACTCTCTTCACCCTAGAGAGCCAGTCTTCAGCCTGAGATGGGGTTCCCAACCCCGAGAATAACGGAGGGTTAAAGCTCATTACATGCTTCAACTGCCTCTCAGTCGCCCTCCTTGGCACTATTGGTTCTACAACCACTTGCTCCATCCTCCTCGGCTCAGCCTCTTGAAGAGGTACTTGCTCCATCACAGGAGCGGGCTGCTGCGCTTGCCTCCCAGGCTGCGCATTGATCACGGCCAACACCGCTTCAGCCACCAATCTTATATTTTCAGCCGACAAAGGTGTTGCGGGAGCAACTTCTGGTGCACTACTAGCCTCAGAACCTCGGCGTTCTGACGGCCCAACACCACTTCGGGTCACCTATAGTGGTACAAAACACCGTTAAGCGACCAAATAACATTGCAAACAGCAATTATAGGAACACGCAGGTTCCTCAAACACGAGTATTTTCATTCCTAAGTGGACATTCATGGGTTCTTTTTACTGTTATAACGATGACGCACACAATGTGCTCACCACCCCTTAAAAAGAATTCGCCCACGAATTCAGTTCAAGCCCGACCAAAACCAGTAGTCTGATACCAAATTGTAACACCCCCTATCCGTCGCATAGCATATAGCAGTAGGTCCGGCCGGGGCCCGACGCCATATACCACAGACAGACCGGGTGGTTACTTATGGAAACCATCCAACCAATCTCAACGTCCTACACAGAGCATTCTAGCGGAAGCAGTTTATATAAGTTGCAAAACAAGAACCCAGCAATAAGCATGAATGTCCACTAACATGATAATAGGAATGTTATTACAAAATACTCAAAAGTCGGCCTTAAGGCCTTACAAAATGTTTCACTTGTCTTTTACATGGTTTACCAACCTCGGCACGCAGGCCGGCCATACATGAATAAAACATAAAACATTTCCACTTGGGCCTTCGAGGGCCAGCTTCGCAAAAAGGGCTTTAGCCCGCTATTGACCGCTTGGTCCAGCTGCACCTGCAAGCAAACAAACCACCGCACGGTGGCAAACAAAGCAACGGTCAGCAATGCTGACCAAATTATAACGATCCCGCCCCCAACTCGGGGCGGCGATGCTCCTTCCCTGCATTTCATTAGCACAAGCGAGCAATGCATATAATCATAGCCATTTCATCACAGACGTTGGCTCGTACGGCCACACGTCCCGTGCACTCAGGGCACATTCTCGGTGAACCGGTCGATGTTACGTCAATTGAAGCCATTAACATTCCGGACTCACCACCGCCACTAGACGGCCATTCCTATGAGCAATTCGTCTTCATGGTATTGGTCACGTCAATTTAAGCCATCGACCACCGAAGACTCACATCTATGCCAACGGCGAGTGCCATGTACTTTAGGTCTCTCTAACCCGAACGACATAGAGCGGGTACGGCTCCATCTAACCCGTGCTCACATCGCAACGGCAATTTAAGCCATATGCGCGGGTCAAACTTTCACCGAGTCCCATTCTAACACAAGTCACATAACCCCGTTATGTTCAAGTTGGCTCTCAGGCCACCAAGTTGGCAAGACCTCGTGTCCGCCCAGTTTTCCGGGTGCACCTTTGGGTTAGTCCCCAAGGCTCCCTGCTGCAATCTACCGTGTAGAAAACCCGAAAACACCAAATAGCACGGAGTCTTCTCCGGCCTTATGCAATGCAACATCACCGATCCGAACTACATGTCCGGGTAGGCTTCAACCAAAATGCCTATGTCCGTTCTCGCATACGGACTCTAAACAACGGGGACTTCACATATCTACCCGAAGGAACGCCTCCAACTCTCCGCAAACTCGCGAGAGCGGGCTTCCTATGCAAAGAAAAGAGCGACTCATGCTAAGATGAGGATCGTTACCCTTGCGGTCCTCTTTGGCGCCATCGAAAAGTAATCGGATGGAAATCACCGCACTTGCGTTGCCTCCGTGGATCCGGAGTCGGCTTGCGATTCGGAGCTCCGAAGCTCCTCCAATGGCGGATCTAGTTCCTCTTCTTCTTGCCTTAGCTTTTCTTTCTCCAAGGGTTTGGAGAGATAACAAGTGGAAAAAGTGAGGGTTTTCTAAGTCAAAACCCGGGTATATCCCTTCAGGAACAACCCCCAGCCATTGGATCCTCAGTCAAAGAAATGAACGGCTTCGATTCGGGACTGAAATGCCCAATCTGGGCCGAACACGGCCTGGCACACGCCCGTGTCCAGGGCCGTGTGCCTCATTCGCCGTCAAAATCGAATCACCTAGAACCTCACACGGGTCGAGGGACACGCCCGTGTTCGATCTGACACGACCCGTGTTCACAACTGACACGGCCGTGTAGCCTGGCCGTGTACCCCATTGGCCGTGTACTTTTCTCTCCGTTCTCGTCGAGCTCAACTCGAGCGCACACGGGTTAGGGACACGCCCGTGTCACTACCCGTGTCACCTGCTGACACTCGCCTGGGCTCCAGGCCGTGTACTATCTCGACGCACTTCACGGCTAAGTGTCGACACGCTTCGTCGACACGCCATCTGCGACACGCCCGTGTCGGGACAGGCCGTGTGCCATACCCGTGTCTCGACACACTGTGTCGACACCAAAGTGTCGACTTCGCAGGACGAGTGTCGACACGGGTTGACACTCGACGCCACGGGTAGGGACACGCCCGTGTCGCTAGGCCGTGTGCACGTGTCTCGACACAGTTCGACGATCTCGAAGCACTGCCTCGTCGACTTCACGGCTCAAGTCGACGCACACGGGTCGACACGCCCTGCGACACGCCCGTGTCACAGGCCGTGTGCTTTTTACAGTCTCGACTTCTCCACAATGTCGAGACCAAAGTGTCGACTTCACGCCTTAGTCAACCCTCCTGTCGACACAGGCTTGACACTAGGGGCCTAGAGCGATTCGGGACGTTACGGGGGGCCCACACTATATGTAACAGCCTCCCAGCCCACGCCGCAAGGACGTGCCTGCAGCCCAGCACCACACTCGAAACTGGGTTCAGCCTAACCAGGTTTGCATACCATGCACCCTAACCCCTCTCTATGCACCGGCGGGTTGTGAGACTTTCGGGGCGTTACAGATCGAACCCGAGACCTCCTTGATGTACTATTTATTTGACATGTGATTTCCTCTTTCTATTGTGGACTTGGATGCTTACACTCTCATTCATTATACATTCTGTCGAATGGTGATCGATTTGGCCGGCAGGATCAGCGTTTTGTAGTGATGACCTTCCCGGGTGCGAAGGTGTCACCGCAAAGCGGCGGTTCTGGGCCTAAGACCCCGGTGGTTGTTGCAAAAAAATGGGGTCTTACAAGTGGTATCAAAGCGAAACTTCGATCCGATAGAATGTAGTCCACAAAACATGGGACACCCCGCGCGGGCTTAGTTTGAGGACAAACTAGCAGCGGAAGCAATGGTGTGCCCATGGGAGGAATCACATGCAATGTTCACCAGTAACAAAGAGTTTTAGGTCAATTTACTAAATTCAAGACCATCTTTTGTTGGGTGCGACGAATCCTCCCCTGCCGCAGGGGACCCCTCCAGCCCCGAATGTGATTCCACCCCCGCCGGCTCCGACCCCGTTGCAGCAGACGGAGCTGGGACAAACTTTGATGGCCATCTTGGAGGCCTTTAGGGCACAACAGGCTCCGGCTCCTCAGCCGAACCCCGGAGCGAACTGGTTGAGTGCATTTCGGGGCATTGCCCCACCATCCTTCTTGGGGACAGAGATGACAGTGCGTACGGAGGAGTGGCTAGACATTATGTACTAGATTTTGGTGGGAATACAGTGTCCGGTGGACCTGGCAATATCGTTGGTGGTTTCTTGTCTGGAGTCACATGCGAAGAGGTGGTGGAAGTCGGTGATGGACACCACTTATGCGGGAGTGGAGATCGCGGACATTACTTGGGAGGAGTTTAGGGCGGCACTACTGAGGCATTTTGTGCCGCAGTCCGCAAGGGTTAAATTGGAGGATTGATTCTTGCAGTTGAAGTAAGGGAACAGGACAGTTCTGGAATATCACCGGGAGTTTACTCATTTGGCCCAGTTTGCTGATTCTTACAAGATGGATGACGTGGGTTACGCTAAGAGGTTCTACAAGGGCCTCCGTGATGACCTGAGGTAGGCCCTCTTGTTTGTGTATGATGGTACCATGGTCAGGATCTTGGAGATGGCCAAGAAGCTGGAGGCGGACCAGCTTACAGTCCGGGGCAGGAAGAGACATGGGGATGATGCAGTGCTAGGAGGGAGAAGTGACCCGCAGAGGGGCCGGGTCATGGGAGAGAGAAGGAACGGGGATCAACCCCGCTAGGAGGAAAGGCAGGAACCAAGGGAGCAGGCAGTGCTGGCCCCGCAGCCGCTATAGATGAGGGAGGTGCCCAGGATAGGGTAGGGACCACCCCCACCACAGCTGTGCTATCACTGCCATCAGCCAGGGCACATTCAGAGTAATTGCCCTATGAGGAATGGGGCCACACCTGCTGCACAGGGTGGCCCACCAGCTCAGCAGATGGGAGGTCATGGACGGGGTCGCGGACGCAGATTTCAGGGCAGTGAACACAAGCAGGATGGGGAGCAGGTCTACGCTCTGGACTTAGCGCAGCCCCGGAACCCGAACAGGGTATTGCATGTATGAGAGAAAATTTTAGTATTTGTAAAATAATTATACAACCTAGGTTAGAAAACTTTAGACCTAAGCTGTTTTTCCTTTAACTAATTTTTGAATAGTGATGGCGTGCGGCAAACCTTCACGTACCCTGTTCGACACGGGGCATCACACAACTTTGTGTCAGAGGATTTCATCAAGGATCTGGGCCAGATTCGATATTATACGGGAGATGCTAGGAACCGACGACGATCCTGAGAATGCCGGACTTTGACCTTGTCTTGGGCATGACATGGCTTGTCTGGAACCATGCCCAGATTGACTGCCCAGCGAGGAGGGTTGTGCTGAGACACGACGACACTTATACGACATTCGAAGGTACTACTCTGGTTTTCCGCTGCCTCCTTTCATCTATTCAGGCCGTCAAGGCCCACATGCAGGGGGACGAGGTATATCAGGTGCTGTTCGAGATGACTGAGGAGAAGGACCCGATTGTTAGCATTCCGGTGGTCTGCGACTACGCCGATGTATTTTCGGAGAAGCTGTCAGGACTGCCTCCGTAGAGGGAGAAAGACTTTCAGATTCAGTTGGTTCCAGGGGCTAAGTCGGTATCCAAGGCCCCTTATCGGATGGCCCCAAGGGAGCTGGCAGAATTTCGGACACAGTTGCAGGAGTTGGTGGAAGCAGGATTCGTCAGACCGAGTTCCTTGCCATGGGGAGCTCTGGTCCTATTCGTGAAGAAGAAGGATGGCACTCTTCGCCTGTGCATCGACTATCAAGCACTAAACAGGCTGACCGTCCGAAATACCTATCCGCTCCCAAGGATAGAAGAGTTATTCAATCAGCTGGAGGGAGCCCATTATTTCTCGAAGCTGGACTTGAGGTCAGGCTACTACCAGCTGCGGATCCAGGAGGAGGATATTCCGAAGAAGGCCTTCAGTAGCAGATATGGATTGTATGAGTTCATCGTGATGCCCTTCGGGCTCACGAATGCGCCATCAGCATTTATGAGCCTCATGAACTGGGTCTTCGAGACTTATTTGGATGTGTTTGTCATAGTATTCATAGACGACATCCTTATCTACTCTAGGATGGAGGAGGACCATGCACGACACCTGACACTGACTTTGGAGAGATTGCGGGAGCATCGCCTCTATGCAAAGTTCATCAAGTGTCAGTTCTTGTTGAAGGAAGTGGATTTCTTGGGCCACATTATCAACGGAGCTGGGTTAGCGGGGGACCCTGCAAAGGTACAGGAAGTCAGGGATTGGCCACCACTGAAGACGACCACGGACGTGCGGAGTTTCCTGGGGCTTGCCGGTTATTACCGAAAATTTGTGGAGCGGTTTTCTCGGATCGCCCTTCCACTCACTTCGTTGACGAAAGAAGGACGTGCCCTTTGTATGGACACCACAGTGTGAGGCAGCCTTCCAGGAGTTGAAGAACCGACTCATCTCAGCCAATATTCTGGCCCTTCCATCTGGGAAGGAAGGATTCCAGGTGTATACCGACGCATCATATCAAGGGATGGGAGCGGTGCTGATGCAGAACAGGACACGTCATAGAATATGCCTCCCGCTAGCTGAAGACTCATGAGAAGAACTATCCAGTGCACGACCTGGAGATGGGAGCAGTTGTGTTTGAATTGAAGATATGGAAACACTACCTCTACGGAGTCCACTGTGATATATACTCAGATCATAAGAACCTTAAGTACGTGGACATGCAGAAGGAACTGAACATCAGGCAGAGGCATTGGGTGGAGTTTCTATCTGACTATCAGGACGAGATGCACTACCACCCAGGGAAGGCGAACGTGGTAGCGGATGCACTAAGTAGGAGAGCCGCCACAGTGGGAGCAGAGCCTCAACTGATGTCTATGAAGTTGTTGCAGAGACTAGAGGACATGCACATTACTCTGGTGTCGTCTGATGACCCTGAGCTCTATGAGGAGTACTTGGCCGCGATGGCGTCACCGATGACATCAAGGACCGAGTCAGAGAGGGACAGAGGCAGGATGACAAGTAGAGCCCATCTTCCAGGCCATAGAGGGAGGCACTACAGGAGACTACACACTGAGGGATGGCCTGGTGTGCTTTAGAGGACGGGTGTATATACCGGAGGGAGGTCAGATCCGGGAGGACATTATGATGGAGGCGCACTACAGCCAGTATTCTGTGCACCCGGGGATCAAAAAGATGACGGCTGATTTGAAGAAGACTATGTTCTATCCGGGCATAAAGAAGGATGTCACTTACTTCGTGACCCATTGTGAGACATGTCAGCTATTGTAGGCGGAGTGCAGGAGCCCTGCAGGATTGTTACAGCCACTCCCGGTGCCAGAGTGGAAGTTTGATGACATAGCCATGGACTTCATACATGGGCTTCCCCGGTCTCGGACAGGGAATGACTCGATCTGTGTTATCGTTAATCGGTTACCGATCAGGAAGGACGATTCATTGGGAGTTCTGGTGCGGAAGTTTGTGGAGTAGTTCATTCGTTACCATGGCATGCCCAGGTCAATAGTTGTCAGATCGTGATGGGCGGTTTACATCCAGGGAGTGGCGGTCAGTTCAGGCATACTTGGGCACCCGACTGACCTTTAACACAGCCTTCCACCCTCAGGCGGACGGGCAGACAGAGCGTACAAATCGGACATTGGAAGATCTGCTACGTCTGTGCATTCTAGACCGAGGAGAGCCATGAGAGAAGATGCTGCGACTGGTAGAGTTCTCATACAACAACAGTCATCAGGACAGTATAGGTATGGCCTCCTACGAGGATCTATATGGATGGAGGTGTAGGACTCCCCTATCATGGATACAGGATGAGGACCCAAAGGTACTGGGCTCGGAATTTGTGGATGACACCGAGTCCCAAGTGAGACTGATACAGGAACGGATGTTGGAGGCGCAGAGCAGACAGGCCAAATATTACGATGCGCGACATCGATAGGTGGAGTTTCAGGTAGGAGACAGAGTGTTTTTGAAGATACGACCGATGTACAGAGTCTCTCGAGTTCGAGGGCGGAGGAAGAAGCTCAGCCCAAGATACATGGAGCCCTACACGGATCCTGGAGCGGATCAGCCCCTTAGCATACAGGCTGGAGCTGGCCGCCAGAGCTGGAAGGCCTACACGATGTTTTCCATGTCTCCTCCCTCAAGAGGGCCCTATTACGTCCAGAGCAGTAGATAGACACCACGGATGGGCCAGTAGCATCTGACCGGTCATTGCACATGGAGCCGGTCCGGATTGATGACACGGGTATGCAGGTATTACGCCGCAAGAAGGTCCCACTGGTCAAGGTTCTTTGGAGAAATCACGGCCAGGAGGAGCACACTTGGGAGCCCCAGGACTTGATGCAGCAGCGGTACGCGGAACTCTTCGGTCAGGTATTACTATCAACCTCTCGGGATGTTACAATTTTTCTTGCATACTTGAAACCCCGTAGGCCTAACTAGAATTTCGAGGACGAAAATTTTTGTTATATATTGGGATTTGTAACATCCCATTTCCGACTAGACCCCTAAGAGTGGTTTTGGTCATGTCAAAACCCTAGGAAGCCCAAGGGACCAAGTGAAGAAGGGTAATGTGAAAATCACCTTGGTCTGTCTATAGCTCAGCCTTATATCAGCAAGGGGAGATCTGAACCGTCAGATCCTGTAGGAAGAAATAAACAACCACACAAATTCCCTGAAAACAACTCTTCCCGGGTCTGACATGCCCGTGTCGGCCCAGACACGCCTGTGTCGCCAGGCGTGTCATCGGCCCAATGATCGTCGAGCTCATTTCGTCGAACTCAGATCGACGATCGTCGAGTTCATTTTGGAGAACAAGGGGGAACACGCTCCAGACACGCCCGTGTCACCAGGCGTGTCGTCAGCCCGATGATCGTCGAGCTCATTTCGTCGAGCTCAGCTCGACGATCGTCGATTTCATTTCGTAGAACAGGGGGGAAAACGCCCCTGACACGCCCGTATCGCCAGGCGTGTCGTTAGCCCGACGATCGTTGAGCCCAGCTCGACGATCGTCATGTTTATTTTGCAAAATAGGGGGGAACACGCCCCCGACATGCCCGTGTCACCAGGCATGTCATCAGCCCAACCATCGTCGAGCTCATTTCGTCGAGCTCAACTCGATGATCGTCGATTTCATTTCATAAAACAGGGGGATCACGCCCCCGACACGCCCATGTCGCCAGGCATGCCGTCAGCATCTCATTTCGTTGAGCTCATTTCGTCGAGCTCAACTCATTTCGTCGAACAGAAGGGAACACGCCCACCTGACATGCCCGTGTCGGATGATACACGCTCGTGTCACAGCCGTATCACCAGGCGTGACACGACGGTTCTGTGTAGAATTGCCGTGAGGAGGAGAGAGATGAGGAAGGAGAGGGAAGGAAACAGTTCGCCAAAAGACACATTTAATGGCTTAATTCAATTTCCCAGGGAAGGGGAGAAGTTTCCAGCCATTTCCCCTGGCCGTCAGACTTGGTTCAGGCCCCCCCTCCTCCATGGCTGAGCCTAGCCATTAATTTCTTTGAAGGACATTAATGATCCAGCCACTCCTCTCCCCATCTGAAGCTTTAAACACCACCAGTGAGTTGAGAGGAGGCTTTCCCAATCCTTACCCGAAGAAAACGAGCCTCCCCACCTTGCTGTTGCAGAAGCCGAGCGACACAACTTTCAGAAATGGCTTCCCGACGATCTTCCCGACTTCAGGCCACCGGCAAGGTCCAATCCTTCTCCTCTCCATGCGTGCTAGATCTAGACTTGTTTAGGTTGAGAATTCGGGCTCAAACAAGCCGAATCAGAGAGAATATTTCCTCGAAATTCCATGAAAAATGGTGGTGAGAGTTCGCCAGGAACCGCCGCCTCCTGCGGCATGGTCGCCGCTAAACGCTAGCCACCACCTCAATAGAGGTGGTGGTGGTGGCTGGCCAGGGAGGTGGTCGGGGTGGCCATAAAGTTGGCTGGAAGAGCTCCAGGTCGGGCCAATCTTGGCCCTTGGCTGGAGGTTGAGGATGAGCGGATGCCGTCCGTTTTGATCAAGTATTTTAATAATATTAATTGATTTCCTTGAAATTATTTACAGTAGATGTTATTAATTTTTAAAAATATTTAAACGACTCTACTGCAAAAGTGTTCAACATGAACAATGTAGCCCTTGATGTCTAGTATAATTTAAAATTGATTTCACGTAATATGGATACTTGTTTAGACCACAACACTCATTTTGGTGCAACCTATACATAGGCAGGATCATACATTAGAGTTAGTGCCCACTCCAAACCAGACATCCACATAATCTGAAATTTGGGGGAGGGGCTATTCTTAACTATATCTAGGACATATCCAAAAATCGGAATTTTTGGAAAATATTTTCCTATAGTTTTTAGAAAAATTTAATAAGCTAGGTATAAATTAATTAGGTGTCATAAACACCTCAAAATCCCCACAAATTTGGGTGGGTGGTCTTAGAGAGCATGTTAGGGCTCTGGTAAAAATTCCATCTCCTTTAGAGATTTTTTGATTAGGTTTTATCCAACCCTAGTTTGCCCCTTATAGGGTTAATTATGGCAAAACACCCCCTTTGGGTTTTGAGGGGTCAAATCACCTCAACAGAGGCTGATATTTTGGTCACTGACTCTCTATGGTATGACACACCCTCCAATGGAATCTGGGGTAGTTAAGAGTAAGGTAGCCCTAGAACCCTAGGGTAGGACCCTTAATGGCGATTTTTAGGGTTTGAAGGTCATGGGGTCAAATTACCTTGGAATGACTTGGAAATTGGTGGAGAGGTCCATAGGGTTGGTATAGTCCTCTGGTTAAAATTTTAGGGAATTTGGAAGTCTTAAACCCCCTCAAAACCCTAACCATAGTTTAGGGCACCAAACCTAATTTGTAGTATTAGGCAAACAAAACACTTTAAAATCACTTGAAATTTGGGTAGAGTAGTGTTTAAAGTTTGCAAAATCTCTTGATATTTTTGTTATGAATTTGGGAATATTATTTTGGATACTTCATTAACAATTTAGTAATTTGTAATATTTTCTTAGAAATTTATTATGAAGGAACTACTTGCTGAAAATTGATGAACTTTAGCCAGGGGACTCCTTATTATGTTTTAAAGCTTTGTGAATATTTATGGGATTTTTGGAAGAGTATTATTAAGGGTTGCTTCATTACATATTGTTTCCCATGAAAGTTTAATTTAATTTATTTTGGAGTCTAGCAAGGCTCAAAATTATAATTTTTGTACAATGATCTTTTATGAACCATATTAAGATTCTGTAATTTTTACATAATTTTCTGATGAGTAATTTTGGTACTTCCTTCTTTATATATGATTAAGGGAATTATTTTGGATAAATTAATTAGAGGTCACATATTTTCTGAAAAATTATGGAAATTAATATCTAGTTATATATCTCTGTTATTTAGTGTTCAAAATTGTTGGGTGGCCATTACTTGAGTAGATCATATAGTTCATGGTCAACATTGCCCATGGCCAAACATTTGGGAAAATTCAATAAATATCAAATTAATTAGAAAAATTATGATTCTCTGATTTTAGACTAAATTTGTTATGATATACCTCTAGTAAATTTTATAGGAGATTTGGAAGAAAATCTGGAGTACCACCTTTATACATCTCATATAGTATAGGGTGGTCTGCATATAGTAACTGCAGAAACTGAACTAGAGTGGGTAATGAATTTGAAGAGTTGAATCCTTAGTAGGTTGCTAGTTTGGATAAATAAATGAGAGATCTGATCAAGGGTGTTGCGGGTTCGAGACCTGGCCTCAACAAAGCACCACTGCTGAGAAACAGGCGCGGAGAGGCGTTGGGGTGCATGACATGCAGGCTTGAATGTAAAAGGCTGACTACCAGTGGTGGGCCCGGGTCTGAACTCTGGTAGGCCGGCGGTGCCAGCGGGTTCCCATGGGATAGGCTTGGACCGTTATACCATATAACACAAACAAGCGGCGAAGTTATAGGTTAATATCAAAAACCATTCGCATCCTAACTCCGAGCACTCTAGCGGAAGCTATTAAGTTGTCTGAATTCACATCCTTTGAATGTCCACAATATATAAACCAGCATTTATATATATAACAACACGAAGGAATGTTCTCCAAATACACAACAAGTCTGGCATTATGGCCTTACAGTTAAGATTTATAGCTATGAATTTCATACATCGGCACGCAGGACGGCCACACATGAAAATAACATCATATGAACTTCTTTGGCCTTTAAGGGCCAGCATAGCAGCAGCAGCCACATCAGCAACAACAAGGGATTCAACCCCCTATTTTCAGCTCGATTTTCCTGCACCTGCACGGGATAATCCAACATAATGGTGGCAAACAAGGCAAGGGCCAGCGTTCAACTAACCAATTTATAACGACCCTACCCGTTACCCGGGGCAGTGGTATTCATTCCCTGCAGGCATAGCATTTTACAAGCAGATATATCTCACATTGTGCACACACGCACAACCAATACATCACAAACGTCGACCATGCGGCCCGATGCTCCGTGCACTCAGGGCACATTCTTGGTGTACTGGAAATACAACGGTCCCACCGCCGTTCAGGGCACATTCTTGGTGTACTAGAAATACCAGGGTCCCACCGCCGTTCGAAGGTCTGAAGCCCAACGACAAACCTGAGCATTTTTCTCCATGGACTTCAGCCGGAAACATTAATCTCAATGGCGCACAGGCCTAAGACTCTCATTATGTGATTCTGCCGAATGCCAATAACCCATGCACTCATGGCCGACATACATTACGCGGAGACAGTTCAGCCTTTTCTCGTTGCTCAAATTGTCAGTTCAATGACCAGACTAACGCGGGTCGGCCTCCCCTTATCCGTTCGGCACGAAGCATTTTAAAGAGCTCACAAAGCTCACAAATAACAACACTATCCCCTAAGGACTGGCTTCACAATCACAGGTTATCTAGGAGCCATCACCAGCGACACTCACTATCGCCCGATGCTAGCTACAGAACTCATTTTCCATCCCCTGCCCTAACCTTATCTGGATCAACAATTTAGCAATCCCTGCAGCCACTTGTAGTGCCAAAAACACTGGTCTATCATAGAATACAATATAGGCACTTTGCGGGTATTTTTCTGGTATTTCACTCCAGTACTTCTTGCTACTAACCTTCACAGGCACAACGGACCGAATCCATAATCATTTTCATTTATAAGCGGAGTCTTCTCCGGTGCGCAAAATAAAACATCACCAATCTAGACTGTTAAAAGTAGCGAACATGCAACAACAAACAGATAGAATTTTGAATAATTGAAATTTTATTATCCAAAAAAGATATCATTTACAAAGGTATGACCTCCCTTTTATAGAATGGAGGAGATATGAGAGAGTATAAACAAACAATGTGGGACTAAACATGTACATGACTGAGCAGCTAGAAATAAAGGAGACCGTACAGGCCGCGCGGTTAGACAGATGGGTTAACCGCTCGACAACTCCAACAGGATAAAAACAAGCCGCAATGGGAGACCGATAGACCGCCCGGTCTCCAAGCTCCTGAGAGAGACCGCCAGACCGCTCGGTCAACAAACCGACAGACAAGACCGCAAGGCCGCCCGGTCTAATACTTCAACACTCCCCCTCAAGCTAGAGCATAGATATCAATCATGCTCAGCTTGTCACAAATGTGGAAGAAGGAAGTAGAGACCGGCTTTGTGAAGATATCTGCCAATTCCTTGTCAAAAGTGACAAACGGAGTACAAATATGTTTCTTCAAAATCTCTTCGCGAATGAAGCGGCAGTCAACCTCTATATACTTTGTTCTCTCATGGAAGACCGGATTTCTGGATATGTATATAGCGGCCTTATTGTCACAGAACATAGGAAGAGGATAGTCATAGACCTCTCCTAGGTCAAGCATGAGAGCCCGCAACCACTTTAACTCACACGTGGTTGACGCCATACTCTGGTATTCGGCTTCTGCACTGGATCTGGAGACAACAGACTATTTCTTGCTCTTCCAACTCGCAAGATTTCCTCCAACAAAAGTACAAAAACCTGATGTGGACTTATGATCGCCTTTATCATCCGCATAGCTTGAATCTGAGTAGGCCTCAACCCTCAGATGACCATTCTTTTGAAAGATTAGCCGTTTGCCTGGTTCTGCTTTGACATACTCTAAAATCCTCAAGGCAGACTGAAGATGACACTCCGTGGGAGCTGGCATAAACTGACTGACCTTGCCTACAACATAGGAGATGTCGGGTCTAGTCACTGTGAGATAGATGAGTTTGCCTACCAAACGTCTGTACCTTGTCACATCAGATAGAAGAGGCGAGTCATCCGTCCACGTTTTGTCTTCTCTAATAGCCATGGGAAACCGAGCCGGTTTGGCACCTGTCAATCCTGCTTCTTGTAAAAGATCAAGGGCATACTTCCGTTGGGAGAGAACCAACGAGTCAAGTTTCCGAGAGATTTCTATCCCCAAAAAGTATTTTGGGGAGCCCATATCCTTCGTGACCAAGTGTTGACGGAGGTGCTTCTTCGTCAAGTCCACCCCATCTTGGTAATCGCCAGTAAGAAGAATATCATCCACATATACTGCCAAAACCACCAGTCCCGAGGCCGTTTTGCGAATGAATAAGTAGTGATCGGCCGAACTCCTTGTAAAGCCGATGGTAGCCACAATACCACTGAATTTGTCAAACCATGCCCGAGGGCTCTACTTTAGGCCATAAATGGCCTTCTTCAAACGGCATACGCGTGTCTCCCACTGAGCAACATACCCAGGAGGCTGCTCCATGTAGACGTCCTCCTGAAGATCGCCATAGAGAAAGGCATTCTTGACATCAAGCTGGGAAATAGCCCAATCCTGGTTAACAGCCACAGAGAGAAGAACCCGGATGGTGCTGAGGCGAGCAACCGGAGAAAAAGTGTCAAAGTAATCAACGTCGTAAGTCTGAGTGAAGCCTTTGGCCACCAGTCGGGCCTTGTAGCCATCCATAGTGCCGTCGGGGCAAAATTTCACAACAAAAACCCATCGACAGCCAACCACATCAGTGCCCACGGGAGTAGGAACAAGGGTCCAGGTACCCCTTTCAGTAAGAGTAGCCATCTCCTCATTCATGGAAGATTTCCAATAAGGGATAGCAAGAGCCTCCTGGTAGGTGCGGGGAGTAGAAGTAGCGGAGATAGCCAAGGCAAAAAACCTGTGAGAAGGATAAAGCCGATCATAGGAAACAACTGCTGCAAGCGGGTATTGAGTATACGCCCGCACCCCTTTGTGAAGAGAAATGGGAAGATCCATCTCGACGGGTGCATCAGCGACTGGAGCATCCGTGGCGGAGAAGGCTGGCCCGGAACTAGAGAGAGACGGTGCCGGAGAAGAGGGAGGAGGGGTGGGTGGGGAGACGGACAGGGAAGGAGACGGTGGAAGAGAGGACGGAAGGGGCGAGATGTCGAGAGGCGTGGAGGGAACGGAGAGAGGCGGTGGAGAAGCAGAGACATCAGGAGGAAGAGAGGAGGTAGGAGAGAAGTAGGAAGCATTCTCGAAAAATGTCACATCCGCGCAGACAAATTGCTTGCATAGAAGGGGGTCAAAACAACAATAGCCTTTTTTGAGTGGTAGAGTACCCCAAAAAGACACACTTGGTGGAACGGGGGGAAATCTTGTCGCGGGTAGTGGAGGGAGCGTGAACAAAAGCCGTACAGCCAAAGACACTGAGAGGGAGAGGAAAAGGTTCCTTGTGGGGGTAGAGAATGGAGAAGGGGGTCTGGACGTGGAGAACTGTGGAGGGAAGACGATTGATGAGATAGCAGGGGAGGAGCACAGCGTAGCCCCATTAGGAGCGAGGTACTTGCATCTGCGTCATGAGAGTACGAGTAACATCAAGGAGGTGACAGTTTTTACGCTCCGCCACCCCATTCTGCTGGGAGGTGTAAACACAAGTAGTTTGATGAAGAAGACCATGTTGTTTAAAGAAAGAGGAGAACTCATTATTAAGATATTCCTTAGCATTATCAGAGGGTAAAACTTTAATAGAGATGTCAAACTGATTCTTAATCATAAAATAAAATGATTGCCAAACAGAAAAGAGTTCAGAGCGATCTTTTAATAGATACACCCAGGTACATCTTGAAAAATCATCGATAAAAGTGACAAAATAGGAGCTACCCCGACCAACAGTGAGAGTAGGAGCAGGACCCCAGACATCAGAATGAATGAGATCAAACGGGCGAGAGGAGCCACGACCTTGCTTCGGTGGGAAGGAGGAGCGATGATGTTTGCCAAGCTGACACGCGTCATAGTTGAGCAGAGGAATGGTCGGAGGTAAGTGGGGCAGAAGCTGTCAAAGAATCCGAGGAGGAGGATGTCCAAGGCGAAGATGCCATTGAAGCAGATCTGTATAGGAGGAGTGTTAAATTTTCTCAATGTGGTCAGCAAGATAGCCCAAACGCTAAATTAATATCTTTGGAACTACCCAGTTCTCACGTTGAACCAGCGGAAAACCAAGGAACAAAAGGTTAATCCCAACAAATAATGGAAGCACAAGCAGGTCTTTTATCATTCACTTCTTTACAACACGAGGCATACATAGCGAGACATGATTTCGCTAGTATAACAGCTGTAAACAGAAAGCACCAAAAAACAAGCCGGGCGGACAGCATCGGAGTTCACCGAGGTCGCCGAGGTCGCCGAGTCCGCTGAGATCGCCCAAGCTGAGCTGCAATCCGCCGAATAGCCACGGAGTCCGCCGAAGCCGCGAGGCCGCGCGGACACACCGTTATTCGTCTCCTGCTGAAGCTGAACTGAGGAACACCCCTACCCGCCTGAAGCCGGCGGACAGGTTATTGAAGCTGGCAAAGATGAAACAGAGCTGACAAGCCGCAGAGCGACCTCCTGCTGAATCCGCAGAGACTGCACACTTCCAAGTACTTGACCAAAGTCACAGCCAAACTCCTGGCTCCGTGAAGCAACCCGCGCGACCTGCACACACCAAACGTCAGCACTGAATCAATCCGCGCGGATAGATAACTGAGACCGCAGCACCTTGCCCAACCCAACTTACTGTTCACTCAAGTTACTGTAGACCTGCCAGGGGGGTCCTATTTATAGGCGAGGTGAGGAGTGTGGTCACCGCCCTAGAGATAGAGACACCACCCCAGCCCGCGCGATAGCAAAACACCGTCCGCAGAGTCCGCAAGGACTTAGCCGGATACCAAGGAAAACTGCCGGGAGCAAGACAACATTGGCGAACCCTCTCCAGTCCGCCCAAGCTATGCGGACAAGGCATCAGCCCGCAAAGCTCCAATCACTGCACGACAGCAATCCCCTTCAATGGCTGTCCGCACCAACCCGAGGCAGTCCACAAGACTTACACCTCAATCCGTCATAAGTCCACGACCAAAGTCAGATAGCAACAGTCCGCCCGGTCGCAGCGGACTTGGCGGATACTGCGGACACCATGGTCTTGGCACAGAGTGTGACCAACTCCAAAACCATCAAAGGTCAATGCGAGCATGGCGGACTCAAACTCTCGTCCACCAAACACCGTAGCACAGACCGCTAGCAGTCCGCAAGCTCCTCGCACTCCTGCCCAACGCAGCAACCATCTCCCGGACTCCAAAACCAGTCCGCCAACAACCTCCACAGCAAAGCACCTGCTGCAGCACCAGAGCTCGACAAGGCCTCATCCAAGCTCTAAGCCCAGTCCGCAATAGCCCACACCGCGGACACATCAGTCCGCAAGCTTCCCGCGGACACGAGCCAAACCTCCTAACAACACAAGCTTGCACCACGGCCACTGAGCAATGCACCAGTCTGCAAGCCTCTCTATCTGCAGATACCAGGCCGCATAGTCCGCGGACTCCATGCAAACAACTCGCTCAGAAGACATCCGGCTTTCCACTAGACCTTCCACCAGGCCTCACATCACAGTCCGCCCAGTCCGCCTAGTCCGCCAAAGCTATCCGCCTAGGCCGCCCGGCCTGACCCGTCAACCACTTCCACTTCACAAATTTCAACACTCCCCCTTGAAGTGGGAAGTGGTGACCAAGCCCAGCAAGCTGCGCAAGCGTTCAAAGGGCACCTTCGACAGTGGCTTCGTGAAGATGTCAGCAAGATTATCTTCACTCCGAACATGCCCGACCAGCAGAGATCCTTCCAACACCTTCTCCCTGATGAAATGGTGATCAATCTCCATATGCTTGGTCCTGGCGTGACACACTGGATTGTTAACCAGTTTGAGAGCACTCTCATTGTCACCCTGGAGTAAAGTAGGCCCTTGCACTTCTTCATGAACATCCTCTATAAGCCTCCTCAACCAAACGGCTTCCCGAGCAGCCAAGGCCGAAGCCTTATACTCCGCCTCCGTGGTTGAAACCGACACCGAGTCCTGCTTCATGCTACACCACGAGATGCTAGCTGAACCGCAAGTGAACACATAACCTGAAGTAGACCTCCGATCATCTGAATCACCGCCATAGTCAGCATCCGTGAACCCCGAGCAATGCAAACTCCGAGTCCCTTCTATAGAGGAGTCCCATATCAGAAGAAGCCTTGACATATTTCAGAATACCCTTCGTCGACACTAGATGAGATGTCCTTGGTTCAGAAATATACTGACTTACTCGGCCAACATCATAATCAATGTCTGGCCTTGTAATCGTCAGGTAAATCAAGCTCCCAACAAGAGCCCTGAACACCAAGAGATCATGAAGAACCCTTCCCTCATCTCGTCGAAGCTTCAGCCCAGGTTCCAGTGGAGTAGAGCACTTCTTCCCTTCGCCCATGCCGAACCGCTTCACAATGCGATTAGCATACCCTTTCTGGCAAATGCGAACCCCGCACTCCTTCCTCTCCACTTCCAGACCGAGAAAGTGATGCAACTCTCCCAAGTCTTTCATCTCGAAGCGTATAGCAAGCTCAGCCCTGAGCCTTGCTACTTCCTCCTCCGAATTCCTTGTGAAGATCATGTCATCCACATACAGCAGGACCAAGACTCGTAGCTCTCCCTTCTTCTTGACGAACAAGCTTGAATCCGAGTTAGAAGCAAGGTATCCACAGAATTGCAAGTATTCTGCAAACTTCCCATACCACGCTCTAGGAGCTTGCTTCAACCCATAGAGAGCCTTCCTGAGTTTGCAGACATAGTCCGGATGCTTATCAGAGACAAAACCAAGCGGCTGATCCATGAAGATGTCCTTGTAAATCTCTCCGTAAAGAAAGGCATTCTTCACATCGAGTTGCCACAACCTCCATCCCTTGCTAGCAGCCAAGGCGATCACCACTCTTACTGAAGTCATCTTCGCAACTGGACTGAATGTCTCCTCATAGTCTTCTCCATACTGTTGTGAGAATCCTCTAGCGACCATGGGAGCCTTGAACCGATCAATGCTCCCATCAACCTTCTTCTTCAACTTATACACCCACTTGCAAGTAACCGGAGTAATGCCATCAACCTTGGGCACAAGGTCCCAGGTTTCATTCTTCTTCAGAGCATCAATCTCTTCTTGCATGGCATCTTCCCACTCCTTCACTCCAGTGGCCTCGTTAAAGTTTGCAGGATCTCGCTCATCCAGAGGACCTGCAAAGAAGCAGGAGACAAAGCTCACTGCATTCCCATCACAGTACCGAGCCGGTGGCTTAACCACCCTCTTCGATCTCCGAAGGGTCGGCTCCTTGCTCACTGCTTCCGTTGCTTCTTCGGGCTCCACTCCTACCTGGGGCAAGCATTGAGCAGTGCTCCCCCTGCTTCCTGAGCCAGAAGGCTCAGCCTCGGAGTTAGAAGCAACAGGAGCTGCTGGTGAAACAGCAAGCTCCTCTTCCAAGACTTCAGCAGCCACCACCGGTGCTTCATCAACCTTGCTACTTCCGGTTAACTCTACCGAGCCACCTCCATATGACGTCAGAATGTCAAATACAACGTCTCTTGATACCACGAACTTCTTCGTCACAGGATTCATGTATTTCCATCCCTTCTTCCGCTCATCGTAGCCAACAAAGACAAGTTTCCTTGCCTTCGCATCCAGCTTTGTCCGTGAAGCATCCGGGACATGCACGTAGCAAGTTGAACCGAACACCCTAAGGTGTCCAACACTCGGCTTCTTCTTCAACAACAGCTCAATAGGAGTCTTCATGTTGATAGGGCTGAGTTCAATAGGTATCAGTTCTAAGCTTCTTAATCCGCAAGCCAAGCCGGCCTTCTACCAACTCCTTAAACTCCACAAACAAACGGAAGGCTTCCGACTTCTCCTTTAAGAAGTACACCCAAGTATAACATGAGTAGTCATCAACCAAGACAAGCATGTATCTGCTTCCACCAAGGCTGGCAGTAACCGTCGGTCCCATCAGGTCGCCATGAATGCACTCCAATGGTTTCTTGCTCCTTGTTTGTGATTTATCAAACGGAAGGCAATGTGCCTTACCGTATTGACAGCCCGCACAAACATGCCCATCACCAAAGGAGGACAACTTCGGTAACCCCCTCACCAAACTTCTACTAGCCATCGCCTTCAGCTTGTCCATGCCAACATGCCACAGCCTCTCATGCCAGATAGTAGCACTATCATTAGCCCTCATTCTATCAACATAAGCACTGGTGGAAAGAACAAACAAGTTCTTCACCATCCTCCCAACATGAGCAACATCAGCCTTTACCGCTGATACGTTGCGAAGGAACCTCACATCTGTTGGCCCAAACAGAACGTGATAACCACCGTCCACCGCATTGGTCACCGAAAAGAGGTTTTTCTTCATGCCCGGCACGTGATACAAACTCCTTAACGTGAGTGGCCCCTGATCACTACCCAAAGACACGACCCCCTCTTTCTCTACTGCATAAACAGTATTATCAGCAGTGATAATAGCTTCATTACCTGAGTAAGCCTGTATGGAGGTGAACTTCTTCTTGTCTCCGGTGAGGTGATGACCCCACCCGGAGTCCACAATCCACTCGCTGTTGAAGTCCTCAGCAGACAAGGCCCGGACACAAGTGTCGTCATGAAAGCTCCGCCCCATTCCGCTTCTTCACTTCTCGAGCAAGTTTCCTCCTTTCCCGCAGCATGCCCAGGCTACAGTTTGACCTTGCAGTCCCGCTTGAAGTGCCCTCGCTGATGACACCGGTAGCACTTCAAGTTATTCTTCCAGTCCTTAGGAGCATTGCTCCTCTCCGGCGGATATGAAGTTGAAGTCTCCTTCTTACCAGCGACCTGCACCTTCTTCTTCTTCTTCCCTTCCCATCCTTTCTTCTTGCCTAAGAAGAGAGCTTCGCTGCCTTCCTGATTCAGGTTCACTTCAGCCATCTGCCTTGCTAAGCTCTCCTGCGAGGCAAGCAGATTCTCCAGCTCCAGCAAAGACGGCTGAGTAGCCCACCCTTGAACAGATGTTACAAAGGCCACATATTCCTTCCGCAAGCCGCGGATAATGTGCCTTTTCATCTTCGCCTCAGAGATAGGCTCATCAGGATCCAGTGCCGATAGCTCTGCACACAAGCTCTTCATCTTTAAGAAGTACTTGGAGACGGAAAGGTCTCCCTGAGTTGCCCTGGCCAACTCATTCTCCAGGAACTGAAGCCGCGCCACATTCTTCCTATTGAACAACTCATCAATGGTTGTCCAAATATCAGCAGCCGACTAACACCCAACGATGTGATCAAACAGTTCTGGAGACACGGCTCTCTTCAGAATGAACTCCGCCTTAGCATTTGTTCTTATCTAGAGCGTAACCTGCTCAGCAGTACCGAACGCAGCCGTGACTTCCTGCCTGTCGTCACCACCGACGACTTCCCACAGCTCCTCACCAAGAAGATAACTCTGCATGCACGACTTCCACTTCTTGAAGTTAGTCTGCGTTAAGAGTTCAATGCCCAGACCTCTTGCAAAGCTCCCTTCCATTACAACACCTGTTGGCAACCTTTCAGCAACTCGGAGCAACAACAAAGGTTGATCACCACTCAATCACTGAGTAACAACACTGGCTGACTTCTGCTCACGCAACTGAACCTCGCTTTGATACCATGTTAAATTCTCTCAATGTGGTTAGCAAGATAGCCCAAATACTAAATTAATATCTTCGGAACTACCCAGTTCTCACGTTGAACCAGCGGAAAACCAAGGAACAAAAGGTTAATCCCAACAAACAATGGAAGCACAAGGAGGTCTTTTATCATTCACTTCTTTACAACACGAGGCATACATAGCGAGACATGATTTCGCTAGTATAACAGCTGTAAACAGAAAGCACCAAAAAACAAGCCGGGCGGACAGCACCGGAGTTCACCGAGACCGCCGAGGTCGCCGAGGTCGCCGAGTCCGCTGAGATCGCCCAAGCTGAGCTACAATCCGCCGAATAGCCACGGAGTCCGCCGAAGCCACGAGGCTGCGCGGACACACCGTTATTCGTCTCCTGCTGAAGCTGAACTAAGGAACAACCCCTACCCGCCTGAAGCCGGCAGACAGTTTATTGAAGCTGGCAAAGATGAAACATAGTTGACAAGCCACAGAGCGACCTCCTGCTGAATCCGCAGAGACCGCACACTTCCAAGTACTTGACCGAAGTCACAGCCAAACTCCTGGCTCCTTGAAGCAACCTGCGTGACCTGCACACAGCAAACGTCAGCACTGAATCAATCCGCGCGGACAGACAACTGAGACCGCAGCTCCTTGCCCAACCCAACTTACTCTTCACTCAAGTTACTGTAGACCTGCCAGGGGGGTCCTATTTATAGGCGAGGTGAGGAGTGTGGTCACCGCCCTAGAGATAGAGACACCACCCCAGCCCGCGCAATAGCAAAACACCGTCCGCAGAGTCCGCAAGGACTTAGCCGGATACCAAGGAAAACCGCCAGGAGCAAGACAACATTGGAGAACCCTCTCCAGTCCGCCAAAGCTATGCGGACAAGGCATCAGCCCGCAAAGCTCCAATCACTGCAGGACAACAATCCCCTTCAATGGCTATCCGCACTAACCCGAGGCAGTCCGCAAGACTTACACCTCAATCCGCCACAAGTCCACGACCAAAGTCAGATAGCAACAGTCCGCCCGGTCACAGCGGAATTGGCGGATACTGCGGACATCATGGTCTTGGCACACAGTGTGACCAAGTCCAAAACCATCAAAGGCCAATGCGAGCATGGCGGACTCAAACTCTCGTCCGCCAAACACCGTAGCATAGACCGCTAGCAGTCCGCAAGCTCCTCGCACTCCTGCCCAACGCAGCAACCATCTCCCGGACTCCAAAACCAGTCCGCCAACAACCTCCACAGCAAAGCACCTGCTGCAGCACCAGAGCTCAACAAGGCCTCAGCCAAGCTCTAAGCCCAGTCCGCAACAGCCCACACCGTGGACACATCAGTCCGCAAGCTTCCCGCGGACACGAGCCAAACCGCCTAACAGCACAAGCTTGCACCACGGCCACTGAGCAATGCACCAGTCCGCAAGCCTCTCTATCCGCAGAAACCAGGCTGCATAGTCCGCGGACTCCATGCAAATAACCCGCTCAGAAGACAGCCGACTTTCTACTAGACCTTCCACCAGGCTGCACATCACAGTCCGCCCAATCCGCCTAGTCCGCCAAAGCTGTCCGCCCAGGCCGCCCGGCCTGACGCGTCAACCACTTCCACTTCACAAATTTCAACAAGGAGTAGGCGGACAGAGCCGAAACGTCATCGAGGAAATAGAGGCCGCCGCTCTCAGTCCCAGTATCAATCGTCCGCTGGGTCCTCGGGTCCTGAAAAGAACAAGAAGTGGGAGTGAATAAGACAGAGCACTATAGTTGCCGGCATAAAGTGGTTACATATAATAAATTGCACGGGAACTTCGGGACATAGAGAGTGTCCTCCAAGCGAAGCGACGGGGTGACTTGAACCATGCCCGTCCCGAGCACCGGGGACGGTGAACCATCCGCCACACGAACCATGGGTAGGAGGTCATGCGTTTCAAGGAGAGAGAAGCAATGAGGGCTGCCAGTCATATGATTTGTAGCACCCGAGTCAATCAGCCATTTACGTAGGTAACAACGTGGGCACTACATGAAGTCGTGGCCACAGAGGCAGATGGCCGAGAGGAGGCAGTGCTCGAGGAAGGAGCATCACCAGAAGGGAGAAGACGAGGATGTTTCTACCAGCAACGGTCAACAGAGTGGCTGGTACGACCACAGTAAGAGCAGAGGACCCTAGGAGTGGCTGCGACCACTAGGACCCCCCCCCCCCCCCCCCCCCCCCCGCAGAGCCTGGTGAGCATAGGAGTCCGAGGAAGGGGGAGGCCAACAGAGACCGTTGGAGCAGCGAAGTAACAGCGGCAATGCGAGCCGCAGTGGCATCCAAAGTAGGAGAATCCGCCTCACCAAAGATTTGCTGGCGGATCATATCATAGGAATCGGGAAGACGGAGAAGATAACAAACAACCAAGAGTTCCTGGAAGTGTTTGTGCTGGTCAGCCAAGTCCGCGGAGAAGGGACGATTCTGTAGGATCGCGGCGCCAAGAGCCTGAACTTGCTGGTAAGCTGTAGCAGGAGACATGGAGGGGCGGGCAAAGAGGTCAGCATAAAGAGTATAAATGCGGGACGTCTGGCCCCCCCTTTGAATAGAGAGCAACAAGGTTAAGCCAGGCGGCCTTGACCGTCTCATCATGGTGAATGACGGGAAGGCACTCATCAGAGAGGCTATTGGCGAGCCAAGTGCGGACAAGGTCATCACTCGCATCCTAGTCATCAAATTCAGGCGAGGTACGAGGAGGAGGGTCATCGGTGAGGTGATGACGATTACGCTGAGAGCGAAGAAAAAAGGTGAAAGAAACGCTCCAATCGGGATAGTTGGAGCCAACAAGCTTAGAAAGCGTGCCAAGGTTGCCCGAAGGAGTAGGTGGAGGAGGAGCTGCGAGAGTGGTGGAGATAACGGGGGGGGAGAGAGCGGAAGTAGTCATAGGAAACCGCGCGAGAAGAAGAGAAGCCGTAGGGAGAGGAAAAAGGAGAGCAACCCGCGCGAAACCGCAGCGGTTTAAAGGGAAGAAGACGCGCGAGCACTAGCAGCCAGGAAGCAGACTAAGGCACAGCTGGGAAGAGGTCGCGCATACTGAAAATTCCGAGCGAACAGAAGAGAAGAGGAAGCAAGAAGCAACGGCGACAACAACAAGTCGCAAGCTGGGCGAACAGAATCAGGCCGCACAGCTAGGGGAAAACAGGCGGCTCGAAGGAAACAGGTCGCTGCGACAACTTAACAGGTCGCGGTGACGAAAAGCAGCTAGAGAAGAGAAGCAACAAGCCGCGCGAACAGGGCAGCGGGCGAAAGAGAAGACAAGCCGCGAGAATCAGAGAGCGCACACAATCAGGATTAAAAAACCTGGCTCTGATACCATGTTAAAAGTAGCGAATATGCAACAACAAATGGATAGAATTTTGAATAATTGAAATTTTATTATCCAAAAAAGATATCATTTACAAAGGTATGACCTCCTTTTTATAGAATGGAGGAGATATGAGAGAGTATAAACAAATAATGTGGGACTAAACATATACAGGGATGAGCGGCTAGAAATAAAGGAGACCGCCCAGGCCGCGCTGTTAGACAGATGGGTTAACCGCTCAGCAACTCCAGCAGGATAAAAACAAGCCGCAATGGGAGACCGATAGACCGACCGGTCTCCAAGCTCCTGAGAGAGACCGCCAGACCGCTCGGTCAACAAACCGACAGACAAGACCGCAAGGCCGCCCGGTCTAATACTTCAACACAGACCAACCTGTCCAGATGGGCTTCACACAATATGCTTATTCCGTACTACACATTTTCGGATCTACATGCAAGACATCTTGGGGATATCCAGAATCAGCCCAAGGGGAATCCCTCAATACTCCACCTTTTGGTAGGGGACACCCATGCATATACCAAATTAAGGACTTCACATGTCCAAGGAAGAAAGATCGTTACCCTTGACGATCGCTTTGGAGCCATGGAAAACTAGCAGGATGAAACGCACTGCAATGGCCTTGCCTCCTTGAATCTTGACTCGGCACGCGATTCAGGGCTTTGAAGCTCCACTGGCAGCTGGATTCCTCCTCCTACTCCCTTTCTCTCCCCATTCTCTACCTCTTTAGAAAGATAGAGAAAGGACTTTGATAATGAGAGAGTTTATCCTCAATTCATGGCCTTATAACAGCAGTGAGATCTCAGGACAGTTGGACCCTAGTTAAAATGAATGAACTCCCACGAAAAGCCCTAAAAACACTTTCCTGGGCCGAACAAGGCCTGTGACACGCCCGTGTGCCTTAAGCGGCAAAGAAACTGACTTGATCCGAGCAAGACACTGCCCTGTGACACGCCGGTGTCACAAGCTGTGTGCTAGACACGGCTTGGGACACGCCGTGTCCTGCACGTGTTCATCAGTCCTCACCGACTTGATCAAGCACAGAGAAGGACACAGCCCTTGACATGCCCGTGTCACAGGCTGTATGCCCAAGGATCGTCGAGTGCATTTCGTCGAGCTCACGGGAACACGTCGAGTGCATTGCAGGACACGGCCCTGGACGTACCCGTGTCATAGGCCGTGTACCCAACTCAGGGATCGTCGAGTGCATTTCGAGACCGCCCTGCCAGCACTTGAGTCTAGGACATTGCTATGGACACGCCCGTGTCCCCGGTCGTTTAACTCACACAGGGCAGGGCAGGGCACGGCTTTGGACACGCCCGTGTCCCAGGCCGTGTTGCTCACCCTACTCAGCCCAATCAGCATCGAGATTTGGGGCGTTACACTGGCCAATCCCCAATGGCCTTAACTTTTGCCGGATCCACCGCCACCCCATCTATAACACCCCAATCCGTCACATAGGATATAAGAGAAGGTCCTTTCGGGGCCCCACACCATATTCCATGAATAGTCAGTGGAGTTATATATTGAACCAAACTAAACACGCATACTAACTCATTGTGCATTCTAGCATAAGTATTAAAAGTAATAAGAACCCAACTACACAAATGTCCACTAAACCAAAAGTAGGAATGGTAACTAAAATACACAAAAGAGTCTGGCCTTAAGGCCTTACATATTGTTTCTAATACATTAGTGTTTTACATACATTGACACGCAGGCCCACAACACATGAAAGTAGTAAAGAAGCTTTGCTTGGCCTTTAGGGCCGGCATAACGTAAAGTGCTTCAGCACGCTACTTTTTGCTTGGCTCCCTAGCACATGTATGGGAACAAACCACAAATATGTGGCAAACAAGGCAATGGTCAACTTTAGCTGACCAAATTATAACGAGCCCTCCCCACACCCGGAGTGGCGGTGCTCCTTCACTGCAGGTAAACATCATGTATATATAATTAAAATAGAATGTGCAATTTAAGAATCATTCACCATAGATGTTGGCACGGCCGGACACGCGCCCTATGTACTAAGGGCACATTATCCATGTATAAGACATAACCAGGGTCCCACCTCCATACTCAACGATTATCAGTATTTTTTGAGCATTTCTAGTCTTTTTGTCCCGAATCCTAAGACTCCTCCCTATGGCTATAACAAAGTCAAAGGCGATCACAAAGATCCAGCTCAAGGACTCACTCCAAGTCGAATGACATAGGGTTGGGTACAGTTTAGCTCTTTCCCATTGCTCAAATCATCGGGCGCAATAAGCCACGATGCGGGTCAGCCTCTCCGTTCCCACTCACAACAAAACATAACCATGCTATATTCCATGGCTGGCTCTCACGGTCACCATAGCGGAGCACTCTAAGATCTTAGCTAAACATACAGTCCCCCTAGTGTCCATGAGACAGGCCTCACAAAAACTCACAAGGAGTTACCGTCGACGGTACCACTACAGCCGCGTGGTAGGGGACAGAACGCGCATTCTTCCCCACAACCGTGGTATTTTTTCGGAGTCTATCTCCAGTACTCTATTTACCATGACCTGCATACCCCGCAACTCCGAAACTACTCATTTAACCACAGAGTCTTCTCTAGCACGCAAATCAACAAGATGACCATCAACAATCCAGACGAACTTGTCTGGATAGGATTTACACAACATGCCTATTCCATAGTTTGATTACAGATTCTGAATCAAAAGCTAATGGGGATACCACCGATCAACCCATCATGAGAATCACTTCCACATACTATTGGAGCGTCTACCCTTACATGCCAAAACAAATGACTTCATATGTCCAAGGAGGAAGATCGTTACCCTTGAGGTTCATTTTGGCGCCATGGGTAAGAAACTAGGTAAATGAAAATGAATGCAATAGACTCACCTCCGCGGATCTAAACTCGACTCGTGACTCGGAGCTAAGAAGCTCTAACAATGGTGGATTCTCCTTCTCCTTCCTCTTCCTTGCTCTCCCATCTCTCTAACTCTTAGAAAGAGAATAGCTTAGGTTATATTGAGAGATAACTCCCCATACCATGGACTTAAACCACCAAAAAGAAAACCCATCGTCAAAATGTGATGAATGGTTGTGATTCTAAATGGTTCTCTATATAGAGAGCTACCGTTGTGTGGTAAGAATATATCATTATGCAGTAACCCCAATCGATGGATTCTCTAGCAAGCCCACGGTTCAAATTATCCAATCATACGCCGACAATCGGCTATGCTACCGCCGACATTAGTACTAACATCAGGAGGTAGCTATCAGAGAGCTATACCTGGTGAAATCTAGAGTGAACACCATCACCAATAATCAATGACCCAAAAATTCCACCTTCTATAACCATCACTCGCACTTTGAGAACTTATCATAAAGTTGGTTCTCTTTCAGAACCTGCAAGACTACTCTCAAGTGAGTCGCATGCTCTACCTCAGACTTGGAATACACTAAGATGTCATCAATAAATACCGCCACAAATGAGTCCAAGTACTTCCGAAACACTCGGTTCATAAAATCAATGAACACCGATGGTGCATTCGTTAAACCAAATGACATCACCGAGAACTCGAAGTGGCCATACATCATACCAAATGCTATCATGGGTATGTCCACTTCCTTGATACGCAACTGGTAATATCCCAATCTTAGGTCCAACTTGGAGTACACCAACAACCCTACCAACTTGTCAAACAAGTCATCTATCCGTGGAATCAGATACTTATTCTTGATGGTCTGCTTATTCAGCTCACGGTAGTCTATGCACAACAGCATACTGCCATCTTTCGTCTTTACAAACATCACCAGAACTCTCCATGGGGAAGAGCTGGGCCTAATATACCCCTGCTCCAACAGTTCATGTAATTGTACTTTAAGCTCGGCTAGCTCCGTTTGTGCCATCCTAAAAGGAGTACGTGTTACCGATATAGCTCCTAACAACAAGTCAATCGTGAAATCGTTCTCCTGCTGAGGAAGTGCTCCTATATGCTCCTTAGTAAACACATCCTTAAACTCTATCACCATCGACACTTCTCTAATTGATAACTTTGAAGAGTGAACCTCCAATAAAGCTACGAATGCTACCTCTCTCCGACTTATTTCCTGCACCAATTGCATGGTCGAAATCAGGGAGCATGCCACTCCACTAAGGCCCTCAAAGTTGACTTCTTCCTTTCCCTTGCTCCCAGGGTCACCACCTTTGATAGGCAGTCAATACCAATCCGGTGCTCTGCAAGCCAGGCCATCCCCAAGATCACATCAAAATAGGCTAATGGTAGGATTGCCATTACCAACATGAAGTTATATTCTCTTATACTCCAGCCAATGCGCCCTTTTTTCCCGATAGTCATGAAAGACCCATTGTGCATGTACACCTAAATATCTGAGTCCGCCAAAAAGGACTCAACACCATTTCTTCAGATAAAGATTTATACAATAAATGAGTGCGATGCTCCCATGTCGAACATATTGGTGTTACCATGGTGATCTAGAAGTGATCAAGCATGTGGTCTCATTGCCAACATAATATGAGCTTGTGGGGTCACACATAAGTGCATTGGAGAAGTTGGAGAGGTTTGTGTTGGCCTTGCTCATATGTGATATCAGTGCAGGACCAAGTCTATGAAGTTCGGGTAATACTCCCTATCCGTCGCATAGCATATAACAGTAGGTCCGGCCGGGGCCCGACACCATATACCACGAACAGACCAGAAGGTTACGAAATGGAAACCATCCTGCCAATAACCAATGTCCTACACAGAGTACATTCTAGCAGAAGCAATTTAAAAGTTGCATAATAAGAACTCAGCCAACAACATGAATGTCCAATACAAAAACCCAACAGGAATGAACGTACAAATACACAAGGACTTGTCCATTTGGCCTTACAATAGTTTTCTCAAATAACAGTGCCTTCCTGACCTCGGCACGCAGTCCGGTCACACATGAGAAACATAGTAAATATTCAAATATAGGCCTTCGAAAGCTGGCTCAGCAACAAGGACTTTTGCCCGCTAATTGCCACTCGACTCCACAACACCTGCAAGCAACAATCCACCGAGCGGTGGCAAACAAAAGTAACGGTCAGCTAAGCTGACCAAATTATAATGATCCCGCCACTAAACTCGGGGCGGCGATGCTCCTTCCCTGCACATTATTAGCATAGTCATATAATAGAGAAATTTCACATTATCACAAGCGTAGGCTCGCACGTCCACACACCCCGTGCTCTCAGGGCACATTCTCGGTGAACCCGGTCAAAGTTCGTGTTCTCACCACCGCCCCTTGGACGGCAATTCTCGTGAGCATTATGGTCTTTCTGGCCACTGCCTAAGACCCTCCATCTATGCCAATGACAAGTACCACGTACTTTAAGTCGCTTTTACCAAATGATATAGAGCGGGTACGGTTCCGCCTAACCCATTTCTCACACCGCAACGTCAATTAAAGCCATATGTGCGAGTCAAGCTTTCGCGAGTCCCAAATCGATTAGACACTTTACATAACCCAGTTATCTGCAAGTTGGCTCCCATGAGACCATGATGACAGAATCACGCATCTGCTCAGTTTTCCGAGTGCACCTTGGAGTTGGTCCCCAAGGTTCCCTATTGCAATCTACCGCATAAAAAACCCAAAAAACAACCATCGGGACGGAGTTTTCTCCGGCCATACATGCAATACAACATCACCGATCCAGACCAACTTGTTCGGGTAGGCTTCACACATCATGCCTTTGTCCGTTTCTCGATTACGGACTCTACATGAAAAATAATGGGGACTATTCATGTCTACCCAAAGGAACACCTCACACTCACCGTAAACTCGCGAGAGCGGGCATCCTATGCAAGGGAAAAGAGGACTTTATATGTCCAAGATTAGAATCATTACCCTAGAATTTCTCTTTGGCGCCATGAAGATATATGCGGATGACAAGCACCGCAACGTCCTCGCCTCTGTAGATCCGAACTTGACTTACGATTTGGGGCTCCGAAGCTCCTCCGGTGGCCGGATGTCTCCTCCTTCTTCTTCCTTGCTCTCTCCTCTCTCTAAAACTTTTAGAAAGAGAATAACCAAAAGAAATGAGGGTTTCTAAACCCTATTCCAGGCTTAAACCCTGCCACAATCAGCCAGGACCCTTAGATTCCACAGGAAGGAAACGAACGGCCATAATGCGCACTTAAAATCCAAAACCTGGGCTGAACACGGCTTGCGACACGCCCGTGTCCAAGGCCGTGTGCCTAAATTGACGCCGAAACCGGTGTATCCCGAAAAGAACACGGGCTCTAGACACGCCCCTGTCAGGATTGACACGCCCGTGTCATCCAGTAAATGCCTATGTAGCGGGCGTGTTCATCCATTGACACCGGACCAACAACAACCCGAGAAGAACACGAGTATTCGACACGGCCGTGTCAAACCCGAACATGCCTGGGGTCCAGGCAGTGTTTCTCCCCCGACATAACTCGACCAACTACCCGAGTAGGACACGGCCTGGGACATGCCCATGTCTCAGGTCGTGTTTGCTGCTCGATGATCGTCGACTGCAGTTTGATCGACCACACGACCATCGTCGAACCCGAGCATGACACGGCCCTGGGACACGCCCATGTCCCAGGCCGTGTGACCCCTAACAAGTTCCAAACTTGGCTCAAAATGCCACCCGTCCCTCTTTTGAGTTTCAGGGCGTTACAGCTCTCTCCCTCTTAAAGGAATTTCATCCCGAAATTACAGAAAGGAAAGATATAAACAAAACTTAAACGGTACCTTAGTGGAATAACTCTGGGTACTCCTCAAGCATGGTCTGCTCTTGCTCCCACGAGTGCTCCTCCTGACCGCAGTTTTCCCAACATAGCTTGACGATCCTGATCTCCTTGTTACGTAATCGCTTGAATTCCGAGTCCTCAATGCGAACGGGCTTGACCTTCGTTGTTAACCCATTATCAACCGGTACTTGATCGACCACAACCACTTGCAAAGGCTATTACACCGCCTTCCGTTGCACCGATATGTGGAATACGTCGTGTAGACCACTTAGCTCAATTGATAGCTTTAATCGATATGCAACTTTGCCAATCCGCTCCAAAACCTCAAACGGTCCAAGGTACCTCGGGCTTAGCTTCTTCAAGCACCATACCCGTGATGTAATGCCTCCATTCGTCACATGGAATATAACGGTGGGTCCGGCCGGGGCCCCACGCCATATTTTACAGACAAACGACGGAATTACGTATGGAAATCAAATTCTCATTCTACTCGTACCCTAACTTAAAGCATTATAACACAACATTTTTAGTTATAAGAAATCATCTGAACGAATGTTCACTAAATATATAAACTCCACATTTATATATCAAACAGGAATGTATACAATACACACACGCTCACGGCTTTAAGGCCATACAGGTTATTCTTTACATATTTACAGCTTCAAACATCGGCAGGCAGGCCAGCCACACATGAAATCCAAACATTCTTCGCATGACCTTCATGGGCCTTTAAGCAGTAAGCCTTCATTCCACTCAATTCAATTAAATTCACCAGCACTTGCAAAGCGACATCCACCCCGAGAGCGGTAAACAAAGCAACGTTCAGCATTAGCTGACCAATTATAACGACACTACCCCTTAATCGGGGCAGTGGTTCCTTCCTTGTATGCATTGCAATAATACTATATACTCTCTACCAAGCACAACCATGTAACAAACACCAGTATCCACCCGATGCACTGTGCACTCAAGGCACCTTATTGGTGTATCGGATATCCCAGTCCACCGCCGATCAGTGGTTTTTAACTTGTTGGTTTGCCGGTCCTGGTCCACCAATCCCGCAGGAAGGCGACATTTCGCCCATACCACTCAGAGGTACTAACCTCACAGCAAACATGAGCAGATCGACCCACCCTAGTGGTGTAGCAAGCCGGGTTTATCTGTGCTCCCCGGGCATTACCACCAATCGACCTCCCATCCTAATACAAATCGACCCACCTTAGTGGAGTAGCAAGTCGAGTTTAGCTCGGCTCCCCAGGCATTGCCACTAATCGACCCCTCAACTAATACAGATTAACCCACCCTAGTGGTGTAGCAAGCTGGATTTATGTCGCGCTCCCTAGGCGTTGCTACCAATTGACTTCTCACGACAACCAGGAGCTTTCTCAAAGCATCCAAGATCAACATACATACATCCACACAGCCGTACAACAGAGGCTACATGCATATATCTTACACAGTATCAAATCCACGGAGTATTCTCCGGTTTACCCATAACCATCACCAATCCAGACTAACCGTCCAGGTGGGCTTCACACAACATGCATATGACGTACTACACACTTCCGGCTCTAGATGTAGACTCAACAAAGGAATCACTTACGATATCCACCTCTTGGTGGAGGATTCCATGCATATGCATAAAGAAAGGACTTCGATGTCCAAGAAGGAGATCGTTACCCTTGAAGATCGCTTTGGAGCCATGAACTAGCTGGATGGAACTCACAGCCTCGGCTTTGCCTTCACGAATCCAAACTCGAATCTTGCTTCCACACTTCGTAGCTCCTCTAGCAGCTGGTTTCCCCTTTCCCTTCCTCTCATTCTCTTGCTCTCTCTCTCTCTCTCTCTTGAGAAGAAGGAGAAGGAATGAAATGAAGGACTTGATCCCTCATTCTCGGCCTTTTATCCACAGGGAAGGGGACTGGACCCTTGGATCCAGGATAAGGAAAAAAATGGCTCTGATTTGCCCAGAAAAAGGCTGAACACGGCCTGACATGACCTGTAACCCGCCCGTGTCACAGGCTGTGTCCCTTAAGCGGCACACAACCGACTCAAATCCAACCAGTACACGGCTGTGTGATAGGCCCGTGTTGCACCCTACACCCCCGTGTCATGGTCGACACACCCATGTTTGGTAGCTGTGTACTTTACCCAGCACAACATTAACTCACCCGTGCGGGACACGGCCATGGGACACGCCCGTGTCCCAGGCCGTGTACCCCAAGACACACCTCCGTCTCTCAACACATACATGCGTGGCTAAATCCCGCAAAGGACACGCCCTATGACACACCCGTGTCACAGGCCATGTACTCCCCTTCCTTGCCGCTCGACGATTGTCGAGCGCAGTTTGTCGACCCGAGCATGACACGCCCTTGTCCCAGGCCCTGTCACCCAACCGGAACCCAACTTGGGCTTTGGGGTGTTACAATCCTCCCCTCATTCAAAAAATTTCGTCCCGAAATTTGGCTCGACTACAGACATTCAGCGAACCACTCCTCGTTACATCATCAGCAACCGATTACCCGAATAAAACGAGCCGAGTTAGAGCTCAAACGCCGTGGCTTGTCTCGCCCCAAGGCATCACATAAATCAAACATCACATTTAGAACATACACATATACATATCCCTCACAGGTACATATCCATCCATTCACAATTTCAGCAGCCAAAAACATCATATACATACACCATGATCGCTCAATTACAGAACCATCTCATTATTCATGCCTTATGTTAACCCCGAAACCGGTGATCTTTCCCAATGGAGCCATCTCGCTCGTCGCGGCCTGCCCCGGGTTCCTCTTGGAGGTCGTGGTGCCCTAGGTTGGGCGGACAGAATTCTCTGTCCTCTCAGGCCGCACGGCCTGCGCTGTCTCAGCGGTCTGACCCCCAGGCCGCCCGGCTTCCCTTGGTCGGCAGGGCCCGCAGACTGCTTTCGCAGTCTGCCTCTGCAGGCCGCCCCCTTTTTATCTTAACTGCGAGGTTGTGTCCCCAGGACTCCCTCTGCCGGACTCAACTTCCTATCCGCTAAGGCCGGCAACAGGTCACATATCCCTTCACCCAGCAATGTGGGCAGCCGACTCCTCCAGTCCTCCTACAAGGCGCGGACCCCACTCCGGCTATCCGCTAAGACCAGCAGCAACCTCCAAGTCCCTCGCGAGCTGGTAAGACTCGAAGTGGAATCAATACTTCCAGTTTGCCTTCATTGGTGAACCCCAACAGCCTCAACAGCCAGGCTCTCCATCTCCAGCATATGCGGACTCAGCATTGCAACAGCCGCAGACTTGTCGGACTCTCTATGCAGTCCGCCCATTCCTTAGCCAGCATCAGCTTCTCAGCAGCAGCGGGGTCAACTCCTCCTCAGTTTGAAGGCCTTTCGTAGGCTCAGCCAGTAGTAGCAGCGTCCTCCTCAGTTCGCAGCCTTCGTGCGGACTCAGTCAGTAGTTGCGGACTCCTTCCAGTCCGCCACTTAGCAAATCCTCCAAAGGCAGTGCCAGTCCGCATTACCTCGTAAGGACTCGCCAGACTCCGCGGGCACTCTGCTGCCCGCATCCCTTGTAGCTCGCTCAGTTCAGCAGTGGCGGACTCCGCGGATTCTCCTCGCAGTCCGCCACATAGCTTCCAGCATCCGCCACCCCGTAGTTGGCGGACAGTCCCAGCTCAGCAGTGACGAACTCCGCGAACACGCATCACAGTCCGCCATTGAGTCTCCCATTCTGCCGTCAGCAGCTTCGGCTCTAGTCCAAGTACCAGTCCGCGCGGCCTATTGCGGACTCGGCGGACTCCGTTTCCATCTCGCTCAAGTTACCGTCTCAATGGGGGTAACGTCACTGCAAGCCGTTACCTCCTCAGGCCTATAAATAGCCCCCCATGCCTCTCGTATGGGGGTCTGGTCTCTACGCTCGGAGGATAGCTCTCGCGCCCGAAGTCAGCCAGTTAGCCAGCCCTCCTGCGGACTCCGATTCTTAGTCTGCACCCCCTTCTACGCCCTTAGTCGCGCGGTCTGCCATCTTGTGGTTCTCCAGTCCGCGCGGTCTGCTTCCTTCACTTAACCGCGCGGCCTGCCGGCTTCGCTCTTCAGTCCGCGCGGCCTCTTCTGGCACTTCTTCCTTAGACACCAACTTCCTGCTTGTACCCTTTATTACTTTGTTGTGAAGGTGTACTTCCGAGTTTTAACCCTCGCTATTAATAAAAGGAAAGCCCGTCGCAAGAGTGGCATTTAAGCCGCGGCGGGCAAAGTCTGTTATTGCCGCTGCTAGCAGCCCCTTCTCTTTCCCTTCTTCCTAGCTCAGCTCAACTCTCTCGGCAAGAAACCTACAAGCGCAACCGTCATTTTAACCGTCTACTCGACAGCTCCTGATCAACCTCCTCCTCACTTGATCAACCTCCTCCTCACTTGATCAACCTTCTCTGTTGATCAAGATTCTCCTCTGCTCTCAGCACCCTCTTCTCTATCCCCGCAACTCCTTGACAAGATGTTTGCTCCACTCTCGAGCACTCAGAAGCTTCCCTCTTCTCCTCTATCCCCGCGACCTTCATCCTCTTCCTCTCCTAACCTGTGAGATCGAACACCCCCTCCTTGTTAGCTGCCCCAGTGCCGTTTTCGTGCATCAATAGTTAACACGCGACTTTCAGATCCGGTCAGATGGTGAACAACGACAGTTAACCATGACAGACCACCAACCAGCTGAGAACATTGCACCAAGTACCAGTGAAGATCCTCTCTGGGAGGCCTTTGAGCAGTCGCGTCGTGAGAATGCTCAGCAATTCCAAGCAAATCAACCAGATTCTTGCTACAATCACGCAGCGGTTAGACGCTCATCCAACAACATCTCCAGTTGCTTCTGCCGCTCCAATCAACCAAGCAACAACTTCGGAGCATTAGCAAGCTTATCCTCAAGCTTGCCCGCTAGTCTATCCTCCTCCTTTCACAGCAACCTTCCAGCAAGGTCCTGCAGCTCCTCTGCGACCTCAAGATGAAGAATTTGCTGCTCGTCAAAACTTCTTCCGGGAAGCAGCACGGGGAAGTTCTGCTAGATTTCTCAATTTTCAGGGAAGTCATCCTTACCCTGCTGCTCCTGCCTTTGCTCCTCCTGTAGTAACTTTTCCTTTTTATCCTCCTACTTCTTTTGCAGCTAGAGCTTATGCCCCCTTCTTTCCTTATGATGTAGGAGAACAAGAAGAACCTTCACTATTCATAGAGATTGTTTGTCATGAGCCAACTCCAGCAAACTTCAGAGAGCCCCGGTTACCAATCTACACTGGGGAGACTGATCTAGTAAAGCACCTTCAAGCTTTTGAATCAGTTGTTGCTCTCAAGACTCTGTCAGATGCAACTAAGTGCAAGCTTCTTGTCACTACTTTTGATGGGCAAGTGAGGGACTGGTTCTACGGCCTCCGTCCTCACTCCACCACTTCCTTCATTGATCTACGAAGGGAGTTTCTTCTCAGATTATCTACCTCCACTAAGAGAAAGGGTGGTCCTAAAGCCCTCTTTGAGATCAAGCAGCGCAGTGATGAAATTGGTCTCAGTTTGTTGATCGATTCCAAAGAGAGATTTTGGACATTGAAATTGTTGATCAAGAAATGTACATAGTAGCTCTTATTCACGGTCTTCGTGAAGGGCCTCTCAAATTTGAAGCCAATGTTCGTGCTCCAAGGACATACCAAGAGTTGATCGCTCTAGCCAACTCATACATCTGAGGCAAAAAAAGCAACCCAGGCTTCATCTCCAAGCTCTTATTAGAGAAAGATTCTTTTCACAAGCATCCTCAAAGGTCTCCTCCCAGTCATTTCCCATCTCACTCAAGAAAGGAGAGAAGGTTTCAACACCTTCGATACTCCCTCCCGAGCCGTGATCATGCTCAAGATCAACCGCTGCTACCACCAGCCCCTTTTCTTAAGCAGCAATAGTTCATCAGCAGCAAGACAATGACTTGCATGCGTCTGATCTCGACGAGGCCATGCAAGAAGTAGTCCAAATTATGAAAGACAGGGCAAACTACAAGAAACCCTATCGACCAACCGATCAAAGGTCTAGAGACTCCGAACCGTACTGTGAATTTCACAAAGAGTCAGGCCACCTGACTGAGGACTGCCGAGCATTCCGCCAACTTGTGCAAAGGATGATTCGGTAGGGTAAGATGCATGACCTTCTTACCAAAGAAGATCGCCCTGGTCCAGCAACCTCAAAGGGCAAAGAAGTTGCCGATGTTCCTTGCTCATCCAAAGGAGTGAACATAATCGAAGAGCCTCCTCTCCTCGTTGTTAACAAAGCTATCGAATGCTTCGATGCCGACGACGAGGGTGTGCTTGGAAGGTTATTCTAAGCAAGCAAAGGACTTCATGGTCCTCCACAGTTCCTCAAAACTCTGATGGGTTATCTCTACTCATCCCCCTTTCAAACATTTCTCTCTTCAAACATTTTCATTTCAAAGCACTTCTCAGTGTTCATTACTTGCTTTTCAACAAAGCTTTTATCTGGGATCTTATACTGACACAGTTCCCTTCTTGTGATGCTTCCTCCTCTATTTTTCTCTTTGCCAAAGAGATCACTACACCAATGAGATATCGCCAAGTCTGGAATTCTCCCTCCGTAGATTGTTCTCTGGCACCACCACTTCGACCACATATGGCGGGAGTATACCCATATGTGTAGTGGGAGTCGTTCAATCTACGATGTTGGGCTTCAGACTTAGGAACCTAGCCGGCATCTGATACAGAGTGTGTGCTAGGGGAGCCCCATGTGTTAGCTCTGCCGTGCTTCGCAAAGGATACATTACAGTTATGATGAAATTTGCTTGACAAGCAATGGCGATCAAGCGTAGCCTTGTCTCTTTGATCATCACCTAACTGTGATGGTCAAATACTCTATGGTACTCTCGTTCCGTGCCTTCGCGGGTTCCTACAATTCCACTGATCAATCCACAGACAAGCAATAGGCCACTTGGCGCAACTAGTCTCATTGATCAGTGATGATTGTACCTGAGGCAAGAGAGCAGTGCATCTAGCGATCCTTCTCATGATTTTTCCCTTGCTTTTCTCTTTTGTGCCCTCCTAGAGGATGCGCGGCCAGCAAGCTTTGAGTAGGACTATACTCGGGATGATTTTCTCAGGCAAGTGATGCATAAGGCCCACGGGGAATACCTGTGGCAGCATTAAACCTTCTTTAGTAATTCCGAGTATAGAACTATTTTTGTCAACTGCCTTCTTTCACAAGTGAACAGGTTAATCAGACCTACCAAAAGGATTTCCAGCATTCACTTTACTTATACTCATCCTATATTCATCGATTGCTCAAGCGCTATCAGATGAAGATTCACAGAGCTATTCATTATTCTTATCAAGATCTAATGATACCAAGCATTGATCAAAGAATCCTATTCTCCTCGATCATCAAGCCCTGCTATTGCAATCTAGTTAAGATTGGCAGAATTCGTCAAGTTCTTTCTCTGCTAATCTGATCATGTCCATCCAGCCATGCCAACAGTTAGCGCTCGATTTATTGATCCGGGCTTCATAATAAAGAGTTCATTAGGCATTTTCCTTGCTATATTGTCATATCGGCCTTATCCCATCAACAGTTAATACTTGTAAGCCTTCTCTTCACAGGTACTTGCAAGTTATTTTCATATCTTGTTTGCTCCTGACTCTTTTCTTGTAGAGAGCAGCAAACACTTGCAAGCCTTCTCTCAGGTACTTGCAAGTTCTTTTCATATATATATGTCTGCTTTTAACTCCTTTCTTGCAGAGACAAGCAGACACTTGCAAGCCTTCTCCCAGGTACTTGCAAGCTTCTTTTATATATATGTTTGCTTCTAACTCTTTCCTTGCAGAGACTAGCAAACACTTGCAAGGCTTCTCCCAGGTACTTGCAAGCTCCTTTCATATATTATGTTTGCTTCTAACTCTTTCCTTGCAGAGATTAGCAAACACTTGCAAGCCTTCTCCGAGGTACTTGCAAGCTTCTTTCATATATATCTTTGCTCCTAACTCTTCTCCTTGCAGAGATTAGCAAACACTTGCAAGCCTTCTCCCAGGTACTTGCAAGCTTCTTTCATATATATGTTTGCTTCTAACTGTTCTCCTTGCAGAGATTAGCAGACACTTGCAAGCCTTCACCCAGGTACTTGCAAGGTTCTTTCATATATATGTTTGCTCCTACCTCTTCTCCTTGCAGAGATTAGCAAACACTTGCAAGTCTTCTCCCAGGTACTTGCAAGCTTCTTTCATATATATATGTTTGCTTCTAACTCTTCTCCTTGCATAGATTAGAAAACACTTGCAAGCCTTCTCCCAGGTACTTGCAAGCTTCTTTCATATATATGTTTGCTTCTAACTCTTCTCCTTGCAGAGATTATCAAACACTTGCAAGCCTTCTCCCAGGTACTTGCAAGCTTCTTTCATATATATGTTTGCTTCTAACTCTTCTCCTTATAGAGATTAGCAAACACTTGCAAGCCTTATCCCAAGTACTTGCAAGCTTCTTTCATATATATGTTTGCTTCTAACTCTTCTCCTTGCAGAGATTAGCAAACACTTGCAAGCCTTCTCCCAGGTACTTGCAAGCTTCTTTCATATATATGTTTGCTTCTAACTCTTCTCCTTGCAGAGATTAGCAAATACTTGCAAGCCTTCTCCCAGGTACTTGCAAGCTTCTTTCATATATATGTTTGCTTCTAACTCTTCTCCTTGCAGAATTTAGCAAACACTTGCAAGCCTTCTCCCAGGTACTTGCAAGCTTCTTTCATATATATGTTTGCTTCTAACTCTTCTCCTTGCAGAGATTAGCAGACACTTGCAAGCCTTCTCTCAGGTACTTGCAAGTCACTATGCTTCTGTGTTTTCCTCTCACTTTCATTTTTGCAGAACTTAGTGGAAGACACATCTTCTTCATTTTGCAAAAGCAAACTCCGGTACACACTCGATGTACCACCCATACATGCGTATCCTAGCTTTCCTCCTGCAGGAAAATGGACAAGCAACACCAAACTCCTAAGGAGACTCTTCAGGTTCTATCTCTCCTTACCCCCGTTATCTTTTCGTTGGGGTGGATCACGATTTTTGCTGGTCTCCAACTTTTTCGAAGTACTTTTCGGAACTTAAAAAAGTGTGGGGATTATGTTAACCCCAAATCTGCGATCCTTCCCAAGGGAGACAGCTCGCTCGTCGCGGCCTGCCCTGGGTTCCTCCTGGAGGCCATGGTGCCCTATGTTGGGCGGACAAAATTCTCTGTCCGCTCAGGCCGCGCGGTCTGAGCGGTCTGACCCCCAAGACGCACGTCTTCCCTTGGTCGGCAGGTCCCGCGTACTGCTTCCGCAGTCCGCCTCTATAGCCAGCACCCCTTTTTAGCTTAACCGCGAGGTTGTGTCCGCAGGTCTCCCTCTGCCGGACTCAACTTCCTATCCGCCCAGGCCGGCAACAGGTCATATATCCCTTCACCCAGCAACATAGGCAGCCGACTCCTCCAGTCTGCCTGCAAGGCGCGGACACCAACTCTGGCTATCCGCTAATACCAGCAGCAACCTCCAAGTCCCTCGCGAGCTGGGCGGACTCGAAGTGCAATCAAGACTTCTAGTCCACCTTCAATGGTGAACCACAACAGCCTCAACAGCCAGGCTCTCCATCTCCAGCATATGCGGACTCAGCATTGCAGCAGCTGCGAACTTGGCGGACTCTCTATGCAGTCCGCCCATTCCTTAGCCAGCACCAGCTTCTCAGCAGCAGTGGGGTCAACTACTCCTTAGTCTGCAGGCCTTTCACAGGCTCAATCAGTAGTAGAAGCCTCCTCCTCAGTCTGCAGCCTTGGTGCGGACTCAGTCAGCAGTTGCGGACTCCTTCCAGTCTGCCACTCAGCAAATCCTCCAGAGGCAGTGTCAGTCCGCATAACCTCGTGCGAACTCGCTAGACTCCACGGGCACTCTGCTGCCCACATCCCTTGCAGCTCGCTCAGTTCAGCATTGGCGGACTCCGTGGATTCTCCTTGCAGTCCACCACATAGCTTCCAGCATCTGCCACCCTGCAGTTGGCGGAAAGCCACAGCTCAGCAGTGATGGACTCCGCGAACCCACATCGCAGTCCGCCACTAAGTCTCCCATTCTGCCGTTAGCAGCTCCTGCACCAGTCCAAGTCCCAGTCCGCGCGGCCTATTGCGTACTCGGCGGACTCCGTTTGCATCTAGCTCAAGTTACCGTCTCATCGGAGGTAACGTCACCGCAAGCCGTTACCTCCTCGGGCCTATAAATAGCCCCCATACCTCTCGTATGGGGGTCTGGTCTCTACGCTCGGAGGATCGCTCTCGCGCCCGAAGTCAGCCAGTTAGCCAGCCCTCCTGCGGACTCCGATTCTCAGTCTGCACCCCCTTCTGCGCCCTTAGTCGCGCGGTCTGCCAGCCTGTGGTTCTCCAGTCCGCGCGGTCTGCTTCCTTTGCTTAACCACGCGGCCTGCCGGCTTCGCTCTTCAGTCCGCGCGGCCTCTTCTGGCACTTCCTCCTTAGCCCGCCAGCTACCTGCTTGTATCCTTTATTGCTTTGTTGTGAATGTGTATTACCGAGTTGTAACCCTCGCTATTAATAAAAGGAAATCCCATCGCAAGAGTGGCATTTAATCCGCGGCGGGCGAAGTTGCTGTTGCCGCTACTGGCGGCCCCTTCTCTTTCCCTTCTTCCTAACTCAGCTCAGCTCTCTCGGCAAGCAACCTGCAAGCGCAACCGTCATATTAACTGTTTGCTCGACAGCTCCTGATCAACCTCCTCCTCCCTTGATCAACCTTCTTTGTTGATCAAGCTTCTCTTCTGCTCTCAGCACCCTCTCCTCTATCCCCGCAACTCCTTGAGAAGCTATTTGCTCCACTCTCGAGCACTCAGAAGCTTCCCTCTTCCCCTCTATCCCCGCGACCTTCATCCTCTTCCTCTCCTAGCCTGTTAGATCGAACACCCCCTACTTGTTAGCTGCCCCGGTGCCGTTTTCGCGCATCAACACCTTATATACAACATTTAGTCATATCACCAAACTAAGATGGGTCACGATTGTATGATTACTTCTGCTCACCCACATTATTTTGCATATATCGTTTCATAGCCTCTTGGAGTTTCCAAATTAAACACACGAGGCTGAAACTTCACCAATTGAGCTTTGCGGCTCTTGCACCGCCAAATTATGCAGTAGAGGTTGCATCCGGGATGCAGATGACTCAGCCACTTGATTTGCCCTTTTCTTCATAAGACGCACATGTTCTTTTCTCACTCCTTGATGGGGCATCCCAACAATAACGGGCTATATGTCCTTGCTTCCCACAGTTAAAACATGTACGTGTATCAACAACGTCCTTGACCATATGTTGCCCCGAAGAGACAGTCGACGGAGTTGATTCATCAGGCCTAAACCTTTTCTTATCTCATCGCTTAAACTCTGAATGTTCCGACTGTGGAACTTTAAATTCCGGCTTCGCCAACCTCCAGACTCTTCTTCTCTTGTACTCGCTTCAAATCCTTCTCCAGCGCATGGGCTGTATCTACCAATGCTTGGAAGCCTTGGTTCACCGAACTCGGAAGTGCCAACCTTAACTCATCATGCAGTCCTTCGTAAAAAGCGATTCATCTTTCGAGCCTCTTCAGTGAAAGTAGACCCCGCATAGCGCCCTAGTCTAGTAAATCTTGTAGGTACACATCAATATCAGTCTCACCCTGCACCAAACATTGAAATTCATTCTCCATCGCAATTCGCTGCGATACTGGCAAATACTTGGATAGAAACAATATGGAGAATTCTTCTATTGATATCTCCTCTAATCCTCTACCTGCCAAGTGATGCACTTCCACGTCATCCCACCAAAGTCCCGCATCTCCCTCCAACATAAAAGTGGTTAAGGTCATTTTCTGCTCCTCCGCAATCCTGATTGTAGTCAGGATCCTCTTCACTCTTGCAAGCCAATCCTCCGCCTGCGTTGGGGAAATCGCCCCACGAAACATAGGTGGATGAAACTCCATAAACCTTTTCAACTACTCATCCTTTTCTTGCTCGTCTATTATAGCTTCAGCGCGCTCTTGCCTTGCACTAGGCCGTACTGGCACCCCTGCAGGCCTTGCATGCCCAGTATGCTGTGCCTGTAACACTGGGAGAACCGTCTCAGTCACCACACGTATGGTCTCCGCCGAGGGAGGTGTAGGTGCTTCAACTGGTTTCGCACTCTCGTCGAACCGCTGGGGCTCAGACTGCCCAACACCACTCCTCTTCACCTACCAATGGACTAAACACCATTAATCAGCCATTTCATAATGACAAATATACATTGAATACACGGTGATGCTCCTCACACACACGTATAACATTCCAAGTGGACATTCTTGAGTTCAATTATGTTCTCCCTCCCATAAATCTCAGACCTGGCTCTGATACCACCTTGTAATGCCTCCATTCGTCACGTGGACTATAACGGTGGGTCCGGCCGGGGCCCCATGTCTTATTTCATAGACAAACGGCGGAATTACGTGTGGAAATCAAATTCTCATTCTACTCGTATCCTAACTCAAAGCATTCTAACGCAACATTTTTAGTTATAAGAACTCATCATAACAAATGTCCACTAAATATATAAACTCTACATTTACATATCAACCAGAAATGTATAAAATACACAGACGCTCACGGCCTTAAGACCTTACAGGTTATTCTTTACATATTTACAGCTTCATACATCGACACGCAGGCCGGCCACACATGAAATCCAAACATTCTTCGCACAGCCTTCATGGGCCTTAAAGCAGCAAGCCTTCATTCCACTCAATTCAATTCAATTCACCAGCACCTACAAAGCGACATCCACCCCAAGAGCGGTAAACAAAGCTACGGTCAGTATTAGCTGACCAATTATAATGACCCTACCCATTACACGGGGCAGTGATTCCTTCACTGTATGCATTGCAATCATACTATCTACTCTCTACCAAGCACAACCATGTCACAAATGCCGGTATCCACCCGACGCTCCATGCACTCAGGGCACCTTATTGGTGTACCGGATATCCAAGTCATCCACCGCCGATCAGAGGTTTTTAACTTGTTGGTTGGCCGGTCCTAGTCAACCAATCCCACAGGCTGGCGATATTCCTCCCATCCCACTCAGAGGTACTAACCTCACAACAAACATGAGCAGATCGACCCACCCTAGTGGTGTAGCAAGATGGGTTTATTTGTGCTCCCCAGGAATTACCACCAATCGACCTCCCATCCTAATACAAATCGACCCACCCTAATGGAGTATCAAGCCGGGTTTAACTCGGCTCCCCAAGCATTGCCACCAATCGACCCCTCAACTAATACAATTCAACCCACCCTAGTGGTATAGCAAGCTGGGTTTATCTCGCGCTCCCTAGGCGTTGCTACCAATTGACCTCTCATGACAACTAGGAGCTTTCGCAAAACATCCAAGATCAACATCCATACATCCATACAACCGTACAACAAAGGCTACACACATATATCTTACACAACATCAAATCCACAAAGTCTTATCTGGTTTACCCATAACCATCAACAATCCAGACTAACCATCCAGATGGGCTTCACACAGCATGCTTATGCCGTACTACACATTTCCGGCTCTAGATGCAGGCTCAACCAAGGAATCACCTACTATATCCACCTCTTGGTGGAGGATTTCATGAATATGCATAAAGAAAGGACTTCGATGTCCAAGAAGGAGATCGTTACCCTTAAAGATCGTTTTGGAGCCATGAACTAGCCGGATGGAACTCACCGCCTCGGCTTTGCCTTTATGAATCCAAACTTGGATCTTGCTTCCGCACTCCGCAGCTCCTCTAGCAGCTGGTTTCCCATTTCCATTCCTCTCCATCTCTTGCTCTCTCTCTCTCTCTCTTGAGAAGAAGGAGAAGGAATGAAATGAAGGACTTGATCCCTCATTATCGGCCTTTTATCCACAGGGAAGGGGCCTAGACCCTTGGATGCAGGATAAGGAAAACAAACGACACTAATTTGCCCAGAAAAAAGGCTAAACATGGCCTGACACGCCCTGTGACATGCCCTGTGACACGCCCGTGTCAGAGGTTGTGTCCCTTAAGCGGCACACAACCGACTCAAATCCAACCAGTACACGGCTACGTGACATGCCCATGTCACACCCCACACGCCCGTATCATGGTCGACACGCCCATGTCTAGTAGATGTGTACTTCACTCAGCACAACATCAACTCACCCGAGCGGGACACGGCCATGGGACACGCTCGTGTCCCATGCCGTGTACCCCAAGACACACCTGTGTCTCTCAACACACGCACGCCTGGCTAAATCCCGCAAAGGACACGCCCTGTGACACGCCCGTGTCTTAGGCCGTGTACTCCACTTTCTTGCCGCTCAACGATTGTCGAGCGCAGTTCGTCGACCCGAACATGACATGCCCTGGGACACGCCCGTATCCCTGGCCGTGTCACCCAAGCAAAAACAAACTTGGGCTTTGGGGTGTTACACGTGAGACACCCTTGAACTGCTTAATATTCAAGTACACCCAGTCGCCAATAGCGAACTCCACGTTCCTATGCTTGGCATTATAGTACTTAGCTTGCCGGTCCTGAGTGATTAACAATCTTTCTCGAATAGTTCGTACCAACGAGGTTGCATCTTCCACCTCTTGCTGCTTATACAACTTCGACTCACCAGTTTCCAACCATGACAGCGGCGTGTGACATCTTCTACCATAAAGGGCCTCGAAGGGAACCATCTGAATGCTCGCCTGGTAGCTATTGTTGCGAGCGAATTCCAACAAATACAGGTGATCTTCCCACTGCTTCCCGAAATCCAGGACGCAAATGCGAAGCATGTCTTCCATCATCCTGTTGACTCTCTCGGTCAAACCATCCGTCTGCGGATGAAAGGCCATGCTGAAACTCAGCTTGGTTCCCAACATCTGCTGCACCAATCTCCAGTCATTGGATGTGAACCACTCATCTCGGTCACTCACGATGCTGTCGGGCACACCGTGAAGCCGCACAATATTATCCACATACAATTTTGCCAATTTCTCAACAGAATCATCCTTCCTATGCAGAATGAGGTGCGACACTTTTGTCAGACGATATACGATCACCCAGATGATGTCGTTTCCCTTCTGCGACCTTGGCAAACCATGCACAAAGTCCATTGTAATGTCGTCGAACATCCACTCTGGAATAAGCAAGGACTTCAAGAAACCTCCAGGCTTCTGGCACTCCGCCTTCACTAAGGCGTATGTTTGACACATCGCCATGTACCGTGCCACATACTTCTTAAGTCCTGGCCACCAGAATAATTTCTTCATATCACGGTACATCTTCGTCCTCCATGGGTGAATCGAGTACTTGGCATGATGAGCCTCGTACATCAATTCCACCGGCAGTTTGCCCAAATTTGGGATGCACAACCAACTGTCCTTCCATATTTATCCATCCACGACCTTGAATTGGGAATTTGACAGATCCAAAGCCTCAACCATGATTTGCTTCATGTGGCCATCCAAATCCAGAGCCTACCGAATCCGATCAGCCAGGTCACGCTGAACTTCAGGCCAGTTCAATAGCGCTTCGGTACTAGTCTTCTTATCTACATAGGAGATCTCCAACACCTCCAACTCCCGAACCAAATGTAACGCCCCCACCTGTCACATGACATATAACGGTGGGTCCGGCCAGGGCCCCACGCCATATCTCACAGACAAGGGAAGGAATCACATGTGGAAATCAAAATCGACGCGTATCCTTAACTCATCCATTCTAGCGCAGTATTTTTTTTGTTAACATGAACTCAAACCAGAATGTCCACCAATATATAAAGACCACATTTATATATATCACAACACCAGGAATGTATACAACCCACACACCCTGACCTTATGGCCTTACAGGTTCCTCTTTTACACAACATCAATTTCGTACATCGGCATGCAGGCCGGCCACACATGAAATCCAAACACCACTCTTCGCATGGCCTTCAAGGGCCAACAGCAGCAAGCTAGCCATTCCAATTATTCATTTCAAGCCGCGGCACCTGCAATGAGACATCCACCAAAAAGCGGCAAAACAAAGTAACGGTCAGCATTTGGCTGACCCATTATAACGACCCTACCCCCTACCCGGGGTAGTGGTTCCTTCCCTGTATACAGTTCTCATCAAGTATCATCAAACAGCATATCGATATCATTCTCTTTATCCCGCTAGCAAACACATGACATCACAAATGCTGGAATCCACCAGACGTTCCGTGCACTCAGGGCACCTTCTTGGCGTACCGGAATCCACCAGTCATACACCGCCGATCCGAGGTTTTAACTTGTTGGTTGACCGGCCCTAGTCCACCAGTCTCGCAAGCTGGCGACATCCCGCCCAAACCACAGAGAGGTACAACCTCACAGCAACAACCAGAGTAGGTCGACCCACAACATGTAGTGTAGCACGCCGGGTTTATCCAAGCTCCCCAGGCAATGTCTACCCATCGACCCCCCTCCTATCCGATCGACCCACACTATGTGGTGCAGCAAGCCGGGTTTAACTCGGCTCCCCAAGCATTGCCACCCATCGATCCCTCTAACTAACTAGATCAACCCACCCTAGTGGTGTAACAGGCCGGGTTTATCACGAGCTCCCCAGGCGTGCTACCAATTGATCATATCACAACCAGGAGCTTTGCCAAAGCCTCCTCACATTCAGCATCACATCCATACAATCAGCACAAGAGAAAACCATTTCCATCTCATCAAATCCACGGAGTCTCCTCCGGTTTACCCATGAACATCACCAATCCAGACTACCGGTCCAGATGGGCTTCACACAGCATGCCTATGCCGTACTCCATATTTCCGGCTCTAGATGCAGACTCAACAACGGAATCACTTCACGGATATCCACCTCTTGGTGGAGGATTCCAAGAACATGCATAAAAGAAGGACTTCGATGTCCAAGAAGGAGATCGTTACCCTTGAAGACCGCTTCGGCGCCATGAAGTAGCCGGATGGAAATCACCGCCTCGGCTCTGCCTTCACGAATCTGCCCTCGGATCTTCGCTCCGCACTCCGCAGCTCCTACAGCAGCTGGTAGACTCCTCCCTTCCCTCTTGCCTTAGCCTTTCTTCCTCCCTTGCTTAAAAGAAATGAAGAAGAAGAAGAAGAAAAGAGGGATTAAATCCCCTTTTTTCTCGGCCTTCACCACACCTGGACAGAGCCCAACCATTGGATCCTGGAAGAGGGAAACAAACGGCTCAGATTTGGCCAGAAAAGCTTGAACACGGCCTGACACGCCCTGTGACACGCCCGTGTCACAGGCCGTGTCCCTCTAAGCGGCAGTCAACCGACTCAAAACCAACAGTACACGGCCATGGGACACGCCCGTGTTCCATGCCGTGTCCCAGACACGCCCTCAGACACGCCCGTGTCTGAGGCCGTGTGCCTCAACGAAAATAATCCCAAAACAACCCGAGACTTCACACGGCCTGGCACACGCCCGTGTTCCTGGCCGTGTGCACCTGGACACACCCGTGTCCCGCAAACACGCCCTAGCTCGAAACGTCGAGTTGAGTTAGACGACCACTGACACGCCCTGTGACACGCCCGTGTCACAGGCCGTGTCCTCACTCGACACTTGACACTCGACGATCGTCGAGCGAAATTCGTCGACATTAAGGCCGATCGTCGAAACGGCCCCGACACGCCCTGCGACACACCCGTGTCGCAGGCCGTGTCCGCTGTGTCGACTCCAAATTTCGTCGACTTCACGACTCGACACTACCCAAGCCTGACACGCCCTGGGACACGCCCGTGTCCCAGGCCGTGTCACCCATGCCTGAACCCGATTTTGCTCAAATTGATCCGCTTGACTTCGGGGTGTTACAATCCTTCCCCCCTTCAAATAATTTCGTCCTCGAAATTTGACTCCAATTCAGCCACAACATCATCAAAGCTTACACCCCAAGCCTCCGTACAAACGAACAAACATACAACATAAACAAACATCCCTAACTTCCACTTGTGCACATGCAGCCACAGAAGACCTCAAAACAAAACAACATAATTGATTTAGCGCCTCACAATCACAAGTGCACCAAGTTTTTAGCAATATGTCCACCAGTTGTTATTCTTCACAACTATAAATATAAACATAGTGTGCATATGATTCATCTCCGCTCAGCCTCCCGATTTTGAAATTCGCGATTAAGAGACAAATTAAACACCCGAGGCTGAATTTCGCCAACTGAGCTTTGCGGCTCTTGTACGTCCATCGCATGCAATCGCGGTTGCGTCCGGGGTGCAGATGACTCGGCCACTGCTTTTCCCTTTTCTTCATATGACGCACCTATCTATTTCTCACTCCATGGAGGGGCATTCCGACAGAATTTTGCTATATGTCCTTGCTGCCCGCATTTATAGCATATACGTGGATCCACACGTCCTGATCCATAAGTCGCCCCCGAAGAAACAGTCGACGGAGCTGATTCCGTCGGCCGAAATCTTTTCTTCTCTTGTCGTCGAAACTCCGATTGATCTAACTGCGACACTTTAAACTCTGACTTTTCCACTGCCAGTCGCTTATTCGCTTGTACTCGCTTCATATGCTTCTCCAATGCACGAGCTGTATCGACCAATGCTTGAAAGCCTTGGCTCACTGAACTCGGAAGTGCCAACCTCAATTCATCCCGCAAACCTTCATAAAACCGATTTGTCTTTCGTGCTTCCTCCGTGAAGGTAGATCCCGCATATCTCCCCAATCTTGTAAACTCATGCAGGTAAGTATCAATATCTCGCTCACCCTGCACCAAACGGAGAAATTCATTTTCCATCGCAATCCTCTGCGACACTGGCATGTACTTGGCTAAAAATATTCGGGAGAATTCCTCCATGGAAACGTCAGTTAAACCTCGACCTGCCAAGTGATGCACTTCAATTTCATCCCACCACAATCTCACATCTCCTTCCAACAAAAAAGTGGCCAACATCACTTTCTGTTCCTCGACCGTCCGGATTGCGGTCAGGATCCTTTTTACCCTTGCCAACCAATCTTCCGCCTACGTTGGGGAAAGCGCTCCACCAAACGTCGGTGGTTGAAAGTGCATAAAACGTGTCAATGACTCGTCACTTGCTTGCGCCTCCACCACCACTGCAGCATGCTCTTGCCTTGCACCAGGCCTTGCCTGTCCAGTAGGCTGTGCTTGTAACACTGCAAGCACTGTCTCCGTCACCACCCGTATGGCTTCTGCCAAGGGAGGCATAGGCACTTCCACGGGTGCTGCACTCTCAGCAGACCGCTGGGGCTCAGACGGCCCAGCTCCATCCCTCGCCACCTATCAATGTACAGAACACCATTAATACTTCCAATCATAACGGTACTGCTACATTGACTACACACTCACGCACATCATGTGCATGACATACATTCCTAGTGGACATTCATGAGTTCATTTATGTTCTCTCCTCCCAAACAATCTAAACCTGGCTCTGATACCACTTTGTAACGCCCCCACCTGTCACATGACATATAACGGTGGGTCCGGCTGGGGCCCCACGCCATATGTCACAGACAAGGGAAGGAATCACATGTGGAAATCAAAATCGACGTGTATCCTTAACTCATCCATTCTAGCGCAGCATTTTTTTTTGTTAACATGAACTCAAACCAGAATGTCCACCAATATATAAAGACCACATTTATATATATCACAACACCAGGAATGTATACAACCCACACACCCTGGCCTTATGGCCTTACAGGTTCCTCTTTTACACAACATCAATTTCGTACATCGGCACGCAGGCCGGCCACACATGAAATCCAAACACCACTCTTCGTATGGCCTTCAAGGGCCAACAGCAGCAAGCTAGCCATTCAACTTATTCATTTCAAGCCGCGGCACCTGCAATGAGACATCAACCAAAAAGCGGCAAAACAAAGTAACGGTCAGCATTTGGCTGACCCATTATAACGACCCTACCCCCTAGCCGGGGTAGTGGTTCCTTCCCTGTATATAGTGCCCATCAAGTATCATCAAACAGCATATCGATATCATTCTCTTTATCCTGCTAGCAAACACATGACATCACAAACGCTGGAATCCACCAGACGTTCCGTGCACTCAGGGCACCTTCTTGGCGTACCGGAATCCACCAGTCATACACCGCCGATCCGAGGTTTTAACTTGTTGGTTGACCGGCCCTAGTCCACCAATCTCGCAAGCTGGCGACATCCCGCCCAAACCACACAGAGGTACAACCTCACAGCAACAACCAGAGTAGGTCGACCCACAACATGTAGTGTAGCACGCCGGGTTTATCCAAGCTCCCCAGGCAATGTCTACCCATCGACCCCCCTCCTATCCGATCGACCCACACTATGTGGTGCAGCAAGCCGGGTTTAACTCGGCTCCCCAAGCATTGCCACCCATCGATCCCTCTAACTAACTAGATCAACCCACCCTAGTGGTGTAACAGGCCGGGTTTATCACGAGCTCCCCAGGCGTGCTACCAATTGATCATATCACAACCAGGAGCTTTGCCAAAGCCTCCTCACATTCAGCATCACATCCATACAATCAGCACAAGAGAAAACCATTTACATCTCATCAAATCCACGGAGTCTCCTCCGGTTTACCCATGAACATCACCAATCCAGACTACCGGTCCAGATGGGCTTCACACAGCATGCCTATGCCGTACTCCATATTTCCGGCTCTAAATGCAGACTCAACAACGGAATCACTTCACGGATATCCACCTCTTGGTGGAGGATTCCAAGCACATTCATAAAAGAAGGACTTCGATGTCCAAGAAGGAGATCGTTACCCTTGAAGACCGCTTCGGCGCCATGAAGTAGCCGGATGGAAATCACTGCCTCGGCTCTGCCTTCACGAATCCGCTCTCGGATCTTCGCTCCGCACTCCGCAGCTCCTACAGCAGCTGGTAGACTCCTCCCTTCCCTCTTGCCTTAGCCTTTCTTCCTCCCTTGCTTAAAAGAAATGAAGAAGAAGAAGAAGAAGAAAAGAGGGATTAAATCCCCTTTTTTCTCGGTCTTCACCACACCTGGACAGAGCCCAACCATTGGATCTAGGAAGAGGAAACAAACGGCTCAGATTTGGCCAGAAAAGCTTGAACACAGCCTGACACGCCCTGTGACACGCCCGTGTCACAGGCCATATCCCTCTAAGCGGCAGTCAACCGACTCAAAACCAACAGTACACGGCCATGGAACATGCCCGTGTTCCATGCCGTGTCCCAGACACGCCCTCAGACACGCCCGTATCTGAGGCCGTGTGCCTCAACGAAAATAATCCCAAAACAACCCGAGACTTCACACGGCCTGACACACGCCCGTGTTCCTGGCCGTGTGCACCTGGACACACCCGTGTCCCGCAAACACGCCCTAGCTCGAAACATCGAGTTGAGTTCGACGACCACTGACACGCCCTGTGACACGCCCGTATCACAGGCCGTGTCCTCACTCGACACTCGACACTCGACGATCGTCGAGCGAAATTCGTCGACATTAAGGCCGATCGTCGACACGGCCCCGACACGCCCTGCGACACGCCCGTGTCGCAGGACGTGTCCGCTGTGTTGACTCCAAATTTCGTCGACTTCACGACTCGACACTACCCAGGCCTGACACGCCCTGGGACACGCCCGTGTCCCAGGCCGTGTCACCCATGCCTGAACCCGATTTTGCTCAAATTGATCCGCTTGACTTCGGGGTGTTACACCAAACGCTCGTCATGAACGTACAACAAGTTGGCTTGAGCTGGGGCCCTGTGACTCAACGCATCCGCAACCGCATTGCCTTTCCCAGGCACATAATGAATCTAGAATATGTAGTCCCCCAGGAACTCCATCCATCTCTGCTTCCACATGTTCAGATCCTTCTGGTCCAACAAGTACTTCAGGCTCTTATGGTCGGTATAAATATCGACCTTCACCCCATACAAGTAGTGCTTCCACAGCTTCAGGGCAAATATCACGGCCGCTAAATCCAAGTCATGGGCTATATAATTCTTCTAATGTACCTTCAGCTGATGCAAGCCATATGCTATCACACTTACATGCTGCAGTAGGACACAACCCAATCCACTGCCCAAAGCATCGCTTTCGATCTCAAAGCCTTCGGTCCCACATGGCGAACTCAGCACAGGCGCCGTGGTCAACCGACTCTTCAACTCCTGAAAAGCTCGTGCGCACTCCAGCGTCCAAACAAACTTCTTCTTTTTCCTCGTCAGAGTCGTGAGGGGTAACACTATTTGTGAGAAGTTATCCATGAAGCGCCTGTAATAGCCAGCAAGCCCCAAAAAACTCCGGACTTCCGCTACAGTAGACAACGCAGGCCACTCTCGTATAGCAACAATCTTTGCCGGATCCACCGCAATTCCCTCTCCACTGACTATGTGACCATGGAATGCTACAGAGGACAACCAAAACTCGCATATGGAGAACTTGTCATACAGTTGATTCCTCCTCAACGTCTCCAACACCAAATGCAGATGCTTAAAGTGGTCCTCCTCACTCTACGAGTATACCAATATATCGTCGATGAAGACGATCATAAAGTGGTCAAGGTACTCCCTGAAAGTCCTGTTCATCAGATCCATGAACACTGACGGTGCATTAGTCAGCCCAAACAGCATGACCGTAAACTCATAATGCTCGTATCTCGTACTAAAAGATGTCTTGGGGATATCACTTTACCTTATCCTCAGCTGATAATACCCGGACTTAAGATCCAATTTTGAGTATACCGTTGACCCAACTAACTGATCGAACAGAACATCAATTCTTGGGATCGGGTACTTGTTCTTCTCCATTAACTTGTTCAGCTCTCGATAATTGATACAGAGCCGCAAACTTCCATCCTTCTTCTTCACAAAAAGGACCGGTGCGCTCCAAGGCGACGAACTTGGACGCACATAACCCTGTTCCAACAACTCTTGAAGTTTTACCTTTAGCTCCGCCATCTCCTTAGGCGCTAACCGATAAGGAGAGCGTGATACAGGTTTCGCAGCTGGCACTAGCACGATAGTGAAGTCTATCTCCCGCTGAGGTGGGGCAACAGGGTGATCGCCAGGGAACACATCAGGGTATTCAGATACCACTAGGATGCTGTTCAAAGTAGGCTTAGGCTTCAAAGCCTCCACTAGCGTGAAGAACAGCTCTGCACCAGCATGAACCGCCTTAACCACCTGAAGAGCAGACATGAAACTCTTGCTCGACCCTTTCAAGCCTGCAAACGTCGTCTCACGACCCGTTCCCAACTTAATGATGAATTGTAAATATACGCATTTTTTTGTACATTAATTTAGTCATTTTCATTTATTTTCGTCATTTTTACTTATTTTTGTTCAATAAAATGCTCCTATTTTGTAAATATATTACTAACTTATTTTATTTTATTTTTCAGGAAAAAATAAAAAATCTGCCAAAAATTTACAAGTCACGCCCGTAACTTACTGGTCACGCCCGTGACCAGGGCGTGACAATGCAAAAACCGTGAAATAAGTAGTTTTTGAGAAGAAAAGCTTGACACGCCCGGGGTTACGCCTGTGTCACCCGACACAGGGCGTGACCCAACCCGTGTCCACCCACTCGACGTTTTCAGCTCGACGTTCATCGACCCCCTCGACACGCCTAGAGTCACGCCCGTGACCTAGGGCATGACTCCTCTTCCCGCTCGACGATTTTCAACTCGATATTTTTCGCTCGACATTTGTCGAGTGTCGACACCAACCGACACACCCCGAGTCACGCCCGTGACCGGGGGCGTGACATCTCAAACTGGCCGATATGACGGCACCCGCGACTTTTTGACGCACAACGCCCAGATCCACCTCCTCAATACGCCCAGCGTCACGCCCGTGACCTAGGGTGTGACCAACGCGAGACCGACACATGTCCAGCCCGAAGTCCACTTACCCATCAAATCGACGGCCGCCATCATGAATAGTGTCGACACGCCCCCTGACACGCCCGTGTCAGAGGGCGTGTACTTGTAAATTTTTTGTCTATAAATAGCTGTGTTCTGCTTGAGTTCTTGTTCCCCTTTTTGAACCATTTTGTATAGGAGTTATGCTTCTCGGATGAGTCCAAATGTTATGTAAGGGAAATTTCTCCCCCTCTCCTTTATTTTCTTAGCTTTGTAATCTTCGTTTTTAGCTTAATAAAATTGTAGATTTTCTCTCTTTTTATGGATTTGGACTTCAATTATGTGGCTACTCTTATGCAATCTTATTTCTTTCCTTGTTTTAGCTTTATTTTCTTGTCGTTTTAATACGTGTGTGTGTGTGTGTGTATGAGTTTGGCTTTTTAGTTTTATGTTTTAGTTAATTTTCTTACTTAGTTTTGTTAACTTAGGTTTTTATAGCTTTCTATTTCATTGTTATAAACCTGTAAAAATGATTTCAACGTGATTTTCATTTCTTTTAACTTAGATTTCTCTTTTTAGGATGTAAAACCTTTTCGTTCGTTTCGTTTTATTTTCACTTTTTAATCAGTTTTACGGAGTTATAGGAATGATTATATAGTTGTTTTAATTTTTCATGCTCTTAGTTTTTCATTTTAAACTTTTGCTCTTTTAATTCTTTTGCTCTCTTTTTATGCATTTCTACCGCATTCTAGCGGTAGAAATGTATTCGTTTTAATTTTTCGAGCACTTTCAATTTACGTTTATTTGCAAAACTTTTCGCTCGTTTAATTTTTATTTTAGCTTTTTATGCATTTCTACCGCATTCTAGCAGTAGAAATGTAGTTATTTAAATTTTTCGGTAAGTTAGTTTTTTGCAATTTTTATGTATGCGCATTTATTTCCGCCTACTCGTTAAGAGTTAAATGGCGCATTGTTTTTATTACATTCAGTAGAGTGTGTGAGTTTTTACTTTCATGTAGTGTGCGTGTGTTTCATTTATGTCGAGTGTGTGTGTGTGTGTTTTACTTTATGTCGAGAGAGTGTGTGCGTGTGTTGCATTTATTTTGTCCTACTCGTTTGAGTGGGACCCGCTTTCTTTCTCCCGCCCACGCATTTGCGCCGGGACTCGCAATTTACAGCTTTCTTCAGTCCTACTCGTTTGAGTAGGACTTGCAATTTACCACTTTATTTCGTGCTTTATTTTCCTGCTTTCATTTTATCACTTTCATTTACTGCTTTTTTATTGCTTCCTCGCAAGCCGTCCCCATTCCGATGAGTGGCTAACTGTTCTTAACACTCGGTATCGAATAGCATTGGGACAGATAAAATAGCTTAAAATAATTAAAGGTCGTATTTTTCTAATTAATTAAAAGTACTTAAGGTTTGCCCAGGGTAAACGACCCGTAGGACCACATAATCGATGTGTGGGCCCTATTTCTGTAGTCCATATGCTAGCTAGCCGAGAGGCCGTGCATATGGACCAATCACCCCTTGGCAAAGAGAGTTCCGCACTAACCCTCGAGAGAGGAGGCGTGCCAAATCTACCGGATTGGGTTTCCCACCCAATAGCGGGGTTCTTAGCGTAATGCGGGCGTTAAGAGGAATCCTTTGTCGGACTAACGTTCGGTCGAATAGTCTTAGCGTTCAGGTGAGCGATAGCCCTATAGCTAGGTGAGCTCATTCTAGTGGAACCTCCACGGTCAAGTCTCCGCCTTAATTAATTAGAAATTTAGGATCTCTTTTTATTTAAAGTATATTTTAGTTCTAATTCTATTTGGTGCCATCGAGCTAAGCTCTTCATCGGCTCCACCTTATTGCTTTCCTTTTATGCTTTTTATCTTCTGTCATTTTTATTATATATAATATATAACCCGACAAGTTAATTATCGGTAAAATAATAGTCCCCTCCAGGGAAGAGTAGAAATAATCGAACCGACCCCGAGAACAATACGACCTCGATATTCCACCCGGAATATCCTCTACTACTCACGATAGGTGCACTTGCCTCCTTTCGTTAAAACTCGATCACAACCTTTTATATCCAAAATAAAAAAAATACGTGCACCCCGTTTTCTAAATAAAACCAAATCCGCTTTTCTACTTAAATAAAACCGCCGGGTCGCCGCGTGACCGTAAATATTTTTGGAGTTTTAATCAATCAAGTTTTTGGCGCCGTTGTCGGGGACACTTTCGTGTCGTTATTTTGAACCCTGGAGTTCTATTAATTTTACCTATATCTATATTTATAACAAAAATTAAAAATGACCAATAAAAATATTATAATAATAATAATAATAATAATAATAACTATAAAAAAAACAAAAAAAATTACAAAATTATAAAACAAAAAAATTTGAAAAACTTATAAAACTAAAAAATTTTGAAAAAACCTTAAAAACTAAAAATTTGAAAAAACTATAAAACAAAAAAAAACAAAAAAAAAACTAAACAACAAAAAAAACACAAAACTTAACAAAAAAATAAATTCATTATCATTATTTTTATGAAAACAAAAACTATAAAACAAACAAAACTAAAAAATTACAAAAAATGAAAAAAAAACTTAACAAAACAACTAAAAAATATACTACCTACTTAAACACACCACAAATATAATAATTTTCAAAATATATATTTTTTGCTTATTTTAACTTATTTTAATTTGTTTTGTTTTAATTCGTCGCGCTTCGCTCTTGTACGCGTTAGGGGAGCGCATTTCTATCACACTCATATAGCTAAGACGTTAGCTAGTCGAGTCTCACACGCACTTGCCCCCCTACCGCCCGCAACCTCTTAGCCGAATGTTTTCGTTTTTTGTTTTTTCTATTATTATTTTGCTATTATTTCCTCTTCTCATAATAATGCAGGGTTTCGACCCGGGCCTCCCGGACTCGTCTTTAGGGAAGTTCCTACCCTCTCTTTCTATTTTTGCACATATTATATTTTGTATATTAATCGTTCCGCATACTTAGACTGCAACATTGAGGACAATGTTGGGTTTAAGTATGGGGGTGTTTTCTTATTCTGCATTTTTTATTCTATACTCATAAAAATACAAAAAAATTACAAAAATTAAAACTTAAAAAAATTTTCCTTGTTTTTTTTATTATCATAAAACTCAAAAAAAAGAACTTATAAAACATCAAAAAAAATTCAAATAAAAAATGTTTTTTGGCCCTTTTACTTTGTTGTAAATATTTTTCAAAAAATAAATCTCTCTTTTTCCCCTCTTCTTTCCTTTTTTTGTTAGAAACTCGCATTTTGCTTGTCCGCGGCGTTCAACTCATCGAACCAACCAGCTCAATAAGAGTCTGTTCTCGGGCTGCATCATAAAACTCAAAAAAAACTTATAAAACATCAAAAAAAATTCAAACAAAAAATGTTTTTTTTGGCCCTTTTACTTTGTTGTAAATATTTTTCAAAAAATAAATCTCTCTTTTCCCCCTCTTCTTTCCTTTTTTTGTTAAAAACTCGCATTTTGCTTGTCCGCGGCGTTCGACTCATCGAACCAACCACCTCAATAAGAGTCTGTTCGCGAGCTGCATTCGAGTTTTTACTTTATACTTTTTTTTGTAAAAATCTCTCTTTCCCCACTATCTTCTTTGTAAATAACATTTTTTTCTCTGCTCTTTCTTGTAAATAACTTATCCACAAAAACCAAAAAATCAAAAAAAAAATTTTGAAAATCCAAAAACCCTAAAAAGATAAAAATAAAAAATCCTAAAAAGATGATAAACAAAAATTCAAAAAAAAGACGATAATCAAAATTCAAAAAATGCTAAAAACTCTAAAAATTCCAAAAAATATTTTGTTAAATTATGTAATAAAATAAATCGAATATACCATTTCTTAACTCTTTTTGCTTTCCAAAAATCTAGTTTCGAGTTAATTTATATGCGAATTTTAATTATTCTTTGCTTACTATTCGTTGATTAATTAAAGTTCGATAAATTTAAGTGTCTTGGGTTAAGTTTAAAAGAATTTTTTATATCTTTTCCTTTTAAATAGAGAACTTGTTTTTCACCACCACTTCTAATTTTATAAATAGAATCTCATTTTTTATGTTAGAAAATAACATCCATGGATTTCAATTATTTCTACTCTTTGCTTTTAGAAACATTGGAACGTTCATTTTAAAAAAGTTGCTCTCAAAACTTTTTTTTATTAAAATCTAGCTTTCTTTTTGAAAAAATAAACCCACTTCCATTTTTTTCATGTCTTACTTGACATGTTTACCCCTATCCCTTAAAAGAACTTATGTCAATGGGAATAAGATTTCATTCCGTAAACATAGGCACCCAATATTTAAAAAGATTATATATGGAGTAAGAGGATAAAATTCATTACTCCTACACATATACATTGAGTTATTTAATATTTATGAAGAAAAAAAATCATGTTAGGAAAATAAGATTTCGTTTTCCTAATTATTCAAAAAGAAAAAAAATTTTGGAGGTTCGAGAAAAAATTGCCTCACCTCAATATTCAAGCCCTCTTCATAAACCACCAAACCACTAATAATATTTCAATGATTTTAGAATTAATTTAAAATTTTTTGAGAGCATAATTTTTAAAAATTGCATTATTTCCTTTAACTTCTTTTAAGCTAAGCATTTTTATATAATTTCAATTCATCTTTGTTAACCTAACAAAAATAAATTTTTGCTTTCTATTTTATTTTATCTATAAGTCTTTTTGAAACTGTTCCTCTATTTATAACATTTTTATAATTTATGATTTAATTCTAGTACCCCGGATATTTATTTCGATCTTTCTTTTAATTAAGTCATGCAATAACTAAACTTCGGATTTCTTTTATTCCTTATAAGTTCATCTCAAACTTTTGCTCTGGAATAGCAAAAGCTTAAGTATGGGGGTATTTGATGAATTATAAATATACGCATTTTTGTGTACATTAATTTAGTCATTTTCATTTACTTTTGACATTTTTACTTTTTTTTGTTCAATAAAATGCTCCTATTTTGTAAATATATTACTAACTTGTTTTATTTTATTTTTCAGGAAAAAATTAAAAATCTGCCAAAAATTGACAAGTCATGCCCGTGACTTACTGGTCACGCCCGTGACAAGGGCGTGATAATGCAAAAACCGTGAAATCAGCAATTTTCGAGAAGAAAAGCTTCACACGCCCGAGGTCACGCCCGTGTCACCCGACACGGGGCATGACCCAACCCGTGTCCACCCGCTCGACATTTTCAGCTCGACGTTTGTCGACCCCCTCGACAAGCCTAGAGTCACGCCCGTGACCTAGGGCGTGACTCCTCTTCCCGCTCGACGATTTTCAACTCGACATTTTCCGCTCGACGTTTATCGAGTGTCGACACCAACCGACATGCCCCGAGTCACGCCCGTGACCGGGGGCGTGATATCTCAACCTGGCCGATATGACGGCACCCGCGACTTTTTGACACACTGCGCCCAGATCCACCTCCTCGATACGCCCAGTGTCACGCCCGTGACATGGGGCGTGACCAACGCGAGACCAACACGTGTCCAGCCCGAAGTCCACTTTCCCGTCAAATCGACGGCCGCCATCATGAATAGTGTCGACACGCCCCCTGACACGCCCGTGTCAGAGGGCGTGTACTTGTAAATTTTTTGTCTATAAATAGCTGTGTTCTGCTTGAGTTCTTGTTCAACTTTTTGAACCATTTTGTATAGAGTTATGCTTCTCGGATGTGTCCAAATGCTATGTAAGGGAAATTTCTCCCCCTCTCCTTTATTTTCTTAGCTTTGTAATCTTCGTTTTTAGCTTAATAAAATTGTATATTTTCTCTCTTTTTATGGATTTGGACTTCAGCTATGTGGCGACTCTTATGCAATCTTATTTCTTTCCTTATTTTAGCTTTATTTTCTTGTCTTTTTAATACGTGTGTGTGTTCGTGTATGAGTTTAGCTTTTTAGTTTTATGTTTTAGTTAATTTTCTTACTTAGTTTTATTAACTTAGGTTTTTATAGCTTTCTATTTCATTGTTATAAACCCGTAAAAATGATTTCAAGATGATTTTCATTTCTTTTAACTTAGATTTTTCTTTTTAGGATGTAAAACTTTTTCGTTCGTTTCGTTTTATTTTCACTTTTGAATCAGTTTTACGGAGTTATAAGAATGATTATATAGTTGTTTTAATTTTTCAAGCACTTAGTTTTTCATTTTAAACTTTTGCTCTTTTAATTTTTTCGCTCTCTTTTAATGCATTTCTACCGCATTCTAGCGGTAGAAATGTATTCATTTTAATTTTTCGAGCACTTTCATTTTACGTTTATTTGCAAAACTTTTCGCTCGTTTAATTTTTATTTTAGCTTTTTATGCATTTCTATCGCATTCTAGCGGTAGAAATGTAGTTATTTTAATTTTTTGGTAACTTAGTTTTTTGCAATTTTTTATGTATGCACATTTATTTTCGTCTACTCGTTAAGAGTTAAATGACGCATTGTTTTTATTTCATTCAGTAGAGTGTGTGAGTTTTTACTTTCCTGCAGTGTGCGTGTGTTTCATTTATGTCGAGTGTGTGTGTGTGTTTTACTTTATGTCGAGAGAGTGTGTGCGTGTGTTGTATTTATTTAGTCCTACTCATTTGAGTAGGACCCGCTTTCTTTCTCCAGCCCACGCATTTGCGCCGGGACTCGCAATTTACAGCTTTCATCAGTCCTACTTGTTTGATTAGGATTTGCAATTTACTGCTTTATTTCCTGCTTTATTTTCCTGGTTTCATTTTATCGCTTTCATTTACTGCTTTCTTTATTGCTTTCCTCGCAAGCTGTCCCCATTCCGATGAGTGGCTAACCGTTTTTAGCCCTCGGTATCGAAGAGCATTGAGACAGATAAAATAGCTTAAAATAATTAAAGGTCGTATTTTTCTAATTAATTAAAAGTACTTTAGGTTTGCCCGGGGTAAACGACGCGTAGGACCACATAATCGATGTGTGGGCCCTATTTCTGTGGTCCATATACTAGCTATCCGAGAGGCCATGCATATGGACTGATCACCCCTTGGCAAAGAGAGTTCCGCACTAACCCTCGAGAGAGGAGGCACGCCAACTCTACCGGATTGGGTTCCCCACCCAATAGCGGGGTTCTTAGCGTAATACGGGCGTTAAGAGGAATCCTTCGTCGGACTAACGTTCGATCGAATAGTCTTAGCGTTCAGGTGAGCGATAGCCCTATAGCTAGGTGAGCTCATTCTAGTGGAACCCCACGGCCAAGTCTCTGCCTTAATTAATTAGAAATTTAGGATCTCTTTTTATTTAAAGTTTATTTTAGTTCTAATTCTATTCGGTATCATCGAGCTAAGCTCTTCATCGGCTCCACCTTATTGCTTTCCTTTTATGCTTTTTATCTTCTGTCATTTTTATTATATATAATATATAACCCGACAAGTTAATTATCGGTAAAATAATAGTCCCCTCCAGAGAAGAGTAGAAATAATCGAACCGACCACGAGAACAATACGACCTCGATATTCCACCCGGAATATCCTGTACTACTCACGATAGGTGCACTTGCCTCCTTTCGTTAAAACTCGATCACAACCATTTATATCCAAAATAAATAAATATGCGCGCCCCATTTTCTAAATAAAACCAAACCCACTTTTCTACTTAAATAAAACCGCCGGATCGCCGCGTGACCGTAAATATTTTTGGAGTTTTAATCAATCACTTAACCTCCTTGTGATTGCAATCGATATATGCTTGCTGCTCCGAGAGCCAGTCCATACCAAATATCACGTCGAACTCCACCAGTGGCAGTAATGACGCTTGCAAATCGGACTCCTGACTCCCAATATGAATCTTTACGCCACAGACTCTATTCACACACATCGAACATATATTCGGTAACAACACATCCAGTTTGTCCTTTGTCATCAAAGAAGGTACTCCGATGCGCGATATGAATCCTTCAAGAAAAGGAGTGCGAAGCTCCCGTATCAAAGAGTGCTCTCGCCGTATTATCACAAATCAAAATAAAGCCTATACAAGCAGTGGTAATGTAATACGTACAAGGTAACAAGTATTTAAAAACTAACTTACAATAAATTTGAACCGTACCTGTCACCACATCCGCTTGCTTTATGCCCTCCTGTTGGCCAAGATTATAGACTCTAGGTTGAGCCGGAGCATAGTGGGATACGGTTGACTCCACCGCCTTGCCCTTCTCCTCATAGGTTGCTCTCGGCTTCCTCTCAGACTTTGGACGTCCACTCCAACAGTCTCGGGCAAAGTGTCCCGGCTTCCCGCAATTATAGCATGTGCCCGGGGTTCGGCTTGCAGTTGTCCTCGAAGCACCGAAAGAAGGGTCTGGACCCGAAATCCTAGCCTTCTTATTGAACTTATGATAACATGACTTTGAGGTAGTCGGTACCTTGAACTCTATCTTCTTAGCACCAGAGTCTCTCTTCACTTGCACATTCCTCAGACCTTCTCCCAAGACTGGGCCATATTGACCCGGGTCAAGAAGCCCTGTGTCATAGGCCCTGAGAGTAGTGGCCTTAGGTCATACCTTACACCCTCATTGAATCAGTTTGTCTTACGCTCCTCATCCGTGAACATAGAGCTTGCATACCGACCCAACCTTGTAAATTCATGGAGATACTCATCCACGCTACTCTCTCCTTGCATCAACCTCTGGAATTCATTCTCCAATGCAATCCTCTCAGCCGAGGGAAGGTACCTTGCTAAGAAGAGTCTTAAAATTTCTTCCATCAAGATGTTCGTAAGTTGCCTTCCCCTCAAGTGATGTAATTTCAAACCTTCCCACCACAGCCTTACATCTCCGTCCAACAGGAACATAGCTATGGTGGTCATCTGCCACTCTTCCGTTTCAGTAACTGTCAATACTCTCTTTACTTGGGAGAGTCAATCCTTAGCTTGGGATGGCGTTCCCATCTCTGAGAACACCGGAGGATTAAAGCCCATAACATGCTTGAGTTGCCTTTCAGTTGCTCTCCTAGGCACCAATGGTTCCACCACTACTTCCTCCACCCTTCTCGGTTCCGCTGCTTGAAGCGGTACCTGCTCCACTGCAGGGGCAGGCTACTGCATTTGCCTTGCAGGTTGTGCATTGATCATAGTAAACACCACTTCAGCCACCAATCGTATGGTTTCTACCGAGGGAGGTGTTGCAGGCACATCATTCGGTGAGCTACTAGCCTCAGAACCCGAGCATTCTAACAGCCCTACACCACTCCTGGTCACCTATAGTTGTACAAAACATCGTTAAGAGACCAAACAAAATTGCAAAAAGCAATTATAGGAACACGAAGGTTCCTCAAACATGTGTATTTTCATTCCTTAGTGGATATTCATGGGTTCTTTTTATGCTATAACGATGAAACACACACATGTGCTCACCATCCATTAAAATAATTCGTCCACAAATTCATTTAAGTTGGACGAAACCAGTAGTCTGATACCAAATTGTAACACCCCCTATCCGCCGCATAGCATATAGCTGTAGGTCCGGCCGGGGCCCGACGCCATATACCACGGACAGACCAAAAGGTTATGAAATGGAAACCATCCTGCTAATAACCAACGTCCTACACAGAGTACATTATAGCGGAAGCAATTTAAAAGTTGCATAATAAGAACCTACCAACAACATGAATGTCCACTACAAAAACCCAACAGGAATGAACGTACAAATACACAAGTACTTGTTCTTATGGCCTTACAATAGTTTTCTCAAATAAAAGTATCTTCCAAACCTCGACACGCATTCCAGTCACACATGAGAAACAAGTAAACATTCAAATAAAGGCCTTTGAGGGCCGGCTCAGCAACGGGGGCTTTTGCCCGCTATTTGCCCCTTGGCTCCGCAGCACCTGCAAGCAACAATCCACCGAGCGGTGACAAACAAAAGCAACGGTCAGCTAAGCTGACCAAATTATAACGATCCCGCCCCTAAACTCGGGGCGGCAATGCTCCTTCCCGGCACATTATTATCATAGTCATATAATAGAGAAATTTCACATTATCACAGGCGTAGGCTCGCACGGCCACACACCCCGTGCTCTCAGGGCACATTCTCGGTTAACCCAGTCAAAGTCCACGGTCTCACCACCGCCCCTTGGACGGAAATTCTCGTGAGCATTATGGTCTTTCTGGCCACTGCCTAATACCCTCCATCTATGCCAACAGCAAGTCCTGCGTACTTTAGGTCGCTTGTACCTAACGACAAATAGTGGGTACGGTTCTGCCTAACCCGTTGCTCACACCGCAACGTCAATTTAATCCATATGCGCGGGTCAATCTTTCCCGAGTCCCAAATCGATCACACACTTTACATAGACCAGTTATGTGCAAGTTGGCTCGCAGGCCACCATGATGACAGAATCACGCATCTGCCCAATTTTCCTGGTGCACCTTGTAGTTAGTCCCCAAGGTTCCTTGTTGCAATCTACAGAGTAGAAAACCCGGAAAACAACCATCGACGCGAGGTCTTCTCCGGCCATACATGCAATCCAATGTCACCGATCCAGACCAACTTATCCGGATAGGCTTCACACATCATGCCTATGTCTGTTTCTCAATTACGGACTCTACATGCAAAACAAGGAGGACTATTCATGTCTACCCGAAAGAACACCTCACACTTACCGCAAACTCGCGAGAGCGGGCTTCCTATGCAAGGGAAAAGAGGACGTCACATGTATAAGATGAGAATCGTTACCCTAGCATTTATCTTTGGCGCCATGAAGATCTATACGGATGAAAAGCACCGCAACGTCCTCACCTCCGTAGATCGAAATTCGTCTTGTGATTTGGGGCTTCGAAGCTCCACCGGCGGCCGGATCTCTCCTCCTTCTTCTTCCATTCTCTCCCCTCTCTCTAAAACTCTTAGAAAGAGAATAGCCAAAAAGAAATGAGGGTTTCTAAACCCTATTCCCGGGTTAGACCCTGCCAGGATCAGCCAGGACCCTTAGATCCCAAAGGAAGGAAAAGGACGGCCACGATGCACACTTAAAATCCAAAACATAGGCCGAACACAGCTTGTGACATGCCTGTGTCCAAGGCCGCGTGCCTCAATCAACGCCGAAACCGGCGCATCCCGAAAACAACACGGGCTCTCGACACGCCCGTGTCAGGCTTGACACGCCTGTATCATCAAGTACACGCCCGTGTAGCGGGCATGTTCATCCATCGACACAGGACAAACACCGACCCAAAAAGAACACGGGTATTCGACATGACCGTATCCCATTTGACACGCCCGTGTCAAACCCGGACACGCCTGGGCTCCAGGCCGTGTTTCTCCCCCGACACAACTCGGCCAACTATCTGAGTAGGACATGGCCAGGGACATGCCCGTGTCTCAGGATGTGTTTGTTGCTTGACGATCATCGATTGCAGTTTCGTCGACCACACGGCCAACGTCGAACCCGAGCACGACACAGCCCCGGGACACGTACGTGTCCCCGGCCGTGTGACCCCTACCAAGTTCCAAACTTGGCTCAAAACACTACCCATCCCTCTTTTGAGTTTCGGGGCGTTATAGTTCTGGATGTGAAGGATTTTCATTCCGGGACCTATATTGTGAATATGGGTCTTCAGGTAAGTGGTCGAAAGACTCTAAGGGAAATTCATTGAGCATCGCTTAAGGTTTCAACGAATGAGTTGGAATTCGTCGAATAATGTCATGATAGACTCAACAAACCTATCTTGGGTTCATTGAGTATCGTAATGATAATTTCAACGAATTTGACTTATTCGTCTAATGTCATTGATTCATCAAGTATCATCAATTCATTGAATATCGCCTTAATACTTGGACGGTTTGCTCTGTCTCGATTCGTCGAGTATGTTTGTGTTATTTTGACGAATAGTTTATATTTGTCGAATAACGACATATATAAATGATGAATTCTATTTCCTCAGGTTTAATACCCTTAAGTCCGGTTCGGTGTGATCTGCGGGTATTGACTGGTTCGGTCTACTTTATATATGTTATGTAAATACTAAACAGATATGTACGCAATACACAATTTTTCTTCTGACCTAATCGAGCGAGATAATATTTCTTCTTCGTGATGGAACTGTTCCGTCTACGTCACGATCGCTGCTTCTCGCTGTCATGTAAGACCCGCCTACCGGAACATAAAATATGGCACAAGGGGAGTCTTATGCCCAGAACAGCCTCCTTGTAGTAGAGTTAGCACACGTGCTAACCTGTACTACAAGACGCGTATCCGAGAGGCTAAATATCTCATTCATGCCAACACAACATAAAAAATAGAAAACAGAAGTCAAAATATACACTAGTATATAAGTCCAAATCAATACATCAAATAAAAGAAACAACTAGTGTTGAAACCGAAAAACGGTCTCCTGTGGAGTTCACCCTCGGGGAAGGGGTGGTCGTGCGCCTACTTCACTCCTACAAGCAAAACAACAAAAGAAATAAGGGGAACCGACCCAAGGGATCGGCGGGGAGGACCCACCACACACCCGGAAGATCTGAGAGCGCTTCCCCTCCATAGCCAAAGGCCGAGCTAAGTTACCCTTAGAAAGCACTTTGAAAACTGGAGCAGAAAAGCACAGGATGACTGCCTTCTGGGGTACCCCTTGGGTCCTATTTATAGTTTTTAGAATCTGAACTGCCAATAACAAAAGGAACTGACCTGAAGTTACCAAAAAAACCTTGGCTGGGTCTGCCAACAGCCTGTAAGACCCCTTTTTTTTCTTTTACAACACCGGGGTCTTAGGCCTAGAACCGCCGTTTTGCGGTGACTCCTTCACGCCATGAAGGGTCATCACCACAAAGCACCGATTCTGCCGGCCGATTTCGATCACAGAAAAGTAGCATAAAGAAGTAAATAGAAACATCAGTCCACAGAGAATCACATGTCATAATAAATATAACTCCACGAAGGGAGTGTCCACAGAATAAAACATCAGAGTAGCAAAAACGGGCTTATGCCCAGTACATCATATCCTCACTACAAAATCACTCATGCGGAAGCAGAAAAACTACTCAAGGTCGAGACTCACGGTCCCGGCTGTATGAACTCCGGAGCTAGACTGCCCCACCTCCAAGCGCACCGGTCTCTGGGGCTGCTCCTCCATGCTGGTCTCCACGATCCCCTAAATGATGCGGTTCGAAAACCGTTAGTCTAAAAGACTAAGTCCTATCATCCCCCGCCCCTTCCCCCACGGCTCCTAGGCACCGAGCGGAGAGGAAGAAAGGGGAGGACTTGAAGGTGGAGAATATCAAAAGCAGATGGCAGCGGTCCTATACTAGCAAATTATATAGCATGTAAAGACATTAAGCTGAATTATGAAAAGTAACCTTTACTTATGTGAAAACACATAAGCCAAGGGGTCTTCTGCAAGGCTCCCATCGTATAAAAAGTCCCATACCAATTTATACGTTGGGGTGTCGGTTATCAAACAGCAGTAACTATATATATCAAAATTAACCTTAATTTATAAACTTGCCCACACAAGCTTATAGACCAAGAGGTCGTTTTGCAGGTCCTAAAGTATAAGTGTCCCATTCCACTTATACTTTAGGTGTCAGGGTTAAAAGAATCGATTATGCTATGACATGCAAGTGGGTATGATGGATCATGCAAGTGCAACGCACACACCCGACTCTGTGCACACAGACCTTTAGTTCCCGCTTTCTGGAGCCGTAACCTCCCAGGATACCTCCGTAGTGGCAGACGGAAGCGGTGGGTTGGGCCTCGCCCACGTCTAAACCAGTAAAGCACTACCGGTCAGACCTATCGTATGCCTCAACGCTTGGTGCACGAAGCGGACTCCTGCGTACTCTTGCCGGCTGGCGCACCGGACTTCTGTTGGCGAAGTGCTAACCACACTTGCCGAGTCAACGTATTGGCGTCGGTGCATCGACCCTCCAATACCGAAGACCCACCACCTTAATTTCCTTTCCTGTTATGCACATGCAAATTAGCGTAATCAAGAACCGAGCCGAAGCTCCCCGGACCAACACGTCCGTCTCAAACAATCGAGCCGAAGCTCCCCGGACCCAAAGTCCGCCTTTTAACCATCCGAGCCGAAGCTCCCAGCTAACATCCGGTGCCATCAGTGTTTGTGAAATGTGCAACCCTAATTACTAAGTTACTCTTTTCAGCTTGTTAAAACAGTTTACGTTAACCCAGGACTGCCCCCGGTATTCCCTGTGAAGGGCTCTCAAGGGGCACTAGGAACTGTGTTGGGATTACGCCCAGCGTTCCCTTTCGCAAGGTACTTATTTTGTTATTGGTTGATTCCCTTACCCATTATTTTCTCATGTTCCTATATGCTAATCCTGAAAGTGCAACTAGATCTGATATACTCTAGAGGGGGGTGAATAGAGTATCTGGTGCTTTAAAAACTTTTACAAACTTTTACAACAATTGTTGTAATATGTGTGAGCAGGGAAGCAAAAATAAATCTAATCACAGCACTAAGCTAAGAAAAAACTAAGCACAGAAAAATCAAGGCCAGAAACAAAAAATGAAAGCAAGTAGAACCAGAAGACACAAGGAAATATAGTGGTTCCCCAAACTTGGGTACATCCACTCTTCTACCACCCTAGGTAGGAATCCACTGCAGGATGAGTTGATCAGGTGTCCTGGGCACCAATGAGCTTTTGATAAGATGCTCAAAAACCAAAGCAGATTTTTTGATCAGGTGTCTTGCCACCAATGAGCTTTTGACAAGGTGCTCAAAAACCAAGCTCAAACTTTTGAAGGGAGTTTGAAAAACCCTTTACAGAGTGGGGGTGAGAGAGTGATGGAAGTCTTCTCTTTCTCAAACAACTGAGAAGACTATGTGGATTGATGTCAAAGCTCCCCCTGAATCCTTGAAATCTTCAGGAAGAAAAGCTTTGCTGAGGGTGATAGGCCTTCAAAGATTGAACTCCAGCAATGGATGATTTCAGCAATAGCTGAAATGTTGAGTGTCTGGAGTCTTGAAATATGTTGGCCTTGAACACTTTGAAAACTAAAGAGATCTGAAGATTTGAAAACTTGATCTCCTTGGATGAGTGTTCTTCAGAATTCTTTGAGACAGAAGATTTTTGAGAGTGTCTCTGTAGTCTGTATCTTCTCTCTGTATAATGTGTATTCTTCTACATGAGAGATTCAAAAAGTTCTGTCTTTTATTCTCTGGTATAGAATAGAATATCATTCTCTGTCAAGTATAGCCGTTGGCCTGCATTAATTGCATCCTTAATTGCATAATCTCTTCTAGAGGAAAGTCCACAGAAACATTCCTTGAAAAATCCCTTGAAACTTGGTCCAAAAATAAATGAAAACGGCTACCAAATCTCTGAATTAATTGCAGAATAACTCCTAACTGATTTTGAATTTGAATTCTGGAAGATATCTGAAATCGTCGAACTGAGCTCTGCTATCGTCGAGCTGAGCTCAGCGATCAGGAAATCTTAAGCAGCAAAATATCGTCGATCTGAGCTCAAAGATCGTCGAACTGAGCTCAGAGATAAACATCCAAAGCATAGTCAAAATCGTTGACCTGAGCTCACCGATCGTCGAATGGAGTTCGACGATATAATGAAGTTGAGCTCAGCGATCGTCGAATGGAGTTCGACGATCTGTCGAAGTTGAGCTAGACGATCGTCGACCGGAGTTCGACGAATCGTCGTGCTGAGCTCGACGATCAGACTTAGTCTCCAGACTGAGAATCCTGGTCTTCAGGCCAGCTTCCAAACCTAGACTTCTAACCCTTAGACTCAATTCTAATTGACCTATTGAGCTATACAGAAGGTCAAGCAAAGGATTCCTAGAGACATAGTGATCCTGACCCAAATGAGTAATAGGGTGTTCCAACAATCTCCCCCTATTTGGGTTAGGATTACTATTTACAGACTTTGGAAAAACTTTAAATAACAACATACAATCAGAAAGAAAAACAGAAAAGCAACAGCTGGACATGCAGAATCACAGAAATATATATGACATCCAGATAATCAGAAATTGGAGAGATTGTCACCTTACAACATCATTTCTTCTCTTTGCCTTTAACCATTTTAATTTCTCTGTTTGGGTTAAGTGCTTCTTTGTTGGATCTGGTGTCATCTGCTGCACCCAAATATGTTTGCTTTGAAGGCCTGGGAACCACAGCTGCAGGATGTAATTCCATGTATCTGTCAGCATCAAAGAATCTACTTGAACCATATCTCTCTAGTTCTTTTTGTCTCTGTTCAGACATAGTAGAGATGTTGGAAGAATCTAATCCTTGTTCTTTGGCCTTCTTAATCTGATCCAGTGCAGCCAATTCCTTCATCCTGGCAGTCCAAGCAGCTGGATTGTTTTCAGGGTCCTCAAAAGGTACAGGTGGCTCATAACCGTTGGAAGGATTGTCTTGAGGAGGCCTGGCAGACACAGTCTCTTTCAGCTTATAAGGGAAAGGACCTGATGATGTATCAGATGAGATATGTCCTCCCCTAGAATATGGGTGCTGCCTGGAGTACCCTTTGGAATATACTTGAATATCTCTCTGATTACCTCTATATCCTCCTCTCCTAGAATATGAACCCCTGGATTGGCTTTCCCTTTGATAGGATCTGGCATGAGGTTGATAGGGAGCCTGGCTTCTGGCTGGGGGTTGACTTGCAGAGCTTCCACCTGCACCTGCATCAGGAGGAGGTGGTGGAGGAGGATGAGAGTGCTGGAATGGGGATGAACCCTTCTCATATTTTCTCTTTTTCTTCATGGCTTTCAGCTGGTTCTTAGAATACTGCATCCAGTGTTCAGTGATTGGGCAATTATGAAGGATATAATATGGAATGTCATTGTTATCTTTAACTTTAGCAGGAGGAACCCTTTTCATTGCTTTGCTCCTTGCCTTCCTTTTCCTGGCAATGGTAGCAGATGAGTCATCAGAGTCTGTTTTAAATTCATCAGATTCAGAACTCTGGTCATCATATAGAGCATCTATTTTCTTCATCAAATCTTTCTTTGGCTGAATAGAGGCAGATGATGCAGAAGCTGAAACAGCAGCAGCAGTAGGGGTTGAGATGGTAACAGCAGGGACAGCAGCAGATGGAGAAGGTGCAACAACAGCAGCAGCAGGCTCTGGACAGGTGACAATAGCAGCAACTTTACTAACAACAGTAGATTCACTAACAGCCACAGAAGCTGGAGAGGTGATAGCAGCAACAACTTCACTGATAACAGCAGTAACAGCAGAAACATCATCAAAATCTACAGCAGGCTCAATTTCAGTGGCCTCTGACATCAGAATGTCCTTGGATATTGGCTCATCGGAAGCAGCAGAAACTTCAGCATCAGTGTTAACAATCTCAGCAACAGTATCAACAATCCTTTCTTCAGAGGAGGCATCAACAGCAACATTGTCAGTAGCAGCAATTACTGAATGTACAAAAGAGGTGATAATGCTAGGGTCACAGCAAGAGAAAGGCACAAGTGCCTTGGATAAGTCTTCTGGGGGCTGGACAACATTACCCTCTGGCAGACAGCTGAAGAAGGCAGAATCAAAAGCAGATAGCAGAGACCTGAGGTCTATTGCAAGAACTGTAGTAGGAGGCACAGCAGCAGCATCATGAAGATTCTCTTCATACGACATCTCCCCCTGCCTAGATGCAGATATATCTGGATCAAGGCACATTGCTGTAGGTGCTGCCTGAGGGAAGAGGGAGGAGAGCCTGGCAGAAAGAGCTGCCACTGACAGGTGTAGATGAGCCAAGGAGGTCTCCAATAGTAGAGTTAGCCTGGGGGCAAGTAACTCATACAACCTGTCAGCTAGGGCTGAGAGGTCTACTTGCTCAACAGCTGGAGCAGAGGTAGATGGTATGGAAGCAGCTGGGGATGCTGGAAGGGAAGGGCTGGAGAATGTTGGTATGGATGGCTGAGGTGTTGGTAGGGTGGATATGGAGGACAGGGGAATGGAGATGGATGGGGTGAATGTTGGTTGATCTATGATGTGGTGTAGGAGATCCTGGAAAGAAGGGGAGGAGGAGGGTAACTCAGGAGGATATGATGGGGAATCATCCATAAAGGAGTCATCCAGTAGGGTGAAGGATGGAATAGAGGGTGAGGAGGTGATATCTGGTGGAGGGTAGGAGAACAGTGGGTGGAATTGGTCTTCTGGTGGAGGTGGAATGGGTTCTGGAGATGGAGTTGGTGTTGGAGATGGGCTAGATATGGTGATGGTGGAGGGAGCTGGAATGGTGGATGGTAGAGGAAGGGATGGAAGTGGAGGAGGAGGAGAGGCAACAACAGCAGCCAGGTCATCTGCAGGGGCAGAGACCTGTGGAGGAGTGACTCTTGGAGTCCTTGTGCCTGAAGGAGCACTGGATGAGGGCCTGCTAGGCTTGCTTATTTGCATGTCCCACTTTCCAAAGAGGGCACAGGTCAGTCTCTTGGAGGCATTGATATGAACTCCAGAGGAGACTAGCAAGGCAGGACACCTATGCTGCAGAAATACTCCAATAATTCTTCCAAAATTAACAAAACTTTTGTTTATTTTCTTTTTGATGAGGTCAAAGAAGACCTCTCCCCAATTCAGATTTTTTTTATCCACAAGAGCTCCCATGAGACAGAGCTGATGTCTGGATATTGTATCATGGGCTGAGTGCTTTGCCAGTAGCACTTTCCCTACCACATCTGCCAGGAACCTATATTAAACAGACAGATTCCTCTTGAAGAGCTTGCTAGGGTTTCCCTCTGGATGACCCATCCTAGCAAGCAGGTCAGAATACTCTTCTCCAGATAACTCAGCAGATTCTTCTCCATTTCTCAATCCAAAAACTTCTGATAAAATTGTGGGGGTCAAGGGTACCTGAGTTCCAGCTATTGACCCAACTATGGTGTTGTTATCTTGATTATGGGCAGTATAAACCCACTCCTTGATCTCGTCAGAAGCCAACTTGATCCTGGTGGTCATGAGGGCAGTCAGATTCTGATCCTGGAACAAACCCAGTATATCTTGAAAGATCTGATCAGTGGTGCTGAAAGATTCTATATCAATATCAAAACCTGCATCAAACTTCATTGCAGCTAGGACAGCAACTAACACAGCCATTGTACCTGCAAAAACTCAACAAACAAAACGACCAAGAGTAGAACTATTTGGAGGGAAAGAAAATCCTTGCAGAGAAATCGAAAGCGCAAATGAGAACGACGGCGAAAAAATGAGTTTTATATTATGGTTCGACGCAGAATTGGAAAGATCGTTGAACTCAGTTCGACGATCGAGGCTCCTAAAGGAATCTGAAGAGACTTCAACATCATCGATCTCCGTTCGACGATATTGGAGAGCGTCGAGCTCCGTTCGATGATCGTTCAGTGAACATAATCGTCGAGCGCCGTTCGACGATCGTTGGCCGGAAGAGATAGTTCAAACTATCTGATAACCGCTGAACTCAGTTCGACGATTTTTGGAAATCGTCGATCTCCGTTCGACGATCTTAGGGCAAATCGTCGAGCGCAGTTCAGAGATCAGAAAAATTCTAGACACTAAGAAATATCAGAATGTTTGCCTAGTCTTGGTCAATTTTGAGCTTTCAAAATCTTGGATATTATTTAAGACTTCCTCCATCTAACATTCCTAACTGATTTAGGAAGAAGGTGTGTTTCTTTTCATCCAAGGGCTTGGTGAAAATATCTCCCCTTTGTAAATCAGTTGGGATATATTGTAATTCAATTTTATTCTTTTCAACATTATCCCTTAAGAAATGGTGCCTAATCTCTATGTGTTTTGTCCTACTATGGAGGACTGGATTTTGAGCTATGAAAATACCACTTGTGTTATCACAAAAGATTTTAGACTTCTCTAAGTTGTAACCATAGTCTAGGAGTTGGTTTTGAATCCACAAGATTTGTGAACAACAACTGCCTGCAGCCATATATTCAGCTTCAGCAGTTGAAGTTGACATAGATGTTTGTTTCTTACAAAACCAGGAGACAAGTCTGTCACCAAGGAACTGACAAGTTCCACTGGTGCTTTTCCTGTCAATTCTGCATCCAGCATAATCAGCATCAGATAATCCAGTTAACTTAAATGCTGAATCTTTTGGATACCAGAGACCTAGATTTGGACAACTTTTAACATACCTGAGAATCCTCTTTACTAATGTTAGGTGTGACTCTCTAGGGCTTACTTGGAACCTAGCACATATACATGTAGCAAACATTATATCTGGTCTACTAGCTGTAAGATACAGTAAAGAGCCAATCATTGCTCTATATGTTGTCTGATCAACAGGTTTCCCATGTTCATCAGCATCCAATACAGCATTGGTAGGCATGGGTGTTTTCATACAAGATGTCTCAGACATACCAAATTTCTTAACCAGTTCATTTGCATATTTGGTTTGAGAAATAAAGATGCCTTCACCATGTTGTTTGACTTGCAATCCTAGGAAGAAGGATAGCTCACCCATGCTACTCATCTCAAATTTAGAATGCATCAGGTTAGAAAACCTTCTGCACAATTTTGAGTCAGTAGAACCAAAAATGATATCATCTACATAAATCTGTACTAGCAGGGTATGGGACTTATGGGTTCTAATAAAAAGAGTTTGGTCTACTCTACCCCTTATAAAATCATTTTCCAAAAGAAAGCATGCTAGGGTCTCATACCATGCTCTAGGAGCTTGCTTGAGACCATATAATGCTTTGTTCAGTCTAAAAACATAATCAGGGAAAGTTGGAGAGATAAAACCTGGAGGTTGTCTGACATAAACTTCCTCTTTGATGTCTCCATTTAAGAAAGCACTTTTGACATCCATTTGATATACTTTGAAGCCTTTGTGAGCTGCATAAGCTAGAAATATTCTGATGGCTTCTAGTCTTGCAACAGGTGCAAAGGTATGGTCGTAGTCAATTCCTTCTTCTTGAGAGTATCCCTGAGAAACCAGCCTTGCCTTGTTCCTTATAATTACTCCTTGATCATCCAATTTGTTTCTGAATACCCATTTAGTTCCAACAATGGAATGATCCTTAGGCTTTGGCACTAGTTCCCATACTTTGTTCCTCTCAAATTGATGCAACTCCTCTTGCATTGCAATGATCCAGTGTGGATCTTGCTCTGCATCTTGAATGGACTGAGGTTCAATTTGAGATAGGAAGCAAGTGTGCAACAGGTTTTGGTTGACCTGATTTATGGTTTGCACACCAGCTGAGATTTCTCCAATTATTTGGGAAATTGGATGGTCTCTTGATGTTACTAAATCAACAGGGGGTATTGATTGTTCACCAACCTGTGTTGTTGTTTCCTCTTGTGGTACAACAACTGGCTCTTCAAGTTGTGCTTCAATATGTTGAGCATTCCCTTCATCTTCACAGCTTTCATCCTCTTGAGTAACCTGTAACCTGTTCAAGTCTTCAACTAGAGAATGTTCTTGCAAAGGTTCTATGGTAGAAGAAATCTTCTCCTTGAAAGACATGTTAGATTCATCAAAAGAAATGTGAACAGATTCCTCAATTTTCAAAGATGATTTATTATAGACCCTATAGGCCTTGCTGATCATGGAGTATCCCAGAAACACTCCTTCATCAGCTTTGGCTTGAAATTTTGCTAAATATTTCTTATCATTATTGTGAATGTAGCAAATACAACCAAATACTCTAAAATAGTCAACTTTAGGTTTCTTCCCTTTGAGTAATTCATAGGGAGTCTTTCCCTTTAGTTTATGTATCAGACTTCTGTTCAGCACATAGTTGGAGGTGTTCACTGCCTCTGCCCAGAAGGTTAGAGGTAGATGAGCATCTGACAACAGTGTGGTGACAGATTCAATAAGGGTTCTATTTTTCCTTTCAGCTACCCCATTTTGTTGAGGAGTTCTATGAGCTGAGAAAGCGTGTCTGATCCCTTCACTCTGACAGAACTCTTGCATAAGAAGAGAATCAAACTCTATCCCATGATCACTTCTAATCAGGGCAATGTGAGTATTGAACTCAATCTGTATACATTTGAGAAACTCTGTCAGACACTTAAAGTTATCAGACTTCTTCCTTAGAAAGAACACCCAAGTGAATCTAGAGAAGTCATCTACAATTACTAAAGTGTAGGATTTCCCTCCTAGGCTTTGTACTGTGATGGGTCCAAAAAGATCCATGTGTAACAGATACAATATCCTAGGTGAATCACTCTTATTAAGTGACTTAAAGCTGTTTTTAGTTTGCTTGCCTAATTGACAAGCCCTGCAGAGTCCTTCCTTCTTGTAGGGGCCAGAAGGTAGTCCTCTAACAAGGTTGTCCTTGGATAGCCTAGCAATAGTTCTAAGGTTTAGGTGTCCTAATCTCTTATGCCATAAAACATTTGGTCTACAGACAGAGTTAAACAAGCAAATATCTACATCAGTTGAAAGAAAATCTACTAGATAGATGTTACCTTTCCTTTTACCTGTCAACACTATTGTGTTGTACTCTGACTTGATTTTGCATAAGGCTTTGCTGAAGGTCACCTGGTAGCCTTCATCACACAGCTGACTGATGCTAATTAGGTTGTGCTTCAGTCCTTCCACAAAAGCTACCTTCTTGAAAGTTACTGAACCAATCTGGACTGCACCATATCCTTTAGTCTGTCCAAAGTTTGAATCACCAAAGATAACTTTGGGTCCAAGCTTGGCTCTGAAGGATGTGAGATTGTCCTTGTTCCCTGTCATGTGCTTAGAGCACCCACTATCCAAATACCATTGCTGGTTAGATGTTGGATAGGTCTTCACCTGCACATAAAATAATTTACTTGTTTTTGACCCAGTTTACCTTGGGCCTAGGTTGATAGCCTTTAAATTCTGAAATGAAAGACATCCCAGGTTGACTCTTATATACTTCAGGATAATATCTCCTTGGAGGTATAATCCATTCAGTATAAGGGTTAAAGATTTGGGATGAAGAACCCTTAGGATTCAATTTTGATTTGCCTTTGAAAAATTTTCCAGAGCTCTGACCTCTGTTCGACGATCTTGGAGCTGCGTTCGACGATCTTGGGTCAGATCGTCGAGCTCCGGTCGACGGTCGACTATGGGTGAGGTCAGGTATTTGAGATCGTCGACCTGCGTTCGACAACTTTGGCTGAGATCGTCGATCTGCGTTCGACGATTGTGCCTGAGATCGTCGAGCTGCGTTCGGCGATCGTCGATCTCCGTTCGACGATTTCTGCTGGGACTTAGTTTTCTGAGGCAGATCAGAATTTTTCCTAGCAACCTCTACAACTCCCTTTCCCTTGTCAGAAATGAATTTGATGGGAGTTGTTAGGACTATAGGTTGGCTGGATGAAGCACCCAAGCCCAGTGTACTGTTAAATCTAGAGTTCACTGTGCTTGTGATGTCCATCAGCTTGATGCTTCTCCCATTAAGGGATTCTTCAAGCTTCTTGGCCTCAGAGAGCTCACTTTTCAGTGAAGCTATTTGTTCCCTACAGCACTCCAACTCCTGAGAGAGTTTGAGGTTTTCTGACTTTAAAACATTGTGTTCAGATAATTGATTTCTGAGAGAGATAATCTCTTTCTCAGACTTTAGCAGGTCTAAGCACAATGCTTTAAATTCAGATTTAAAATCTTCTGAACTAAAATCAAAGGAACCAATTACCTGATCTTCTTCAGGTTGAGTCTCTGAGTCTGACTCTGACTCCTCTTCCTCTGAATTGTGCTGTGAGGCATTGATAGCCATCATACAGAACTCTTTTTCTTCTGCATCATCCTCATCATCACTGGAGCTGGATGAGGCTTCTGACTCCTCTTCTGTCTCACTCCAGGATTCAACAACAAACCCTTTTCTTGTATGCTTGTTTTTGCTTGAAGAAGGTTTGCCATTTCCATTCCTTTTGGAGTCTTTCTCCTTTCTTCTTTCTTTTCTGTCCCTTCTGTCCTTGTTCTTGTTCTCTGGACAGTCAGGAACTATGTGCCCTGGTTTCCTGCAGCCAAAGAAAATAATGTCTTTGTTATTACCAATGGACTTGTCATACCTTGGCTTATCCTGCTCCTTGTATGATCTTCTTCTGAAGTCCTTTCTGGCCATCTTGTAGAATCTTTTGGCCAACAAGCTGAGTAGTTCATCATTGTCTGTGGCTTTATCTTCAGGCAGATCCTCAGTTGCCTTGAATGTTATGGTCTTCTCTTTCCTTGTGGCTGGTGAAGCAGCCTTCTGTTCTTCCTCTCTATTTTTGATGAGTAGCTCATAAGATTTGAGCTTACCCAATAAAGCTTCAGTGGTAATCTCATTCAGACTTCTGGCATCTTTAATTGTCCAGATTCTTGAATCCCAAGTGCTGGGGAAGCACATTAGGATCTTGTCATTAAGTTCAGTTAGAGAGATCTCTTTGTCCAATGTCCTAAGTTCACTGACAATTAAACTTAGTCTGTTGTACATGTCTCCCACTGACTCAGTCTCTCCCTTCTTGAAATTCTCATATTGAGAGATGAGATGGAATCTTCTGTCCTTTCTCTCATCAGCTGAGCCTGAGACTATTTCTAAGAGCTTGTCCCAAATTTCTTTTGCTGAGTTGTATTCAGCTACCTTTTGAAATATGTCATCTGACATTGTCTGGGCTAGGATGTTCATAGCCTTAGCATCAGCTACCTTCCATTTCTTGATCTCAGCCTCTGTTCCTGATGGAGGTGGAACAGCATTTGTACTTGTGTTCTCTGGAGGTCTTGGACATACTGTCAAAACAGAATTAAAGATATCTTCGTCAATAGAATTCATGTAAAGTCTGATCCTTGCCTTCCAAAGTGCAAACTTGGATAGATTGCACACTGGAGGTCTGGTGCTTGCATAATCTTTGTTTTGGGCCATGATTTGTGCAAACAAAATCTAATAATACACTACAAAAGAAGAGCAGATCTAGTTTGAGATCTTTGGGTTCAGGTGTTAGCCTGTACAACCAATCAGGTATGGTATGTATAACCAACCTCGCTCTGATACCAATTGAAAGTGCAACTAGATCTGATATACTCTAGAGGGGGGTGAATAGAGTATCTGGTGCTTTAAAAACTTTTACAAACCTTTACAACAATTGTTGTAATATGTGTGAGCAGGGAAGCAAAAATAAATCTAATCACAGCACTAAGCTAAGCAAAAACTAAGCACAGAAAAATCAAGGCCAGAAACAAAAAATGAAAGCAAGCAGAACCAGAAGACACAAGGAAATATAGTGGTTCCCCAAACTTGGGTACATCCACTCTTCTACCACCCTAGGTAGGAATCCACTGTAGGATGAGTTGATCAAGTGTCATGGGCACCAATGAGCTTTTGATAAGGTGCTCAAAAACCAAAGCAGATTTTTTGATCAGGTGTCTTGCCACCAATGAGCTTTTGACAAGGTGCTCAAAAACCAAGCTCAAACTTTTGAAGGGAGTTTGAAAAACCCTTTACAGAGTGGGGGTGAGAGAGTGATGGAAGTCTTCTCTTTCTCAAACAACTGAGAAGACTATGTGGATTGATGTCAAAGCTCCCCCTGAATCCTTGAAATCTTCAGGAAGAAAAGCTTTACTAAGGGTGATAGGCCTTCAAAGATTGAACTCCAGCAATGGATGATTTCAGCAATAGTTGAAATGTTGAGTGTCTGGAGTCTTGAAATATGTTGGCCTTGAACACTTTGAAAACTAAAGAGATCTGAAGATTTGAAAACTTGATCTCCTTGGATGAGTGTTCTTCAGAATTCTTTGAGACAGAAGATTTTTGAGAGTGTCTCTGTAGTTTGTATCTTCTCTCTGTATAGTGTGTATTCTTCTATATGAGAGATTCAAAAAGTTCTGTCTTTTATTCTCTGGTACAGAATAGAATATCATTCTCTGTCAAGTATAGTCGTTGGCCTGCATTAATTGCATCCTTAATTGCATAATCTCTTCTAGAGGAAAGCCCACAGAAACATTCCTTGAAAAATCCCTTGAAACTTGGTCCAGAAATAAATGAAAACGGCTACCAAATCTCTGAATTAATTGCAGAATAACTCCTAACTGATTTTGAATTTGAATTCTGGAAGATATCTGAAATCGTCGAACTGAGCTTTGCTATCGTCGAGCTGAGCTCAGCGATCAGGAAATCTTAAGCAGCAAAATATCGTCGATCTGAGCTCAAAGATCGTCGAACTGAGCTCAGAGATAAACATCCAAAGCATAGTCAAAATCGTCGACCTGAGCTCACCGATCGTCGAATGGAGTTCGACGATATAATGAAGTTGAGCTCAGCGATCGTCGAATGGAGTTCGACGATCTGTCGAAGTTGAGCTAGACGATCGTCGACCGGAGTTCGACGAATCGTCGTGCTGAGCTCGACGATCAGACTTAGTCTCCAGACTGAGAATCCTGGTCTTCAGGCCAGCTTCCAAACCTAGACTTCTAACCCTTAGACTCAATTCTAATTGACCTATTGAGCTATACAGAAGGTCAAGCAAAGGATTCCTAGAGACATAGTGATCCTGACCCAAATGAGTAATAGGGTGTTCCAACAAATCCTAGGGTGATTTGACTCCAACTCTCCTTGGGTAGGACGATCTTTCGTCGGACCCGAACGCCTCTAAACCCTAGACAAAAACCACACTCCACTCACTCATCTTCCATAGATGCCACCCATTCTACATGTCCTTCCAGCAATCCATCAAGACCCATCACACGTGCTCTAATTCATATCCAAAATAATTTCCTGCAGTTTTGCTATATGCAGACCACTTAAGCTACAAGACCCGTAAAAAGGGAAGTACATGAAATACTCATCCAGTACCCCTATTATAATTACTAGAGGGCTAAAATGATATTTGAAGCATAAATCCAGAAATCCATAATTTTCTTAATTTGTCTGATAATTTATTTATTTATTCTAGTATCCAAAAAGCCCAAGTTTGAACATGAAGTAGCAATTTCAGAAAAGATAATGATCCAATAAATTTAAGGTAATTACAAAATGCCTAATCAACTCTAAGGCCTAAGTCTTCAAATTTTCCAGCAAGGTTTGGGCACTTAAATTTAATTTCAAAGTTACCTCATAAAAAGTCAATTTAAAAGCTTTTACAGTAATAATGCCTCCAAAAATTCAGAGAAAATTCAGGGATGATTGTGATGGCCTACAAATACTCTAATAAAAGTTTCATAATTTATCATCAAACCAATAAGGCTATATTAGATTTTCTCATGAAATTTCAAGTTTATGGGTTAATGAACAAAGTATACTAATTAGCCATCAAATATTTCCACAAAAATTCCCACATGATAATATTGAGCTAGAAACACTATGTAGCAAGTTTCATGATTTTGCAATAAGTAATGGGCTCTTTTAAGAATTATTTAGTATGTAATCAAAATAAAGCACTTGTGAAGTAGATGCCCTAACTAGATATCCAAAATTTCTATCAAAATTCATACATGATTAGTATAGCCTAAAACTACCTCTGCCAATGTTTCATACCCTTTAAATGGGCAGTGAGACCACAATAGCCAAATTATTAATTAGGGCAATCCTATTGGTTACAAATAAAGTGCTACAAATATTGATCAAAACTCCTCAAGTGAATTATCAGAGGCTCAAAATATCCGCATTCCATCACTACCCAAATTTGGTTAAGTTTCAAGGTGTTTAGCTAACCCAAACCTACACTACAAGTTTTAGGTCCTAAGCAAGGGTTAGGGTTTTGGGGACCCTACCCTTTTCAAAATTAGTTAAAATTTCTAGCAGAGGGTTTTATATATCCTAGGAGCCTCCTTGCAAAATTTGGAGTTCATCCAAGGTGTTTAGGACCCATGCCCTTCACAAGGCAAAAAGGTCCCTCCTTAAGGTTTGGTCTAGGGACTTAGGGCAAATCAAATCCACTCTACCCCACATTCCATGGGGAGGTGCTAAGTGCCATAACAAGTCAGTGACCCAAATTTCAGCCTCTGTTGAGGTGATTTGGTCACTGAAAATAAGAAATGCACTTTTTGACCAAAATGCCCTTATTAAGGTATAGTTAGGGTTGGGTCAATACCTACTCAAAACACATCCAAATTAGGTGAAACTTTATACAGTTACATAAAATGAGTCCAGGGACCACTCACCAAAATTTGGGAGGGTTTGGAGGTCATTAGACCACCCAATTAAATTATCATAGATAAATTATATAATTTCCAAAACTATAGCAAAAGTGCCCCCGAAAATTCCCATTTTTGGTCTACTCCTAGATATGGTCTAGGTTGAATATCTTCCAAAATTACAGCTCATTTGGATCAATGATAAAGTGTGGGCACTCAATTGAATTTCTGCCTAGCCCAATGTGTAGGCCCCACCAAAATGGGTGCCCTGGTCAGACCAGGCACCCAAATTGGTCCAAACCAATTTTAAAATACACTAGACCCAAGGGGCTACAAATCCTATGTTGATCATTTCCTCATACAGAGCCTCTAACTATTTTTAAATAATTAAAACATTAAATGGCCTAAGTGTGACAGAATTCATAAAACACACATATCATACACTATAGTTTAATTCATCCATCTGCACGAATCTTGGCGCAGGATTAACGGAATCCGGTCATCCTCAAGCTCCAGCCGACGGCTGTGATTCGTACCGCCTGGAGCGATTTCCAAACGCCACTGCCGGCGACCCGGCAACCTCCCCGGCCGGCCACCGGCACCACCACCTCCGTTGAGGTGGTGGCCATCCCCAGGCGGCGGCTTGGCCGCCGGAAGCTCCTTTTCCGGCGATCCCGAGAGGTGAAGTTTTTCAGAAAAATCCATGAAAAAGCCGAATTGGATCGGGCTCAATTGAGCCCGAACCTTGGACCTATTGATTGCTACGATCTATTCATGAGTTAAGGAGAGAGGGAGGACCTTCTTGGCGGCCTGAATGCGGGAAGAGCGGCGGGATGCCATTGACGATGGCGGCGGCGCTCGGCTTCTACAACAGCACAGTGGGATGGCTCGTCTCTTCCAGGTAAACGCTCTAAAATATTCCCCTTGGCCTCCTGATGGTGTTTAAATGGCAAATGGGGAAGAGGGGAGGCTGGTTCTTCAATGTCCATCAACACCATTAATGGTGTGGCTCGGGTAGAGTGGAGGGGGGCTGAATCCACCCCTTGGTGGCCGGGAAACGGCTGGAATCAACTCCTCTCCCCTATAGGAGTTGATTGCAGCCATAAATGGTGGCTGTTAGCCTCCCTTGGCCGGCCTTCCACTCTCCCCTTCCTCTTCCTCATTTTCTCTCTCCTCCATTATCATGGAGGGGAGCTCCTTTCTCTCTCCTAGTCACCTCTGGTTGACTGGTCAACCCCACAAGTTAAATGCAGCCCACTTGGTTATGATGGTCAAGGAAATGGGGTTAGCCTAAGGAGGAAGTGGCTTGGGCTTGGGTTAGCCCTTTTGGGCTAGGTTTGACTTGACCCAAATGAGGGTTGACCTGGGCCAATTTGACCATCTGGGTTGACCCCATTGGGTTTTAGTGGCCCATTGGACTCCCTTAAGGTCTAGGGTTACTTGAATAGGGTTGGTTGGGCCTCTTGGTGGTCACATGTCCCTTGGCAAGGGCACTTTGACCATCTAGGGCTAGAGTTGACTTGGGTCAACATGACCAATTGGGTTGACCCCTATGGGTCCTGGGTGACCCATTGGCTTCCCCTAGGGTCTAGGTAGGGTTATGTAGGGTTACCCTGCACTTTGGAGGTCACATACCCTTAGTAAGGGTACTTTGACCAGATTAGGGGCTTGAGTTGACTTGGGTCAACCTGGCCTCTAGGGCTGACCCCAATGTGTCCTTAGTGACCCATTGACCTCACTTTAGGGTTAGGAGGGCATAGATGGGGTCCTCTAGTCTAGGAGTAGGTCAATTGACCCTAAGTAGGCTAGTTTGACCCATTTAGGGCTAAGGTTGACCTTGGTCAGCTGAGCCTCTTTGGTTGATTCCATCGGGTCCTTTTGGCTCTAATGGGCCTCTCAGGGTATTAGGGGTGTTGTGGTAGGGTCTTGGGGTTAGGGTGTGGCCCATGGTCATCCTAAACCATTGCTCAGAGTTCTACTATTTGCAGACCATGATGATCTTCCACATTCTGTCCCCTATCTCTTGGCCCATTTCTGGCTTCCTAGGGTTTTGTCATGACCTAGTCATGGCCAAAACCACTCTTAGGGGTCTAGTTGGAAATGGGATGTTACAAATCCCAATAAACAAAACAAAGATTTCGTCCCCGAAATCAAAGTTGAGCCTACGGGACTTACTACTGAAGAAAAGAACCTTGTAACATCCCAGCATGACGCCTTGTTTGCTAAATTAGGTTTAAAGGGAAACCTAGATCTATGACCACTTCGCCCAATTGGCAAACCAAGATCCCAATAAACAAGGGTAAGCCCCCAATAAACAAAAGATAAGCCTCTATCTGCCTAGTGCAACCCTTACTAGTTTAAAGCAGGAAAATAAATTAAACATCTTGAGGGGTCTGAGAGGTATACCTGACTGAATAGCTCTGGGTATCTTTGTCTCATCAGGTCCTGCGGCTCCCAGGTATGCTCCTCCTGGCTGTGGTTCCTCCACAGGACCTTGACTAGTGGGACCTTCTTGCGTCGCAAGACCCGTACTCCTCGGTCGTCGGTCCTAACCGGCTCCAAACGAACTGACCGGTCTGAAGCTACCGGCCCTTCGGTGGTCAAAATCTGCTGCTCCGGGCGTAGCAGAGCCCTCCTCAGCAAAGAAATATGGAAGACGTCATGCAGCGCTTCCAGCTCTGGTGGTAACTCCAGCCGGTAGGCTAGGGGTCCGATCCGCTCCAGGATCCTGTAAGGGCCCATGTACCTAGGGCTGAGCTTCTTCCTCCGACCACGCACCCGCGAGACTCCATGCATGGGCCGGATCTTCAGAAACACCCAGTCTCCCACCTGGAACTCCACCTGCCGATGCTGGTCGTCATAGTACTTAGCCTGTCTACTCTGCGCCTCTAGCATCCTGTCTCTGATCAGCCTCACCTGTGCCTCAGTGTCTTCAACAAACTCTAATCCCAACACCTTCGGATCTTCGTCCTGAACCCACGAAAGCGGGGTCCGGCATCTCCTCCCGTACAAGGCTTCGTAAGACGCCATCCTGATGCTGGACTGGTAGCTGTTGTTATAGGAGAACTCGACCAGGGGTAAGAGTTTCTCCCATGGTTCCCCGCGGTCCAAATTGCATAGCATCAAAAGGTCTTCCAGCGTCCGGTTGGTGCGTTCTGTCTGCCCGTCTGTCTGGGGATGAAATGCAGTGCTGAAGGTCAATCACGTGCCTAAGTAAGCTTGCACGGATCTCCACTCCCTGGAGGTGAACCGGCCATCCCGATCCGACACTATCGTCTTGGGCACCCCGTGATATCAAATGAACTGCTCCACGAATCTCCGTACTAAAACTCCCACAGCGTCGTCCTTCCTGATCGGAATGAACCTGGCTACCTTAGTCAACCGATCGACGATGACCCAAATCGAGTCATTCCCTGTTCGTGATCGGGGAAGTCCGTGAATAAAATCCATCGCGATGTCTTCGAACTTCCACTCTGCTACCTGATGAATTGTAAATATACCTATTTTTCTGTACATTAATTTAGTCGTTTTCATTTCTTTTCGTCTTTTTTATATATTTTTGCTTAATAAAATGCTCCTATTTTTGTAAATATTACTAACTTATTTTATTTTATTTTTCAGGAAAAAAATCAAAATCTGCCAAAAATTGACATGTCACGCCCGTGACAAATTGGTCACGCCCGTGACCAGGGCGTGACACGTCAAATTCCAGTCAATCAGCAAAATTTTGAAGTGCAAAGCTTGACACGCCCGGGGTCACGCCCGTGTCACCTGACACGGGGCGTGACCCAAGCCCGTGTTCACTCCACTCGACGAATTCCTCTCGACGATCGTCGAGTGTCGACACCAACAGTCACGCCCAGTGTCACGCCCGTGACCTGGGGCGTGACTCAATTTCCGCTCGACGATTTTCAACTCGACACTTTCAGCTCGACATTCGTCGAGTGTCGACACCAGCCGACACGCCCAGAGTCACGCCCGTGACCTGGGGCGTGACCTTTCCAGCTAGCCCGACAAGACCTGCCCGAAGACTTTCAGCGCAACCCGCGCCCAGATCCACCTGCTTGACACGCCCCCCGTCACGCCCGTGACCTGGGGCGTGACCACTGCGAGACCGCCACGTGTCCAGCCGAAGTCAACTTTCCCGTCAAATCGCCGGCCGCCTTCTCAAATAGTACTGTCACGCCCCCTGTCACGCCCGTGACCAAGGGCGTGACCCATGTAAATTTTTTCTATAAATTCAGAGGTTCTGCTCTGGATTTCTGTTCCTTTTTTGAACCATTTTGTAAGGGGAGGTGCTGCGTAGATGGATTTCCAACCTATGGAATGGGGTTTTCTCTTTCTCTCTCTCTTTTATTTTTGTACTAGCTTTGTAATAGTTTTTAGACATAATAAAAATGTAGTTTTTTTTCTCATTTCTAAGTTTTGGACTTTATCTATGTGCCCACCTTTTGCAATCTTATTTATTCCTTGTTTTAACTTAGTTTTTTTTCGTTTTTTTTATACGTGTGTGTGTGTGTATGAGATTAAAATGTTATTTCTTCTTTTTATTGTTAAGTATATGTCTTTATCTTCATAATGGCTATTTAGTTTTTTTGTTTTAAAACCCGTCCTTATGAAACTATAAAAACGATTTTAAAGTGGTTTTGTCATTTTCATTTCACTTTGACTTTTTAGTTTTGTAGAACTTTTCATCCTTTTATATTTTCTTCCACTTTTTAGGAGTTTTTATAGCATTATAAGAATGGATATGTTATTATTTTGTTTTTCCAACCACTTGTATTTTTCCTTTATTTTCCAAAACTTTTTCCTCTTTTAATTTTTTTGTTCTCTTTTTATGCATTTCTACCGCATTATAGCGGTAGAAATGTATTCATTTTTATTTTTCGATCACTTGCGTTTTCTTTTTTTATTTGTAAAACTTTCTTCCCGTTTTATTTTTATTTTCCCTTTTATTGCATTTCTACCGCATTCTAGCGGTAGAAATGCAGTTGTTTTCATTTTTAGATAACTTAGTTTTTTTTTACATTTTTCTGTACTTATGCGCATTTATTTCCGCCTACTCGTTAAGAGTTAAATGGCGCTTGCTTATTTTACTTTCTGTAGAGTGCGTGAGTTTGTAATTTTCTTTATTTCCGCCTACTCATTCGAGTTAAATGGCAGGTCTTTATTTTCCCTACTCATTTGAGTAGGATTTGTGTGTGTGTGTTTTCATTTATGTCGAGAGAGAGTGTGCGTGCGTTGCATTTATTTTGTCCTACTCGTTTGAGTAGGACCCGTATTTATTTTCTCCTACTCATTTGAGTAGAACTTGCGTGTGTGCGTTTTACTGCTTTCATTTCTCCCGCCCACGCATTTGCGCCGGGACTCGCATTTTACAGCTTTCTTCAGTCCTACTCGTTTGGGTAGGACTTGCAATTTTCAGCTTTAACTTTTCTGCTTTATTTTCATGCTTTCATTTACCGCTTTCTTTACTGCCTTATTTACTGCTTTTCTCGCAAGCCGTCCCCATTCCGATGAGTGACTAATCGTTCTTAGCCCTCGGCATCGAAGAGCATTGGGATAGATAAAATAGCTTAAAATAATTAAAGGTCATACTTTTCTAATTAATTAAAAGTACTTAAGGTTTGCCCGGGGTTAACGACGCGTAGGACCACATATCGATGTGTGGGCCCTATTTCCGTTTTCCATACGCTCGCCGAGAGGCCGTGCGTATGGACAGATCACCCCTTGGCAAAGAGAGTTCCGCACTAACCCTCGAGAGAGGAGGCGCGCCAACTCTACCGGATTGGGTTCCCCACCCAATAGCGGGGGTCTTAGCGTAATGCAGGCGTTAAGAGGAATCCTTCGTCGGACGAGAGCCTGGTCGAATAGTCTTAGCGTTCAGGTGAGCGATAGCCCTATAGCTAGGTGAGCTCATTTTAGTGGAACCTCCACGGCCAAGTCTCCGCCTTAATTAATTAGAAATTTAGGAGCTCTTTTTATTTAAAGTCTATTTTAGTTTATTTGTTTTTTCGGTGCCATCGAGCTAAGCTCTTCATCGGCACCACCTTCAAGCTTTCTTTTTTTTGCTTTCATTTTCTTTCTGCCATTTTCTGCATTTTTTATATATAATATAACCCGATAAGTTAATTATCGGTAAAATAATAGTCCCCTCCAGGGAAGAGTAGAAATAATCGAACCGGACCCGAGAATAATACGACCTCGATATTCCACCCGGAATATCTTGTACTACTCACGATAGGTGCACTTGCCTCCTTTCGTTAAAACACGATCTACACCGTTTTATATCCAAATAAATAAATACGCGCGCCCCGTTTTCTAAATAAAATCATTCCGCCTTTTTCTCAAATAAAACCGTCGGGTCGCCGCGTGACCGTAAATAATTTTGGACTTTTAACCATCAAGTTTTTGGCGCCGTTGCCGGGGAATTTTTGGTGTCGTTATTTTAAACCCTGTGAATCTATTAATTTTACCTATATTTATATATATAACAAAAATTAAAAATGGCCAACAAAAATATAAAAATAATAATAATAATAAAAACTATAAAAAATTACAAAATTATAAAACAAAAAAATGTGAAAAACTTATAAAACTAAAAAATTTTTTTGCAAAACCTTAAAAACTTAACATAAATACAAAAAAAACAAAAACTATAAACCTAAAAAAAAACTAAACTAAAAAAAAAAACTACAAATCCAAAAAATGAAAAAAAAATAAAAAAAAAACTTAACAAAAAAAAATATTTTTATTGTCATTATTGTTTTTGAAAAAAAACAAAAAACACTATAAAACAAACAAAACTAAAAAAAAAATTCGAAAAAATGAAAAACTTAACGAAACAACCAAAAAAAATAAATAAAAAACTTATATTTTCATTATTTTTTATTAAAACAACAAAAAAACTAAAAACTAAAAAACCTACCTAAAAAAAATCAACTAAAAAATAAAATTTGATATTAATAAATGTATATATATTTTCTTTAATTTCTTTTATTTTAATTTCTTTTCTTTTATTTCATTTTGCTTCGGCACGCTTCCATTATTGTACGCGCTAGGGGATCATACTCTATCACGCAATGGTCGCTAAGGACTTAGCTACCTCCGACTCTCCCACGCACTTGCCCCCCCTACCGCCCGCAATCTTTTAGCCGAGTTTATATTTTCGTTTCTTTTTTTTGTTTTTATGATTATCTTTTTGCTTGTTTTTCTTTTCTAAATAATGCAGGGTTTCAACCTGGGCCTCCCGCGCTCGTCTAAGGGAAGCTCCTACCCTCCCTTTTTCTTTTTTGTACATCTTTTAATTTGTATATTATCTGCTTCGCATACTTAGATTGCAATATTGGGGATAATGTTGGGTTTAAGTATGGGGGTGTTTTCCTATTCTGCATTTTTTATATTCGGTACTTAACAAAAAAAAAATATACAAAAAAAAATACAAAAATCAAAAACTTTAAAAAAAAATTCATTATTTTAATAAATAATAATAATAAAAAAAAAAAAAAAAAATTTCAAAAAAATCATAAAAGTTCAAAAAACAATTCATAAAATAAAAATTCAAAATTTTTTTTTTCTTTTTTTTGTAAAAACTTGCGTCTTGCCTGCCCGCGACGTTCGACTCATCGAACCAACCATTCAAATAAGAGTCTGTTCACGGGGCCGCAATCGAGTTTTTACTTTGCCCTTTTTTGTAAAAATCTCTCTTTCCCCCTATCTTCTTTGTAAATAACTCTTCTTTCTCTCCTCTTTCTTGTAAATAATTTATCCTCAAAATACTCTAAAAATAAAAAAAAAATTAGAAAAACCAAAAATCCTAAAAAAAGATAATAACTCTAAAAATCTTAAAAAAATAATAATTAAAACACAAAAAATGATAAAAACTCTAAAAATTCCAAAAAATGTTTTGTTAAATTATGTAACAAAATAATTCGAATATACCTTATCTTAACCCTTTTTGCTTTCCAAAAATCTAGTTTCGAGTTAATTTATATGCGAATTTTAGTTATTCTTTGCTTACTATTCGTTTATTAATTAAAGTTCGATAGATTTAAGTGTCTGAGGTTAAGATTTAAAGAATTTTTTATGTCTTCTCCTTATAATAGGGAACTTGTTTTTCACCACCACTTCTAATTTTATAAATAGAAGCTCCTTTTTTATGTTAGAAAATAACATCTATGGATTTCAATTATTTCTACTTCATGCTTTTAGAAACATTGGAACGTTCATTTTAAAAAGGTTGCTCTCAAAAAGTTTTTTATTAAAATCTAGTTTTCCTTTTGAAAAAAATAAACCCACTTCCTTTTTTTTCATATCTTACTTTGACATGATTACCCCCTATCCCTTAAAAGATCTTATGTCAATGGGAATAAGATTTCGTTCCGTAAACATAGGCACCCAATAATTTAAAAAGATTATATATGGAGTAAGAGGATAAAATTCATTACTCCTACACATATACATTGGGTTATTTATTATTTATGAAGAAAGAAAAAAACAAATTTATGTGTTAGGAAAATAAGATTTCATTTTCCTAACTATCCAAAAAGAAAAAAATTGGAGGTTCGAGAAAAAATTGCCTCGCCTCAATATTCAAGCCTTCTTCATAAACCACCAAACCACTTAGCCTATTTCAATGATTCTAGAATTAATTTAAAATTTTTTTGAGAGCATAACTTTTAAATTGCATTATTTCCTTTAACTTCTTTTAAGCTAAAGTTTTTTATATAAATCCAATCCATCTTTGTTAAACTAACAAAAATAAATTTTTGCTTCCTATTTTATTTTATCTAGAAGTCTTTTTGAAATTGTTCCTCTATTCATAACATTTCATAAATTAGGATTTAATTTTTTAACCCCGGATGTTTATTTTGATCTTCCTTTTAATTAAGTCAAGCGGTAGCTAAACTTAGGATTTCTTTTATTCCTTATAAGTTCATCTCCAACTTTTGCCCTAGAATAGCAAAAGCTTAAGTATGGGGGTATTTGATGAATTGTAAATATACCTATTTTTCTGTACATTAATTTAGTCGTTTTCATTTCTTTTCGTCTTTTTTATATATTTTTGCTTAATAAAATGCTCCTATTTTTGTAAATATTACTAACTTATTTTATTTTATTTTTCAGGAAAAAAATCAAAATCTGCCAAAAATTGACATGTCACGCCCGTGACAAATTGGTCACGCCCGTGACCAGGGCGTGACACGTCAAATTCCAGTCAATCAGCAAAATTTTGAAGTGCAAAGCTTGACACGCCCGGGGTCACGCACGTGTCACCTGACACGGGGCGTGACCCAAGCCCGTGTTCACTCCACTCGACGAATTCCTCTCGACGATCGTCGAGTGTCGACACCAACAGTCACGCCTAGTGTCACGCCCGTGAACTGGGGCGTGACTCAATTTTCGCTCGACGATTTTCAACTCGACACTTTCAGCTCGACATTCGTCGAGTGTCGACACTAGCCGACACGCCCAGAGTCACGCCCGTGACCTGGGGCGTGACCTTTCCAGCTAGGCCTGTAACGCCCCGAAACTCAAAGGAGCAAAGGGGGACGTTTTGGGCCAGTTTTGGTTTCTGGCTGACGGCACACGGCCTGGGACACGGGCGTGTCCCAGGGCGTGTCAAGTGTGTGCCGACACTTAGTCGCGAAGTCGTCGAGTTATACTCGACGATTCGTCGAGAAAGGGCACACGGCCTGCGACACGGGCGTGTCGCAGGGCGTGTCGACCCGTGTCGACACTTAGCCGTGAAATCGTCGAGTTATTCTCGACGATTCGTCGAGAATGGGCACACGGCCTGCGACACGGGCGTGTCGCAGGGCGTGTCGACCCGTGTCGACGATCGTCAAGGTGAAATCGTCGAGATTCACTCGACGATCGTCGAGACAAGGCACACGGCCTAGGACACGGGCGTGTCCAAGGCCGTGTCATCCAGTCGTCGTTCTCCCCTCGACGAAATGTCTCGTGTACACGGCCTGGGGGCCCAGGCGTGTCAATGTGACACGGGCAAGGACACGGGCGTGTCCTAGAACCCGTGCAGTGCTCGGGTTGGAAACGGGGGAAAAATCATGGGGTACACGGCCGGCTACACGGCCGTGTCAGCTGGAACACGGGCGTGTCAGCTCGAACACGGGCGTGTTCGATACCCGTGTGCGTGTTCAGAAGATTCGATTTTGACGGCGAATGCGGCACACGACCCTGGACACGGGCGTGTGCCAGGCCGTGTTCGGTCCAGATTGGGCATTTCAGCCCCGAATCAAAGCCGCTCGTTTTCTTAGGTTGAGATCCGACGGCTGGGGATGGTTCCTGGGAGGATATACACAGGTTTGACTTAAGAAAAATCCATTTTCCTTCACTTGATCATCTCTCCAAACCCTTGGAGAAAGAGGAAAGCTATTGGAGGAAGAAGAGCTAGATCCGCCATTGGAGGAGCTTCGGAGCTCCGAATCGCAAGCCGACTCCGGATCCACGGAGGCAACGCAAGCGCGGTGATTTCTATCCGATTACATTTCGATGGCGCCAAAGAGGAACGCAAGGGTAACGATCCTCACTTGTGAGCATGATAGCTCTCTTTCTTAGCATAGGAAGCCCTCTCTCGCGAGTTTGCGAAGAGTTGGAGGCGTTCCTTCGGGTAGATATGTAAAGTCCCCGTTGTTTAGCGTCCGTATGCGAGAACGGACATAGGCATTTTGGTTGAAGCCTACCCGGACATGTTAGTCCGGATCGGTGATGTTGCATTGCATAAGGCCGGAGAAGACTCCGTGCTATTTGGTGTTTTCGGGTTTTCTACGCGGTAGATTGCAGCAGGGAGCCTCGGGGACTAACCCAAAGGTGCACCCGGAAAACTGGGCGGACACGAGGTCTTGCCAACTTGGTGGCTTGGAAGCCAACTTGAACATAACCGGGTTATGTGACTTGTGGTGAAAATGGGACTCGGTAGAAGTTTGACCTGCGCATATGGTTTAAATTACCGTTGCGGGTGCATATGGTTTAAATTACCGTTGCGTTGTGAGCACGGGTTAGATGGAACCGTACCCACTCTATGTCGTTCGGATTAGGGCCGTTGGCATAGATGAGGGTCTTCGGCGGTCTATGGTTTTAATTACCGTGACCCATGCCAGGAAGACAATCTGCTCATTGTTTGGCCGTCCAAGAGAGGATGGCGGTGAGTCGGCAGACTTAGACTGCGTTCACCAAGAATGTGCCCTGAGTGCATGGGGTGTGTGGCCGTTGAGCCTCCGCCTGTGATGAAATGACTATATTTATAATGCTCGCTTATGCTAATGAAATGCAGGGAAGGAGCATCGCCGCCCCGAGTTGGGGGCGGGATCGTTATAATTTGGTCAGCATTGCTGACCGTTGCTTTGTTTGCCACCGTGCGGTGGTTTGTTTGCTTGCAGGTGCAGCTGGACCGAGCGGTCAATAGCGGGCTAAAGCCCTTTTTGCGAAGCTGGCCCTCGAAGGCCCAAGTGAAATGTTTTCTATTTCTATTCATGTATGGCCGGCCTGCGTGCCGAGGTTGGTAAATCATGTAATAGACAAGTGAAACTTTTTGTAAGGCCTTAAGGCCAATGTTTGGGTATTTTTGTATACATTCCTAAATGTTGTATTAGTGGACATTCGTGCTCTTATGCTGGGTTCTTGTTTACAACTTATATTAACTGCTTCCGCTAGAATGCTCTGTGTAGGACGTTGAGATTGGTTGGATGGTTTCCATAAGTAACCACCCGGTCTGTCTGTGGTATATGGCGTCGGGCCCCGGCCGGACCTACTGCTATATGCTATGCGACGGATAGGGGGTGTTACAATTTGGTATCAGACTACTGGTTTTGGTTGGGCTTGAATTGAATTCGTGGGCGAATTCTTTTTAAGGGGTGGTGAGCACATTGTGTGCGTCATCGTTATAACAGTAAAAAGAACCCATGAATGTCCACTTAGGAATGAAAATACTCGTGTTTGAGGAACCTGCGTGTTCCTATAATTGCTGTTTGCAATTTATTTGGTCGCTTAACGGTGTTTTGTACCACTATAGGTGACCCGAAGTGGTGTTGGGCCGTCAGAACGCCGAGTTTCTGAGGCAAGTAGTGCACCGGAAGTTGCTCCCGCAACACCTTTGTCGGCTGAAAATATAAGATTGGTGGCTGAAGCGGTATTGGCCGTGATCAATGCGCAGCCTGGGAGGCAAGCGCAGCAGCCCGCTCCTGTGATGGAGCAAGTACCTCTTCAAGAGGCCGAGCCGAGGAGGATGGAGCAAGTGGTTGTAGAACCAATAGTGCCAAGGAGGGCGACTGAGAGGCAGTTGAAGCATGTAATGAGCTTTAACCCTCCGTTATTCTCGGGGTTGGGAACCCCATCGCAGGCTGAAGACTGGCTCTCTAGGGTGAAGAGAGTCATGACAGCGACGGAGACGGAGGAGTGGCAAATGACCACCATCGCTACGTTCCTTCTAGACGGGGAAGCGAGGATGTGGTGGGAAGGCTTGGAGCTGCATCATCTGAGAGGAAGACAATTGATAGACGTTCCGATGGAAGAGTTCTCGGAATTGTTCTTAGCAAGATACCTCCCTTCTACTCAGAGGATTTCAATGGAGAATGAGTTCCTGAGGTTGGTGCAGGGTGAGCGAAGCGTGGATGAATATCTCCACGAGTTTACGCGGTTGAGTCGTTATGCTAGCTCCATCATCATGGATGAGGAGCGCAAGACTAATCGTTTTTATGAAGGCTTGAGGGATGAGCTGAGATTGTTACTGTCGGGGCCAATGACGCAGGGTTTCTTAACCTTGGTCAATACTGCCCGGTCCTTGGAGAAGGACATGAAGAGTGTACAAGCGAAGAAAGGCTTGGGCGAGAAGAAATCTGGGTTCAAAGTGCCGACTACTTCAAAGTCTGGCTATCAAAGATTCTTTAAGAAGCATAGGACTTCGGGTCCATCTCCTTCTGGTGCTTCTGGGGCGACTACGAGTCGGACCCCGGGTGCGTGCTTCACTTGTGGCAAGACGGGGCACTTTGCCCGTGATTGTTGGAGCGGACGTCCTAAGTCCGAGAGAAAGCCGGGAGCTACCTATGAAGAGAAGGGAAAGGCGGTGGAGTCGACCGCATCTCACTATGCTCCGGCCCAACCAAGGGTTTACAATCTTAGCCAACAGGAGGCCATTAAACAAGCTGACGTGGTGACAGGTACGGTTTAATTTATAGCAAGTCAATTCCTTTATATGCTTGTTATGTATATGTTACCTTACCACTGCTTGTTTAGGATTTGTAATGATTTGTGAAAATCCCGCACGAGCACTCTTCGATACGGGAGCTTCACACTCCTTCTTGTCCGAAGGATTTATATCACGCATCGGAGTCCCTTCTTCGATGGCGAAGGACAAGTTGGATGTGTTGTTGCCCAATGGGTGTTCGATGCGAGCGGTTAGGATCTGCGAGGTTAAGACTCGTATTGGAGAGCAGGAGTTCGACCTGCGGGCGTCTTTACTTCCGTTAGTGGAGTTCGACGTCATATTTGGCATGGACTGGCTCTCGGAGCAGCAGGCCCATATAGATTGCAGTAGCAAGGAAGTCAAGCTGGGAGCAAGTCGTGAGACGACTTTTACGGGCTTAAAGGGGTCGAGCAAGACGTTGATGTCTGCTCTTCAGGTGGTGAAGGCGGTTCGTGCTGGAGCAGAACTGTTCTTTACACTAGTGGAGGTTGCAAAGCCGAAGCCCGCGTTGGATTGTATTTCAGTGGTATCGGAATACCCTGATGTGTTCCCCGCAGATCTTCCTGGAGCCCCGCCTCAACGGGAGATAGATTTTACGATCGAGCTAGTGCCAGGTGCAAAGCCTGTGTCACGATCTCCGTATCGGCTAGCGCCTAAGGAAATGGCGGAGCTGAAAGTTCAACTGCAAGAGTTGTTGGAGCAAGGGTATGTGCGCCCGAGTTCTTCGCCTTGGAGCGCACCGGTCCTCTTTGTTAAGAAGAAGGACGGAAGCTTGAGATTGTGTATTGATTATCGAGAGCTAAACAAGCTGACTGAGAAGAATAAGTACCCGATCCCTAGGATTGATGATCTCTTTGATCAGTTAGTCGGGTCGACGGTGTACTCGAAGTTAGATCTCAAGTCTGGGTACTATCAGCTGCGGATAAGGGAGAGTGATATCCCGAAGACAGCGTTTAGTACGAGATACGGGCATTATGAGTTTACGGTCATGCCGTTTGGGCTGACTAATGCGCCGTCGGTGTTCATGGATTTGATGAACAGGACGTTCAGGGAGTACTTGGACCATTTCGTGATCGTCTTCATCGACGATATTTTGGTGTACTCGCAAAGTGAGGAAGATCACTTCAAGCATCTTCATTTGGTGCTGGAGACGCTAAGGAGAAACCAGTTGTATGCCAAGTTCTCGAAGTGCGAGTTTTGGCTATCCTCAGTAGCGTTCCTCGGGCATATAGTGAGTGGAGAGGGTATTGCGGTGGATCCGGCGAAGATTGTTGCGATACGGGAGTGGCCTGAGCTTGCTACGGTAGCAGAAGTCCGGAGCTTTCTTTTTATTGGGGCTTTCATTTTCTTTCTGCCGCATTTTTTATATATAATATAACGCTTCGTACAAGTTAACTTCTCGGTAAAATAATAGTCCTACCTCTCACTACTTTGGGACGAGTAGAAGGAGCATAAGTTCGTTTGGACGCCGGAGTGCCGCGAGCTTTTGAGGAATTGAATGTCGGTTGACCTCGGCGCCTGTGTTGAGTTCGCCGGTTGGGACCCGAAGGCTATCCTGAGATACTATCAGCGACGCTTCAGGTGCAGCGGTTTGGGTTGCGTCCTTTGCAGCACAGCAGCGTGATACTCGATCTACACCGTTTTATATCCAAATAAATAAATACGCGCGCCCCGTTTTCTAAATAAAATCATTCCGCCTTTTTCTCAAATAAAACCGCCGGGTCGCCGCGTGACCGTAAATAATTTTGGAGTTTTAACCATCAGTACCGGAAGTGGTTGCAACAACCCCGCAGGGTTTTTGCACTCTGCCTTCACTAGCTGACAAGCTTCGCAGTGGGTCACAAACCGAGTAATATCCTTCTTCATGTCAGGCCAGTACATAGTCTTCTTCAAATCCGTCGTCATCTTCGTGATGCCCGGGTGCACCGAGTATCTGTTGTGATGGGCTTCCGCCATGATATCCTCCCGGACCTGGCCTCCTCTCGGTATATAAGTCCAGCCTCTGAAGCATACCACGCCGTCCCTCATCGTATAATCTCCTGCTGTACCGTTCTCCAAGGACCAGAATATCGGCTCCAGATCGACATCTCGCCTCTGTCCCTCTCTGACTCTGTCCCGGATATCATCTGTAGCACTCACCGCTGCTAAATACTCCGTGTAAAGCTCGGGGTCCTCGGATGACACCAGTGTGATGTTCATATCCTCCAATCTCCTGGCCAACTCCATAGACATAACCTGAGTCCCTACTGCGGAAGTGGCAGCTCTCCGACTCAATGCGTCCGCCACCACGTTTGCCTTCCCTGGATGGTAGTGCATCTCATACTGATAATCTGCAAGGAACTCCACCCAGCGCCTCTGCCGGATGTTCAGTTTCTTCTGTGTGTCCACGTATTTCAGGTTCTTGTGGTCGGAATAGATATCGCAGTGGACTCCGTAAAGGTAATGACGCCAGACCTTCAAAGCAAAAACGACCGCCCCCATCTCAAGGTCGTGCACCGGATAGTTCTGCTCGTGCTTCTTCAACTAGCGAGATGCATATGCAATCACCTGGCCCTTCTGCATCAGTACAGCTCCCATACCCTGGTAGGAAGCATCATTGTAGACCTGGAATCCCTCCCTCCCCGAGGGGAGAGTAAGAATGGGAGCCAAGGTTAGCCGATCCTTCAGCTCCTGGAAAGCTGTCTGGCACTGCGGGGTCCACACAAGCGGTACCTCCTTCTTCGTCAAGGATGTGAGCGGGAGGGCGATTCGAGAGAATCCCTCCACGAACTTCCGGTAATAACCGGCAAGTCCTAGAAAACTCCGTACGTCGGTGGCTGTCTTCAGCTGCGGCCAATCCCGAATAGCCTGAATCTTTGCCGGATCCACTGCCAATCCGGCTCTACTGATGATGTGGCCTAAGAAGCCCACCTCCTTCAGCCAGAACTGACATTTACTAAACTTCGCATATAGATGATTCTCCCGCATTCTCTGCAGGGTCAGTGTCAGATGGCGGGTGTGCTCCTCCTCCGTCCTCGAGTAAATGAGGATGTCATCGATGAACACAATGACAAACACATCCAGATATTCCTTGAAGACTTGGTTCATGAGGGTCATGAACGCTGATGGTGCGTTGGTGAGTCCGAAGGGCATCACCGTAAACTCGTATAAACCATATCTGCTACTAAAAGCAGTCTTCTGAATGTCCTCCTCCCGAATCCGAAGCTGGTAGTATCCCGACCTCAAATCTAATTTCGAGAAGAACTGCGCTCCCTGCAGCTGGTCGAACAGCTCGTCTATCCTCGGCAGTGGATAGGTGTTCCGGACCGTCAGCCGATTTAGTGCTCGATAGTCGATACACAATCTGAGGGTCCCGTCTTTCTTCTTGACGAACAATACCGGGGCTCCCCAAGGTGAAGAGCTTAGCCGGACAAATCCGGCTTCCACTAACTCCTGAAGCTGGCTCCGGAACTCCGTCAACTCCTTTGGGGCCATCCGGTAGGGTGCCTTGGATGCTGGCTTGGCCCCCGGCACAAGCTGTATCTGGAAGTCCTGCTCCCTGCGCGGGGGTAACCCGGGCAACTTCTCCGGGAAGACGTCCTCAAACTCCCGCACCACCAGAATATTCGATATAGAACTCGTGGCCTACGCCATCTCAAACAGCACCTCGTAGACCTCCTCCCCCTGTAAATAGGCCTTGATGGCCTGTACTGAAGATAAGGGTATACGTGAGGCAGGTCTTATACCTTCGATGATGATGGTAGAGTCCCCGTGCCTCACGGTGATCCTCTTCGCTAGACAATCGATCTGGGCATGGTTCCACTGTAGCCAAAGCATGCCCAGGATCAGCTCGAAGACTGGCATCCTCAGGACCGTTGCCGAAACTTCGAACGACTTTCCACCAATCTCCGCCTCCATACTGCAGTGGGCTGTGGTGAGTATCTCCGATCCGTCGGGTAGACGCACTCTACTCAATCGGCCTATGAATCGTTCCACTCCTTCCAGCCCTTCCAGAAAGGCCTCCGACACAAACGAGTGTGAGGCACCCGTGTCGAACAGAGTATAGGCGGGCTTGCCGCTGATGAAGACTATACCTGTGACGATTTAAATGTCTCAGTACTTTATAACGGGTTTTCTTTCCTATTTATTCTACTCAGGGCAGTTCTACTTGTTGAGCAAATGAGAACGGAAATTTTTATTTAAACAATTTAAACATCCTAGCTTACCTGTGATGACCCGCTCTGGGTTTCGAGGCTGTGCCAGGTCCAAGGCATATACCTGCTCCCTTTCCTGTCTTCGGTCTCCTCCCTGATTACCACGTCCTCGGCCGCGTCCTCGGCCTCCGAAATGCTGGGCAGGTGGGCCACCCTGTGGTGCTGGAGGTGGTGCCCCCCTCATAGGGCAGTTTCTCTGGAGATGTCCCACCTGGTGACAATGGAAGCACTCCGGCGGGGGATACGCCATACCCCCGGGTCTCGGCATCTCCTGAATCCGGAGAGGTTGAGGGGCCAAAACCACCTGCTCTCTCGGCTCCTGCCTCACCTACTGACGAGGCTGCTCCTCTATCCTCCTCCCATCTGGTATGGTGCCTCGCCGCTGATCATTTCGGGCCATCCGGCCCTGATCCTCCGCTTGCCGCTTCCGGCCCCGAGTGGTGTGCCAATCGGCCTCAATCCTCTTCGCCATCTCCAAAATTCGGGAGGTAGGCCCGTCAGATACAAACAGCAGGGCCTCCCTCAACTCCTCTTTTAGGCCCTTATAAAATCTCTTGACGTAACCTGCGTCGTCCAGCTGGTAAGAGCCCGCATACCGGGCCAAATGGTCGAACTCTCGGTGGTACTCCACCACCGTCCTGGTGCTTGTCTCAGCTGCAAGAACCGCTCCTCCAACTCGTCCCTGGCCGATTGCGGAACAAAGTGCTCCAGCAGCGTGGCCCTGAATTCCTCCCAAGTGATTTCTGCAATCTCCCTATCAGCGAATGTCGTGTCCAACAGCGTCTTCCACCACCTCTTAGCATGAGACTCCAAGCAAGATACCACCAGGGCCACCCTCTCCTCCCAAGGGCATCGTATCCCAGTCAACATCTCATACATAACATCCAGCCACTCCTCTGTCCGCACTGCCGACTCTGTCCCCAAGTATGATGGGGGAGAGAGTCCTCGGAAGGTGCTCATCCAGTTAGCCCCTGGGTTTGGCTGCTGGGATGGAGCCTGCTGAGCCCGGAATGCCTCAAGGATAGCTGTAAGGGTCTGCCCCATGTCTGACTGGAGGAAAGGTGTGGGGACCATGGGAGGTGGTGCAATATCTGGGGTCTGCTGAGCTCCACCTTGTGGGGTGGGCTGAGCTGGGGGCTGCAAAACGAACTACATTAGTAGGTAATCGACTCAATACCTAATGAAAGTGGACAATTTACATGTGATTCCCCCATATGGGCACACCACTGCTTCCGCTGCTTAGTTTGTCCCCAAACTAAACTCGTACGGGGGTGACCCAGGGTTGTGGACTGCTACTTTTCGATCGAGGTCTCCTCTGATACCACTTGTAAGACCCCTTTTTTTTTCTTTTACAACACCGGGGTCTTAGGCCCAGAACCGCAGTTTTGCGGCGACTCCTTCACGCCATGAAGGGTCATCACCACAAAGCGCCGATTCTACCGGCCGATTTCGATCACAGAAAAGTAGCATAAAGAAGTAAATGGAAACATCAGTCCACAGAGAATCACATGTCATAATAAATATAACTCCACGAAGGGAGTGTCCACAGAATAAAACATCAGAGTAGCAAAAACGGGCTTATGCCCGGTACATCATATCCTCACTACAAAATCACTCATGCGGAAGCAGAAAAACTACTCAAGGTCGAGACTCACGGTCCCGGCTGTATGAACTCCGGAGCTAGACTGCCCCACCTCCAAGCGCACCGGTCTCTGGGGCTGCTCCTCCATGCTGGTCTCCACGATCCCCTAAATGATGCAGTTCGAAAACCGTTAGTCTAAAAGACTAAGTCCTATCATCCCCCGCCCCTTCCCCCACGGCTCCTAGGCACCGAGCGGAGAGGAAGAAAGGGGAGGACTTGAAGGTGGAGAATATCAAAAGCAGATGGCAGCGGTCCTATACAAGCAAATTATATAGCATGTAAAGACATTAAGCTGAATTATGAAAAGTAACCTTTACTTATGTGAAAACACATAAGCCAAGGGGTCTTCTGCAAGGCTCCCATCGTATAAAAAGTCCCATACCAATTTATACGTTGGGGTGTCGGTTATCAAACAGCAGTAACTATATATATCAAAATTAACCTTAATTTATAAACTTGCCCACACAAGCTTATAGACCAAGGGGTCGTTTTGCAGGTCCTAAAGTATAAGCGTCCCATTCCACTTATACTTTAGGTGTCAGGGTTAAAAGAATCGATTATGCTATGACATGCAAGTGGGTATGATGGATCATGCAAGTGCAACGCACACACCCGACTCTGTGCACACAGACCTTTAGTTCCCCCTTTCTAGAGCCGTAACCTCCCAGGATACCTCCGTAGTGGCAGACGGAAGCGGTGGGTTGGGCCTCGCCCACCTCTAAACCAGTAAAGCACTACCGGTCAGACCTATCGTACGCCTCAACGCTTGGTGCACGAAGCGGACTCCTGCGTACTCTTGCCGGCTGGCGCACCGGACTTCTGTTGGCGAAGTGCTAACCACACTTGCCGAGTCAATGTATTGGCATCAGTGCATCGACCCTCCAATACCGAAGACCCACCACCTTAATTTCCTTTCCTGTTATGCACATGCAAATTAGCGTAATCAAGAACCGAGCCGAAGCTCCCCGGACCAACACGTCCGTCTCAAACAATCGAGCCGAAGCTCCCCGGACCCAAAGTCCGCCTTTTAACCATCCGAGCCGAAGCTCCCAGCTAACATCCGGTGCCATCAGTGTTTGTGAAATGTGCAACCCTAATTACTAAGTTACTCTTTTCAGCTTGTTAAAACAGTTTACGTTAACCCAGGACTGCCCCCGGTATTCCCTGTGAAGGGCTCTCAAGGGGCACTAGGAACTGTGTTGGGATTACGCCCAGCGTTCCCTTTCGCAAGGTACTTATTTTGTTATTGGTTGATTCCCTTACCCATTATTTTCTCATGTTCCGATATGCTAATCCTAGGGTGATTTGACTCCAACTCTCCTTGGGTAGGACGATCTTTCGTCGGACCCGAACGCCTCTAAACCCTAGACAAAAACCACACTCTACTCACTCATCTTCCATAGATGCCACCCATTCTACATGTCCTTCCAGCAATCCATCAAGACCCATCACACGTGCTCTAATTCATATCCAAAATGATTTCCTGCAGTTTTGCTATATGCAGACCACTTAAGCTACAAGACCCGTAAAAATGGAAGTACATGAAATACTCATCCAGTACCCCTATGATAATTACTAGAGGGCTAAAATGATATTTGAAGCATAAATCCAGAAATCCATAATTTTCTTAATTTGTCTGATAATTTATTTATTTATTCTAGTATCCAAAAAGCCCAAGTTTGAACATGAAGTAGCAATTTCAGACAAGATAATGATCCAATAAATTTAAGGTAATTACAAAATGCCTAATCAACTCTAAGGCCTAAGTCTTCAAATTTTCCAGCAAGGTTTGGGCCCTTAAATTTAATTTCAAAGTTACCTCATAAAAAGTCAATTTAAAAGCTTTTACAGTAATAATGCTTCCAAAAATTCAGAGAAAATTCAGGGATGATTGTGATGGCCTACAAATACCCTAGTAAAAGTTTCATAATTTATCATTAAACAAATAAGGCTATATTAGATTTTCTCATGAAATTTCAAGTTTATGGGTTAATGAACAAAGTATACTAATTAGGCATCAAATATTTCCACAAAAATTCCCACATGATAATATTGAGCTAGAAACACTATGTAGCAAGTTTCATGATTTTTCAATAAGTAATGGGCTCTTGCAAGAATTATTTAGTATGTAATCAAAATAAAGCACTTGTGAAGTAGATGCCCTAACTAGATATCCAAAATTTCTATCAAAATTCATACATGATTAGTATAGCCTAAAACTACCTCTGCCAATGTTTCATACCCTTTCAATGGGCAGTGAGACCACAATAGACAAATTATTAATTAGGGCAATCCTATTGGTTACAAATGAAGTGCTACAAATATTGATCAAAACTCCTCAAGTGAATTATCAGAGGCTCAAAATATCCTCATTCCATCACTACCCAAATTTGGTTAAGTTTCAAGGTGTTTAGCTAACCCAAACCTACACTACAAGTTTTAGGTCCTAAGCAAAGGTTAGGGTTTTGGCGACCCTACCCTTTTCAAAATTAGTTAACATTTCTAGCAGAGGGTTTTATATATCCTAGGAGCCTCCTTGCAAAATTTAGAGTTCATCCAAGGTGTTTAGGACTCATGCCCTTCACAAGGCAAAAAGGTCCCTCCTTAAGGTTTGGCCTAGGGACTTAGGGCAAATCAACTCCACTCTACCCCACATTCCATGGGGAGGTGCTAAGTGCCATAATAAGTCAGTGACCCAAATTTCAGCCTCTGTTGAGGTGATTTGGTCACTGAAAATCAGAAATGCACTTTTTGACCAAAATGCCCTTATTAAGGTATAGTTAGGGTTGGGTCAATACCTACTGAAACACATCCAAATTAGGTGAAACTTTATACAGTTACATAACATGAGTCCAGTGACCACTCACCAAATTTTGGGAGGGTTTGGAGGTCATTAGACCACCCAATTAAATTATCATAGATAAATTATATAATTTCCAAAACTATAGCAAAAGTGCCCCCAAAAATTCCCATTTTTGGTCTACTCCTAGATATGGTCTAGGTTGAATATCTTCCAAAATTACAGCTCATGTGGATCAATGATAAAGTGTGGGCACTCAATTGAATTTCTGCCTAGCCCAATGTGTAGGCCCCACCAAAATGGGTGCCCTGGTCAGACCAGGCACTCAAATTGGTCCAATCCAATTTTAAAATACACTAGACCCAAGGGGCTACAAATCCTATGTTGATCATTTCCTCATACAGAGCCTCTAACTATTTTTAAATAATTAAAACATTAAATGGCCTAAGTGTGACAGAATTCATAAAACACACTTATCATACACTATAGTTTAATTCATCCATCTGCACGAATCTTGGCGCAGGATTAACGGAATCCGGTCATCCTCAAGCTCCATCCGATGACTGCGATTCGTCGCGCCTGAAGCGATTTCCAAACGCCACTGCCGGCGACCCGGCCACCTCCCCGGCCGGCCACCGGCACCACCACCTCCGTTGAGGTGGTGGCCATCCCCAGGCGGCGGCTTGGCCGCCGGAAGCCCCTTTTCCGGCGATCCCGAGAGGTGATGTTTTTCAGAAAAATCCATGAAAAAGCCGAATTGGATCGGGCTCAATTGAGCCCGAACCTTGGACCTATTGATTGCTACGATCTATTCATGAGTTAAGGAGAGAGGGAGGACCTTCTTGGCGGCCTGAATGCGGGAAGAGCGGCGGGATGCCATTGACGACGGCGGCGGTGCTCGGCTTCTGCAACAGCACAGTGGGATGGCTCGTCTCCTCCAGGTAAACGCTCTAAAATATTCCCCTTGGCCCCCTGATGGTGTTTAAATGGCAAATGGGGAAGAGGGGAGGTTGGTTCTTCAATGGCCATCAACACCATTAATGGTGTGGCTCGGGTAGAGTGGAGGGGGGCTGAATCTACCCCTTGGTGGCCGGGAAACGGCTGGAATCAACTCCTCTCCCCTAGAGGAGTTGATTGCAGCCATAAATGGTGGATGTTAGCCTCCCTTGGCCGACCTTCCACTCTCCCCTTCCTCTTCCTCATTTTCTCTCTCCTCCATTATCATGGAGGGGAGCTCCTTTCTCTCTCCTAGTCACCTCTGGTTGACTGGTCAACCCCACAAGTTAAATGCAGCCCACTTGGTTATGATGGTCAAGGAAATGGGGTTAGCCTAAGGAGGAAGTGGCTTGGGCTTGGGTTAGCCCTTTTGGGCTAGGTTTGACTTGACCCAAATGAGGGTTGACCTTGGCCAATTTGACCATATGGGTTGACCCCATTGGGTTTTTAGTGGCCCATTGGACTCCCTTAAGGTCTAGGGTTACTTGAATAGGGTTGGTTGGGCCTCTTGGTGGTCACATGTCCCTTGGCAAGGGCACTTTGACCATCTAGGGCTAGAGTTAACTTGGGTCAACATGACCAATTGGGTTGACCCCTATGGGTCCTAGGTGACCCATTGGCTTCCCGTAGGGTCTAGGTAGGGTTATGTAGGGTTACCCTGCACTTTGGAGGTCACATACCCTTAGTAAGGGTACTTTGACCAGATTAGGGGCTTGAGTTGACTTGGGTCAACCTGGCCTCTAGGACTGACCCCAATGTGTCCTTAGTGACCCATTGACCTCACTTTAGGGTTAGGAGGGCATAGGTGGGGTCCTCTAGGCTAGGAGTAGGTCAATTAACCCTAAGTAGGCTAGTTTGACCCATTTAGGGCTAAGGTTGACCTTGGTCAGCTGAGCCTCTTTGGTTGACCCCATCGGGTCCTTTTGGCTCTAATGGGCCTCTCAGGGTATTAGGGGTGTTGTGGTAGGGTCTTGGGGTTAGGGTGTGGCCCATGGTCATCCTAAACCATTGCTCAGAGTTCTACTATTTGCAGACCATGATGATCTTCCACATTCTGTCCCCTATCTCTTGGCTCATTTCTGGCTTCCTAGGGTTTTGTCATGACCTAGTCATGGCCAAAACCACTCTTAGGGGTCTAGTTGGAAATGGGATGTTACACAGCCAAACTCCGCTATTTTGAAAGTCTATAGGCTGACCAGCGGGGGTAAAACAGTAAAACGTACCTCTTGTATCTAGGCGAGATGGGGAGCCTGGCCACCTCGGCAGTCCTGCTCGCCTGTTGTTGCCGAGCTCCTTTGCGCGAGCGCGATTCGGGATGGCGAGCTCGCCCATCAGTCGGCTTCCATTAGTAGACCTCAGCTCGACGAATCCTGGCTTAGCTCGGCAAATACCGAGCTCGCGGTCGACGAATACCGAGCTCGAGCTCGGCTTCTACTTGCTAAGCTCGCCCACGATCCTCAGAATCCTTTGCTGGGCTTGCCTGTTGCTTGGCCGATCTGAACTGCCCGGTATGATTCTTGGCAATCTCACTCGCCAGACACGGGGTTGTACATAATCCTCGCTCTTTTCGAGCTTGGCAAAGCTCGGAAAGAAACATCCAACCCCAAGTGTTTGGCGAGTGCACGGTGGGCTGGAGGTAATCTTCGGGTGGGGTCCACCTGTGGCTATATATATGCACCTGCTTACCTGCCTGACTCTTGCAATTCCATCTGCTCTAATCCTGCCAAGATGCCGCTCCCCCAAGGAGATTCAAGAGCATCTAGACCGAGCTCGCCAGGCTTCTGCAGCTCGCGTAGCCGCCCTGACGGCGGTCCCTGCCACTGTGCCGCAGGGTGGCTCTGTCGAGCCCAGCTCCAAGAAGATGAAATCGTTCCCTTAGGAGGCCGAGCCCATCTACAACGACCTGAGGGCCACCTTGGAGCACGGGACCGACCCCTCCACTCTGCCTGCCTCTGAAAGAGGGAGGAACGTTGTCAAGATCTATGACGGCCTAGATAGTCGCCCTGATGGCGCAGAAGATACCGCGCCGCGAGACGTCACCCCGCGAGCCAAGACCACTCTTGGGGACTCGGGATTCATGACTCCGGAAAACCCCCACCGGGAGCCGTCCCCTCCCTATGGTACCTTGGACCTGAGCTCGCAGAGGCCGAGCTCGCCGATGCGCGCCCCCTCTCCTCGGCAAACTGTCGTGGTCGCGGGGGCAGGTCTGGAAACCATCCCTACCCCGGGATTCGAGATTCTCTCACCGAGGACTCGCGACCCAGGTCTCGGGAAGGATCTGAGGTTCATTCCTCCCCGCATCTCCTTCGAGTTGCCGAGCTCGTCAGGTCAACTTTGCTTGGATTCCTGCCCCATGCCCTTTTCCTGCATTCTTCTTTTTTACTGACGCTTGTCTCCACAGTTCCCCCCAACAAATCCGCTACCGAGGAATCTTCGCATGCAGCCCACTACTCTCCCCTCCCCTCCCCAAGTGCGCTGGACTCTTACCTGGGCTCTGAAGTAAATCAAGGCGAGTGACGAGGAGGGAGGTTAAGCTTCTCAAGAAGCTGGTGTGCGGGCTGCGCGAGGTGCAGGGGGTCAACGAGACGCTGCAACGCGACTACGCGCATCTTGCTGACTAGTTGCGAAGCGGCTAGGCTGGAGGGCTTATGTCCCCTTCCCAGCTTCTGGACGAGATAGATGACGACCTCACAGTGGCGCAGAGGAATTCGGGGAGGATCTGCAAGCTTCTCCGCATGCGGCAGTCTGGGGGGCGGGAGCCGCGAGACCGGGGTAGATAAGAGGGCGGCTCCTTTGCCGAGACGACCGGTACTCGCCTGCTGGTGTTCCCCCTGCTCGCGCGCCCCGCTTTTTTATTCCTGAACTTGACCTCTTAATAAGTGACTTTAGAATATTCTTGGACATGCGTTATTCAAATAATATATTGCGATGTTTGACTTAGCCTTGGTTGGGATGCGCCGAAAGTCGGTGAGTTGGGGTGGCGAGTTGGGGTGGCGAGTTGGGGTGGCGAGTTAGGGTGGCGAGCTGGGGCGGCGAGCTGAACCGATAGGGTGGCCTGACCCCAGATTCCTTTTTCAATAAATAGCCACCCCCCACCAACCCCCGTACTGTGCTTTTATTGCTTTCTCTTTCTCTCTGCGCTTCTTTCCTTTTCTACTCGTGCCCAATCTTATTTCGCGAGCATGGGCAAGACCAATCCCGATGCTGATGGCCGCAACAAGTGCGCCAAACACTTCACCGACTACTTCTTCTTCGAGGGGCGTACCAGCGAGGAGGAGCTCACGGAGTTCGTGGCAGAGTATGTGCCGCCGGGCTTCGAGGCGCACCGGCCGAGGCAGGGGGAGTCCATCAATACTTACTATGACGATGAGCTCGCCTTCCCCATTTCTCACTTTGAGGTGGGGTTGCGCCTTCCCCTCTGGTCGAAGGTCCGACAAATTTTGAAGTACTATGGCGCGGTACCCGCGCAGCTGAACTCCAACGCCATTGTCATGATGGTGGAGTTCGCGAGCTACCTATGGCGAGAGAGGATAGAGTTCAACCTGACAGTGTTCAGGAAGCTCTTCTCTTACAAGGCGACGCCAGATGGGGTCGATTACTTCGGCGGCTCGCTGATCAAAGTTCGCGAGATCACGAACAATAACCACAACTAGATGACCAGGATCGCCTTTATCAAGGGCGATCTCGGCAACATCCTGTACTCGCCGCAGTAAAAAGGCGAGGAGGTCTACCGCTCGCCGGTCGTATCCGACAACGATGCCGAGCTCTACAAATACTTCCTCCACAAGGATTTCGAGGTCGCCTACCTGCGAAGTGGCCTTGACGCGCTTCTCCCTGTCCTACCCGGTGAAGGTATTGTTCTCCCCGTATTGCCGAGCTCGCCCAGTTGCCGAGCTCGTCATATTTCTGTTGAAAGTGCTCTAACCTTTTACAAGTTTTTCCTTGCAGGGGAGCGGTTGATTCCCGCGAACCCGCCGTTTGCGGACCCGAGCTCGCACCCGGACCCCCTTGCTCGCGAGAAGGCGGCGGCGGCCTGCCAAAATGAGGCGGCCTTCTCCCAACCCTCTTCCAGCAAGAGGCGTGCTGAGGATGCGGGGTCGAACCGCCACACTGCCAGCCATTACCAAAAACGATGAAGAAGGCCGTACTCGCTCCGCGGGGAAAACAACATCAACAACATCAATCCAGCCCCAAAAACATAAGCTCGTCTGAGACCCCCCCCCCCCCCCCCCGACGCAATGCCTGAGAGCCCGCTGAAGGAGATCACCAGCAAAGGTCCGAAGGGCAGCGATGCTCCTTCTTCCATGACAGCGATCTCCCCACCTCCTTCGGCAAAGAGGGCGGCTCGCGAGCACTGGGCGCCGAAACAGCATCCCCTCTTCAACTTCAGGGGGCGGTGGAACGACTCGGCGGCGGAGCACATGGTGCAGTGGGATGAGCTGTCCCATCAGGTCTCCATCTCCACTCTGCATCCGTCCTGGCATGGCCGTGAGAATGCCGAGGCCTACAAGAACATGACCCTGCGGCAGCTCGGCCATGAGGGTCTGCAAGCCTGTCACAACCCGCATTTTTCTCATTAATAAATAAATCAGAGCACGAGATAACTACGAGCTGTGATGCCACGTCAAGCAGGGGATAACTGCTGACGCTCAGGCAACACTCTAATCCTTCAAATCATAAGTTAAAATGAATAGAAAACTGATTTTTAAATTAATTGGCCGTATCCCTCGGCTCAGTGGATCAGATAGTCCACTGTTTGAAAACTATTTTTATACGTAGCGGAAAAATACTTCATTTATGTTTAACATCCTAAAAGAGCGCATAAGTGTCCTAAGAGGACAACTTACACTATGCAAGACCCTAGATTTCAATTTATAATATTTATAAAGAAAACAATCTTTTTACGCATTTGGAAAATAATGATTGAGCTTTTATAAAACATGTTGATCATGAAATACATATAGTAATTTTTTTTATAGGTTTCAAAGTAACTAGCAACCTAGCATAAAACATTCCCAGAGAGCAAGTGAAACTACCACAAAACAGGTAAACTAGCAGCTAAGCAAAGATTTAGTATCACCAAGGAAAATCACCAACGAGCGTCAACAACCTGACACGAACTCGCTGGCGAGCATGCATGTCTGTACTACTACAAAGCTAAAGAACTACCTCAACAAGTGAGGAAAACACTGCCACAACGCAGTCCACAAGGGAACTCCTGAAATTAGCCGTTCAGCCGGCTACAGACCTGAACCTGAGGCATTCAAAAGAAGAACACCTCAGCAAGAAATAATAAAACAAGAGGCAAAGAAACATCAGATAATAATCGAATGAAAAGAGCAGAAAGAAAAAGGGTTACCAACCATGCAAGGGAAAATGCTGAAAATCTCAGCTAAAGAATCCAAAAAGGGACAAAATGTAAGTATAACGATCAGTAAAGCGAGAGAAATGCATCAAGTACTAAAACGTACCAAACTCCGCTCAAGCCTGCAGAGACAAAAAGGAAACCAATATGCATCAAATTAACAATATGAAAGGAACTAACAGTCCTAAACTTGTAAATCGTTAGCACTGGCACACATCCCAAACCTGTGTCGGAGACTAAGAACAGTCACAACCGAACAACCAGGTCCAGGTGTCTCAAGAGTACTAAAGGGGCCGCCACAGGGTCCACACACATAGAGTTCCAACCTCTTACAGGAACCCAAAATGTCCAAAGGAGGGAATGGTGGTGGCCACGGCTCGAACTCCCCCGGTACCATACTCCCTCAGAAACCCAGCTACCACATGCTAAGGATCCACGATTCGGCGCCAAAACTAGCCGACAACACCACTTAGAAACTACCAAGTTCTACAACCAAAACCCGCCGAATTATTTCCCCCTACCCGCCGAATTATTTCCCCCTACCCGCCGAATTATTTCCCCTACCCGCCGAATTCAACTTAAAATAACTTCTGAAACTTCCTAGTTTAGGCCGACTACAAGCCCTAACCTAGGAATATTTCTAATCTCACCTATACTATTCCGGTATTCTACGACAAGGAGAATTAATAAAGCGAAACACAACTCATGGAAGCACGCAAGAGGGGAGAAATCCACTTGCCTCAAATCGTTCTTGAAAACGTCCACCCAAAATACTCCACCACGTAGATCCGTCCAAAAGGGGGCACGCGGAGACGAGATCTACGAAAAACGGACAACCGGGGTTAGTGCCGAAAAAATCTATGGCGAAACGGTCACCGAAACGGGAAAAGCTTACCGCGATCTCGAAGCTCTCGCCGAGAGCTTTCCAACGCCGCGATCGGATCGAGATTCCGTCCACCGGATCGGCGGTGGCGGCTGCCGGAAGGTTCGCGAACGAGAGGATCCGCACTCGTCTAATTTTGTTTCGCACAGGAGGGGGGGGGGGGGGCTGCTGGTTCGGAGGAAGAAGAAAGGGTTTTTCTTAATCTTATATATATATATACTTAATATAATTATAATTATAATTATATAATTATTACATAATAAAAAAAGGGGGGCTGCTGGATCGGCGGGAAAGGCACGGGGGGGGGGGGGGGGGGGGGGGGGGCTGAATCGGTGAGAATCATTCTCACCGATTCCCTCTCCCCCTATTTCTCTTTTTTTTATATATATACTTAAAATAATAATATTAATAATAATATAAAACAAAGGGGGGGGGGGCTGACCATTCTCACCGATTCCCTCTCCCCCTTATTTTTTTTTTATTTAAATACTTTATATATATATAAAATATTAATATTTATAATTATTAAAAAAAAGAAATGATATAACATATATCGTTACGGAGGGCCAAACGCGCGCCGAATCGAACGAAATTCGCACCGTAGGCGAATGACGACGCTACGAATCCAACGGCGAAGTCGAAATCGAATTCCGACGCACCGTTTTCGAGATAATAATTTCTAAAGTTAACGGCGTACGCGAAAACATACAAACTTCAATCGCGCGCCGAGGCTCCAAAAATGCTCGGAATGCGACGAAACTTGACGAGCAAGTCTAAAATTAGCCGATCTAATTTCCTAATGTAAAATTTTCCACTCCCGACGCAAATCCCAAAATTTGGCCGGTCAAACCTAACGAACGCAAAACGCGCTAACGACAAAATCGGTAACAAAATCCGACGAACAAAAACTCGGGCAAATTTCTCCCGAAGCCAAAACACAAGCATTCCCCAAGAGGCTCCACCGAGTCACCAAACAGACTCCGGCTCGCTAGGGAATCTTGCTACCAGGCATCACCAAGCCACGCAGGGAACCTAAAGAGCTAAGAGCACGCTCTAACAACGTCACATGACCAACACGCGCTAACATAACGCTCTGACGTCATAATACGTCAAATAAGAAATTAAATAAATCACTGGAAAATCGGGGGTGTTACAGTCACTCCCCCTAAAAGAAAGTTTCGTCCCGAAACTTTACGCATAAAACACTTCTACCATAGAAGGAAAAGAAAATAACCAAGGGTTATCGAATGCTTACCGAGCACAGCTAGGAGAACATATGAGGATGCGCCTCCCTCATAGCTGACTCCAACTCCCAAGTCGCGCTCTCCACGTCTTGGTTTCTCAACAAAATCTTTACCATCGGTATTGTCTTTCTCCGCAACACTCGATCTTGGACATCCAAAACACGAATAGGAACTTCCACGTAGGAAATGTTAGGCTCCAACTGGGGCACTGCATCCAGAACTTGTCTGTCACTTAGCACGCACCTCCGCAGTTGGCTCACATGAAAAACATTGTGCACGCCAGGAAAATTTGCGGGCAATTTCAACTTGTAGGCTGACACACCAATCCGCTCCACAATTTCAAATGGTCCCACATACCTTGGGTCCAACTTATGGTTATTACCGAACCTCTTCACTCCAACCATCGGGGAAACCTTAAGGAATACCATGTCCCCCACAGAAAATTCCAAAACGGACCTACGCCGATTGGCGTTCTTCTCATATCGGTCTTGAGCTATCTGAAGCTTCTCTCGAATAAGCTTTACAGAGACTTCCATTTCTTCTAAGGCATCTGGACCTAACATCGGACTCTCACCAATCTCAGCCCAAAATAGAGGAGTTCTACATCGTCTTCCATATAGCGCTTCGAAAGGAGTCATTTGCAGACTCTCTTGATAACTGTTATTGTATGCGAACTCCATCAACCTCAAGCGTTCATCCCACGCTCCTCCGTGGTCTAATATATAACAACGGATCATATCTTCCACAATCTGATTAACACGCTCCGTTTGACCATTGGTCTGTGGATGATATGCGGTAGAATATCTCAAGTCAGTTCCCAATCCTTCTTGAAGGCTCTTCCAGAAACGAGACGTAAACCTGGAGTCTCGATCTGATACTATACTTACGGGTACTCCATGTAACCTGATAACTTCATTCAAATATAGTTCCGCTATCTTTTTCATCGAGTAACCAATCTGAAAGGGTACGAAGTGCGCACACTTTGTTAATCTGTCAACAATCACCCAAACAGAGTCATGCCCTCGGGGAGATCTCGGCAAACCTGTAATGAAATCCATTGAGATACTCTCCCACTTCCAAGTTGGAATCTCTAAAGGCGCTAATTTTCCACCAGGCCTTCCATGATCAGCCTTAACGCTTTTGCACGTAAAACATTCTGACACAAACCTTGCAATGTCACCCTTCATCCCAATCCACCAGGCAATCTGTTTCAAGTCCTTATACATTTTTGTAGACCCTGGATGGTAGGCCACACTTGAACCGTGTGCCTCACTGCACAACTTAACTCGAATATCTCGAAAATTGGGGACGCAAAATCTACCGCGGTACTTTAGAGTACCCGCGTCATCGATCGAAAAGTCAGACAGCTCCCCCTTCTCAGTTCTATTATGAAGGTGCAGTAGATCAGGATCGTCCTTTTGATGAAGCCTCGTAAGAGAAATCCATGAAGGCTCAGACACTTCCAAACTGCTTGGCGAGTCACATCTACCAACTGAAATATCCATTAAAAGGAACTCTTCTACTAACAACTCAGTGGAGAGATTGAAAATTTTCCTTGTCTTCCTGCTTAAGGCATCGGCTACCACGTTAGCCTTACCCGGATGGTATAGGATCTCCACTTCATAATCAGCCACATACTCTAACCATCTGCGCTGGCGCAAGTTCAACTCCTTTTGAGTGAAGACGTACTTCAAACTCTTATGATCTGCATAAATCTTGCACTGCGCGCCATACAACAAGTGTCTTCATAATTTCAATGCATAAATAACTGCTGCGAATTCCCAGTCATGCGTAGTGTAGTTCCTTTCATGAATCTTAAGCTGTCTTGACCCATACACAATCAATTTTCCTTCTTGTATCAGCACACAACCAAGACCCACGTGGGATGCGTCCACGTAAACGACATAGTCTAATCCTTCCGTAGGCAATGTCAATATCGGAGCAGTGCACAGTCTATTCTTTAGCTCTTGGAACGCTTCTTCGCACTTATCGCTGCACACAAATGCTGCATTCTTCTGCGTCAATTTGGTCAATGGCGCAGATAATGTAGAGAAACCCTCTACAAATCTTCTATAGTAGCCAGCCAACCATAGGAAGCTTCTTATTTCTTTGGGTGTGGCAGGCCTCGTCCATTCCATAACTGCGGCTATCTTTTCTGGGTCGACAGAGATTCCGTCCTTGTTAACCACATGACCCAGGAAAGAAACCTAAGGCAACTAGAACTCGCATTTACTTATCTTGGCGAACAACTTATGGTCCCTCAAGGCAGATAAAACTAGACGCAAATGTTGGTCATGCTCCTCAACATTGCGTGAATACACCAACACATCGTCTATAAATACGACTACAAACTTGTCCAGAAAGTCCTTGAAAACCCTGTTCATCATGTCCATGAAAGCAGAAGGTGCGTTGGTCAAACCAAACGACATCACCAAAAATTCAAAATGTCCATGTCTGGAACGGAAGGCAGTCCGCGGGATATCTGATTCACGGATCCTTAACTGGTGGTAGCCCGAACGAAGGTCAATCTTAGAGAACACGGCGCTGCCTCGCAGTTGATCAAACAAATCATCTATCCTCGGCAACGGATACCTATTCTTGATCGTTACCTTATTTAGCTCTCTATAATCGATGCACAACCTCATCGATCCATCTTTTTTCTTGACGAACAAAACGGGATCACCCCAAGGCGAAGAACTCGGCCTTATAAATCCGTTCTCAAGCAACTCGTCTAACTGGATACGCAACTCCTCCAGTTCGCGTGGGGCCATCCGGTAAGGCGCCTTGGCAATAGGACGCGTACCCGGCTCCAAATCTATAACAAACTCCACGTCTCGATCAGGCGGGAGACCAGGAAGATTAGCTGGAAAGACATCAGAAAAATCACGAACCACCGGGATCTCCTCCAAACACGGCAAACTAACCTTGGTTTCTAAAACCGAAACCAAACAAGCAAAACATCCGGAATCTACAAGCTTCCGAGCACATACCGCCGATATAGTCGGAGAATCCTGGCGCGGATAACCGTAAACACTCCCGGGCTAACCGTTGTCCATCCTGAAGTCCCAGCGTTTACCCTTGCATTGGATCACAGCAACATATCTGGACAACCAGTCCATGCCTAGGATCACATCGAAGTCTTCCAGATCCAACAGCTTCAAATCAGCAATCGCGAGAAAATCGCCTAGTAAAATCGGACAACTCTGAATACCCTGATCCGAAACTACAGATTCACCTGAAGGAAACTTGATACAGAACGCATCACCAACACGATCGAGATCCAAACGGTAACGCTCTACGAAGGCCCTAGCCACAAATGAGTGGGTAGCGCCGGAATCAAACAGAAAATGCGCCCAGCGGTTCTTTACCTTAAATCATCCTATAAAATTGCACACGCGACTAAGGAAGCGAACGCTCAAAAATATAACTATGAGCTAAACATTAAAACTAAGGGAGAATCTAACCTGATATCACTTGCGTGGACGCCTGAGCTTCCTCCATAGAGACCACGTTCAACTTTCCTTTTCCCTTGTCCACTCGCTGCGGCGGCGGCAAAGCCTGAAGAGGAACTGGCTACAGAGTAAGCTGAGCTTGTGGACACTGATACTTGAGATGACCCTCTTGTCCGCACAAGAAACAACTTCTCGTCTTCTTCCAGCAATGGGCAGCATCGTGCCCCAACTTCTTGCATACAGAACAAAGCAAGTCTTTCTTTGGGATACCTTAGATCGCATGAATTTGCTCTTTCTTCTGAGCTCCTAATCTTTGATAGCACCTTTCCAATGGATGGCCCGGTCGGCCACAGAAACTGCATAGCAGCGTCAGGGGCCTGAGTACTCTTACCCTCATCAGACTTTCTTTTATCTTTTCTCAGTTGTTGACCTCGATTCTTGTCGTTATCAATTGCCTCTACCTTTAAGGAAGCTTCCACCATACCAGCATAACTTGATGTCGCATTGGTACTTGCTAATTGCTGGACGTCACTCCTTAGCCCAGCCAGAAATCGCTTGCTTCTATTTTCATCGGAACTCACCAAGTCTGGGGCAAATCGGCTTAGCTTACTAAACTCGATTCCGTACTCACTAACCGTGAGCTGCCTCTGCTTTAAGTGCAGGAAATCATTCATCAGACGGTCCCTCTCGACCGATGGCAGAAACTTGCTCAGAAGTAGCTCCTTAAAGGACTCCCAGGAACACCCGTCCTTCAGACCTTCTTTCTCGCTCAGCCACCAGCCATTTGCCAACCCCTTGAGCTGATATGCGGCTAACATCACTTTCTGATTATCAGCGATCCCGGAGTATGAGAACATCTCCTCGATTGATATCATCCAATCTTCTAAGACCATGTAATCTGCCTTGCCATCATACGTCGGAGGCCTAAGTCGCTGAAACTGAGAAATAAAGGTCATCTCTGGTGGCACCACGACCGGAGGCACCAGAGGAGCGGGGGGAACAGGGACAGCTTGACCCACAACAGGGTCCTGAACTCTCGGAATTTGCCCTGCCACAACTGCTAACAAGGACTGGACCTGAGACCGCAAATCCACTACTTGCTTTGACAAGGCTTCATTGCTTTGTCGCAGACCTTCTATCATTGCACTGCTCTGCGCACCTGAAGATTCTCCCTCCGATTGGGGAGTCAACCTTGTCGAAGGACGCCTCTACATTCTAATGGAATAACAAAACACTAATCAGACACCTAGCCCACCCACTAGAACCAAACAACATAGTACAAACAATACATACTTAAGTACTTGATCATGCTGCTAACTTGCTCTGGGATTTTCAATAATGATGTTATGCTTATCCTACGATGATTCACTATCATCACACTAACTCTTGTGCCTAGATCGGGAATGCATGAATTTATATTCTTTTTGACTCAAAAATTATGTGTGTACACATGTCATCCTGCAAATCTTTAGCTTGCCACGTTGTGCTTATGCAATGTTATGCTATGCATGATTGTGCTATGCATCCTAAGAAAGGCCCTAACGCATATTATGAGCGGCGTACACATGAAAATGTTATGCATCCCATACTACATAACATTTCCATGCAACGAAAAAAGAAATGTGCTAGCCGCATTCATGTGGTGAGGTTATGCATCCCATACTACATAACCCTCATATGTTGCCTCCTATGGTGGATCCATATACAAACACATAGTATGCATCCCATACTACATAATATGCCTCGTATACTTCATGTCATGCTATGAGTGTAGTGTTCGTGCTTCAGCCAAGACGTGCTGATGACATATCGGTGTGTGTATGATGTGACTCTACACACCTAATACTTACAGGGACAGGTTGCCCGACAATTTGTCAAGCAACCTCCCTCTGATACCAACTGTCACAACCCGCATTTTTCTCATTAATAAATAAATCAGAGCACGAGATAACTATGAGCTGTGATGTCATGTCAAGCAGGGGATAACTGCTGACGCTCAGGCAACACTCTAATCCTTCAAATCATAAGTTAAAATGAATAGAAAACTGATTTTTAAATTAATTGGCTGTATCCCTCGGCTCAGTGGATCAGATAGTCCACGATTTGAAAACTATTTTTATACGTAGCGGAAAAATACTTCATTTATGTTTAACATCCTAAAAGAGCGCATAAGTGTCCTAAGAGGACAACTTACACTATGCAAGACCCTAGATTTCAATTTATAATATTTATAAAGACAACAATCTTTTTACGCGTTTGGAAAATAATGATTGAGCTTTTATAAAACATGCTGATCATGCAATACATATAGTAATTTTTTTATAGGTTTCAAAGTAACTAGCAACCTAGCATAAAACATTCACAGAGAGCAAGTGAAACTACCACAAAACAGGTAAACTAGCAGCTAAGCAAAGACTTAGTATCAACAAGGAAAATCACCAACGAGCGTCAACAACCTGACACAAACTCGCTGGCGAGCATGCATGTCTGTACTACTACAAAGCTAAAGAACTACCTCAACAAGTGAGGAAAACACTGCCACAACGCAGTCCACAAGGGAACTCCTGAAATTAGCCGTTCAGCTGGCTACAGACCTGAACTTGAGGCATTCAAAAGAAGAACACCTCAACAAGAAATAATAAAACAAGAGGCAAAGAAACATCAGATAATAATCGAATGAAAAGAGCAGAAAGAAAAAGGGTTACCAACCCTGCAAGGGAAAATGCTGAAAATCTCAGCTAAAGAATCCAAAAAGGGACAAAATGTAAGTATAACGATCAGTAAAGCGAGAGAAATGCATCAAGTACTAAAACGTACCAAACTCCGCTCAAGCCTGCACAGACAAAAAGGAAACCAATATGCATCAAATGAATAGTATGAAAGGAACTAACAGTCCTAAACTTGTAAATCATTAACACTGGCACAAATCCCAAACCTGTGTCGGAGACTAAGAACAGTCACAACCGAACAACCAGGTCCAGGTGTCTCAAGAGTACTAAAGGGGCCGCCACAGGGTCCACACACATAGAGTTCCAACCTCTTACAGGAACCCAAAATGTCCAAAGGAGGGAATGGTGGTGGCCACGGCTCGAACTCCCCCGGTACCATACTCCCTCAGAAACCCAGTTACCACATGCTAAGGATCCACGATTCGGCGCCAAAACTAGCCGACAACACCACTTAGAAACTACCAAGTTCTACAACCAAAACCCGTCGAATTATTTCCCCCTACCCGCCGAATTATTTCCCCCTACCCGCCGAATTATTTCCCCCTACCCGCCGTATTCAACTTAAAATAACTTTCGAAACTTCCTAGTTTAGGCCGACTACAAGCCCTAACCTAGGAATATTTCTAATCTCACCTATACTATTCCGGTATTCTACGACAAGGAGAATTAATAAAGCGAAACACAACCCATGGAAGCACGCAAGAGGGGAGAAATCCATTTGCCTCAAATAGTTCTTGAAAACGTCCACCCAAAATACTCCACCACGTAGATCCGTCCAAAAGGGGGCACGCGGAGACGAGATCTACGAAAAACGGACAACCAGGGTTAGGGCCGAAACAAATCTATGGCGAAACGGTCATCGAAACGGGAAAAGCTTACCACGATCTCGAAGCTCTCGCCGAGAGCTTTCCAACGCCGCGATCAGGATCGAGATTCCGTCCATCGGATCGACGGTGGCGGCCGCCGGAAGGTTCGCGAACGAGAGGATCCACACTCGTCTAATTTTGTTTCGCACAGGAGGGGGGGGGGGGGGCTGCTGGTTCGGAGGAAGAAGAAAGGGTTTTTCGTAATCTTATATATATATATACTTAATGCTGGATCGATGGGAAAGGCAGGGGGGGGGCTGAATCGGTGAGAATCATTCTCACCGATTCCCTCTCCCCCTATTTCTCTTTTTTTATATATATATACTTAAAATAATAATATTAATAATAATATCAAACAAAGGGGGAGGGGGGGGCTGATTCGGTGAGAATGGTAAACCATTCTCACCGATTCCCTCTCCCCCTTATTCTTTTTTTTATTTAAATACTTTATATATATATAAAATATTAATATTTATAATTATTAAAAAAAGAAATGATATAACATATATCGTTACGGAGGGCCAAACGCGCGCTGAATCGAACGAAATTCGCACCGTAGGCGAATGACGACGCTTCGAATCCAACGGAGAAGTCGAAATCGAATTCCGACGCACCGTTTTCGAGATAATAATTTCTAAAGTTAATGGCGCACGCGAAAACATACAAAGTTCAATCGCGCGCCGAGGCTCCAAATATGCTCAGAACGCGACGAAACTTGACGAGCAAGTCTAAAATTAGCCGATCTAATTTCCTAATGTAAAATTTTCCACTCCCGACTCAAATCCCAAAATTTGGCCGATCAAACCTAACGAACGCAAAACGCGCTAACGACAAAGTCGGTAACAAAATCCGACGAACAAAAACTCGGGCAAATTTCTCCCAAAGCCAAAACACAAGCATTCCCCAAGAGGCTCCACCGAGTCACCAAACAGACTCCGGCTCGCTAGGGAATCTTGCTATCAGGCATCACCAAGCCACGCAGGGAACCTAAAGAGCTAAGAGCACGCTCTAACAACGTCACATGACCAAAACGCGCTAACATAACGCTCTGACGTCATAATACGTCAAATAAGAAATTAAATAAATCACTGGAAAATCGGGGGCGTTACAAGGCCCATCTGCGAACCATGGAGCTCCACCACATGCTGACCCGCCGCAGCTTTGCCCTCAGCAACCAACTCCTAAAAGCCGAGCAGGCTCGCGATATCGCCAAGGACAAGGTCGCCGACCAGGCGAGGCAGCTCGGCATCGCCGAGGGTCTCCTCGCCGAGGCCGCCGGCGTGTTGGTGAGTATCCGGCCCCTTACCTCTTTTACTTGAAACATTTTGGGCTGTTAATGAATTTCTTTCTTTCATCAGGATGCCAAGGTTGCCGGGAAGCTGCGGGTTCGCAATGCGGAGCAGGGGGAGGAGATCGGGCAGATGCGCGCCCGTCTTGCCGAACTGGAGGGGGCGAATGCGAGGCTTAAGGAGGAGGATCAGAACCTTAGCCGCGAGGCCCGCCGCCAGGCGGAGATCTTCTTCCCGGACAGCGACGTAGAACCTACCCTCCCCTATAAGAGGCCACGGGTCTTTGGCGAGTCCGACCTCGTCGAGAGGCTGCAGATAAACTCCTTCCAAGCTGCCGAATGCATCCTCCAAATGATGTAGGACATTGGGGTGCTAGTGGAGGGGTGCGAGAAGATCTCCGCCAAGGACATGATGCCGAGCTTGTTCCCGGCGACACCGCCCAGCGAGAAGGAGGATAGCCTGGACGCGATGTTCGGCAAGGGCTTCCCGGATCAATCGGGCGAAGGGGGGACCAGTCCGGCGGGGGGGGGGGGGGGGGTGTGGGGGGGGGGTGGGGTTGGGTGGGGGGGGGGTGCGAGGCCTAAATTTGTTTGCTCTCTTTTTTTTGGTTTCCTTGCCGAGGCGAGCTCCTGTAAATACCATTATTCAATGAGAAAAGATTTTTGATCATACCCGTGCCATTTTGTTTTGCTTTTTCTTTTTGCTATGTTCTGTATATCCGCGAGCCCTTCCCCAGGAGGCCTCCCATAGACAGGTACTGTGTAACGCCCCCTATCTGTCGCATAGCATATAGCAGTAGGTCCGGCCGGGGCCCGACGCCATATACTACAGACAGACCGGGTGGTTACATATGGAAACCATCCAACCAATCTCAAACGTCCTACACAGAGCATTCTAGCGGAAGCATTATACAAAAGTTGCAATAAAGAACACAGCATTAGAGCATGAATGTCCACTAATACAAAATAGGAATGTTATACAAAATACCCAAAATAAGCCTTAAGGCCTTACAAAATGTTTCACTTCACATTACATGTTTTACAAACCACGGCACGCAGGCCGGTCACACATGAATAAAGCAGTAAACACTTCCAATTAGGCCTTCAAGGGCCGGCTTCGCATTCGGGCTTTAGCCCGCTATTGACCGCTTGGTCCAGCTGCACCTGCAAGCAACATACCACCGCACGGTGGCAAAACAAGGCAACGGTCAGCAATGCTGACCAAATTATAACGATCCCGCCCCCACCTCGGGGCGGCGATGCTCCTTCCCTGCATTTCATTAGCATAAGCGAACAATATAAACATAAAGCCATTTCAACACAGACGTTGGCTCGCCCGGCCACACGCCCCGTGCTCTCAGGGCACATTCTCAGGAACCGGTCGATGTCATGTCAATTAAAGCCATAGACATTCCGGACTCACCACCGCCACTTTGACGGCCAAACCTATGAGCAATTTGTCTTCCTGGCCTGGGTCACGACAATTTAAGCCATTGACCGCCGAAGACCCTAATCTATGCCAACGGCAAGTGCCACGTGCCTTTATGTCTCTTTAACCGAACGACATTGAACGGGTACGGTTCCATCTAACCCGTGCTCACATCGCAACGACAATTTAAGCCATTTGCGCGGGTCAAACTTCCACCGAGTCCCATTTCCATCACAGGTCACATAACCCGGTTATGTTCAAGTTGGCTCTCAGGCCACCAAGTTGGCAAGATCTCATATCCGCCCAGTTTTCCGGGTGCACCTTTGGGTTAGTCCCCAAGGCTCCCTGCTGCAATCTACCGTGTAGAAAACCCGAAAAACAACCAATAGCACGGAGTCTTCTCCTTAATTATGCAATGCAACATCACCGATCCAGACCAACATGTCCGGGTAGGCTTCACACATCATGCCTATGTCCGTTCTCGCTTATGGACTCTAAACAACGGGGACTTCACATATCTACCCGAAGGAACGCCTCCAACTCTCCGCAAACTCGCGAGAGCGGGCTTCCTATGCAAAGAAAGAGAGCTACTCATGCTCAAGATGAGGATCGTTACCCTAGAGTTCCTCTTTGGCGCCATTGAAAAGTAATCGGATGAAAAGAACCGCACTAGCTTTGCCTCCGTGGATCCGGAGTTGGCTCGCGATTCAGAGCTTCGAAGCTCCTCCAATGGCGGGATCTAGCTCCTTCTTCCTCACTTGGCTCTCTACTTTCTCTAAGGTTTTAGAAAGCTAACCACTCATGAAAAGTGAGGGTTTCTAAGTCCAATCCCGGGTATATCCCTTCAGGAACAACACCCAGCCGTTGGATCTCAAAATAAGGAAACGAACGGCTTTGATTCGGGACTGAAATGCCCAATCTGGACCGAACACGGCCTGGCACACGCCCGTTTCCAGGGCTGTGTGCCTCATTCGCCGTCAAAATCGAATCACCTGGAACCTCACACAGGTATCGAACACGCCCGTGTTGGAGCTGACACGCCCGTGTTCCATGTGACACGACCGTGTGGCCGGCCGTGTACCCCTATCATTTTTCCCCAAAATCAACCCGAGCACTGCACGGGTTCTAGGACACGCCCGTGTCCTTACCCGTGTCAACTCAACACGCCTGGACCACAGGCTGTGTACACTGTCTCGACACTCGACACTTCGTCGAGCGAAGATCATCGACCTGATGACACGGCCTTGGACACGACCGTGTCCTAGGCCGTGTGCCTTGTCTCGACACATTATCGACACCAAAGTGTCGACTTCCCGGGACGAGTGTCGACACGGGTCGACACGCCCTGCGACACGCCCGTGTCGTAGGCCGTGTGCCATGTCTCGACACTTCGTCAACTGCAGAGTGTCGACTTCGCGACTAAGTGTCGACACGGGTCGACACGCCCTGCGACACGCCCGTGTCGCAGGCCGTGTGCACCAAAGTGTCGACTTCCCGACTGAGTGTCGACACAGGCTTGACACGCCCTGGGACACGCTCGTGTCCCAGGCCGTGTGCCTGCTGCCAGAACCCAAACTGGCCCAAAACGTCCCCCTTTGCTCCTTTGAGTTTCGGGGCGTTACAACTCTCCCCCTCTTAAAAGAATTTCGTCCACGAAATTATATAAAGGAAAGACATGTACAAAACCAAAATTTGTACCAGAGCGGAACAACTCCGGATACTCGTCGAGCATAGTCTGCTCTCGCTCCCAAGAGAGCTCCTCACGACCGCAATTATCCCACCGGACCTTGACCATCCTGATCTCTTTATTGCGTAGCCGCTTGACCTCCGAGTCCTCAATCCGCACGGGCTTGACCTTTGTCGTTAGCCCACTATCCACCGGCACTTGATCAACCGCGATCACTTTCGTAGGCTCTTGCACCGCCTTCCGAAGCTCTGAAATGTGGAAAACATCATGTAAACCACTAAGCTCCACTAAAAGCTTCAACCGATAGGCTGCTTCACCAACTCGCTCCAGAACCTCAAACGGTCCAAGGTACCTCGGGCTTAGCTTTTTCAATCGCCGCACCCGCGAGACACCCTTGAACGGCTTGATCTTTAAGTATACATAATCGCCCACAGCGAACTCCACGTTCCTGTGCTTGGCATTATAGTACTTTGCTTGCCGGTCCTGAGCGATAAGCAACCTCTCCCGAATGGTTCGCACCAAAGAAGTAGCATCCTCCACTTCTGATCGCTTATACAACTTTGACTCACCCGTTTCTAACCAAGACAACGGCGTGCGACATTTTCTACCATATAGGGCCTCGAAAGGCGCCATCTGAATAGTCGCTTGGTAGCTATTGTTGTATGCGAACTCCACCAAATAAAGGTGGTCTTCCCATTGCTTTCCGAAATCCAAGACACACATGCGGAGCATGTCTTCCATAGTTCTATTGACCCTCTCGGTTTGCCCATCCGTTTGCGGATGGAAGGCTGTGCTGAATTTCAGCTTTGTTCCCAACATTTGCTGCACCAGCCTCCAATCATTGGACGTGAAACGCCCATCTCGGTCACTCACGATGCTGCGGGGCACACCATGAAGCCGTACTATGTTATCCACATAAAGTTTTGCCAACTTCTCCACCGGATCATCCTTCCTATGCGGAATAAAATACGACACCTTCGTTAATCGATCAACGACCACCCAAATGGCGTCGTTCCCCTTCTGCGACCTTGGCAAACCGTGCACAAAGTCCATAGAGATGTCGTCAAATTTCCACTCCAGAATAGGCAAGGACTTAAGAAATCCTCCCGGCTTTTGACACTCCGCCTTTACCAAGGCGCAAGTTTGGCACTTCGCTACGTATAGCGCCACATCTGTTTTCAAACCCGGCCACCAAAACAGTTTCTTCACATCACGGTACATCTTCGTGCTCCCCGGGTGAATCGAGTACTTGGTATGGTGTGCCTCGTACAATAACTCCACCCGCAAATTGCCCACACTTGAGACGCACAAACGACCGTCTTTCCAAAGCAATCCGTCCTCCACGACGAATTGGGAATTTGACCCATCCAGAGCCTCTAGCATGAACTGCTTCATATGAGCATCCATATCCAAAGCCTACCGAATACGATCAGCCAGGTCATATTGGACTTCAGTCCAATTCAGAACTGCTTCAGCACTTGATTGCCTGTCCACACAAACAATCTCCAATGCCTCCAACTCTCGCACCAACCGCTCATCATGCACCGATAGCCAATTGGCTTGAGCTGGGGCTCGGCGACTCAACGCGTCTGCAACCGCATTCCCCTTACCAGGCACGTAATGGATCTTGAATGTATAGTCCCCCAGGAACTCCATCCATCTACACTGCCGCGTATTCAGATCCTTCTGATCAATAAGATACTTCAGGCTCTTGTGATCGGTGTAGATATCAATCTTCACACCGTACAAATAGTGTCTCCACAGCTTCAAGGCAAAAATCACGGCCGCTAACTCCAAGTCATGGACCGGATAGTTCCTCTCGTGCACTTTTAGCTGTCTCGAGCCATAAGCTATTACACTTCCGTGTTGCAGTAGCACGCAACCCAAACCGCTGCCCAAAGCATCGCTATAAATATCATAGCCTTCGGTCCCATATGGCGAACTCAGCACAGGCGCCGTGGTCAACCGACACTTCAACTCCTCAAAAGCTCGTGCGCACTCCGGCGTCAAAACGAACTTATGCTCCTTCCTCGTCAATGTAGTGAGAGGTAACGCTATCCGCGAGAAGTTCTCTACGAAGCGCCTATAATAGCCGGCAAGCCCTAGAAAACTCCGGACTTCCGCTGCCGTAACAAGCTCAGGCCACTCCCGTATCGCAACAATCTTTGCCGGATCCACAACAATACCCTCTCCACTTACTATATGCCCGAGGAACGCCACTGAGGATAGCCAAAACTCGCACTTCGAGAACTTGGCATACAACTGATTTCTCCTTAGCGTCTCCAACACCAAATGAAGATGCTTGAAGTGATCTTCCTCACTTTGCGAGTACACCAAAATATCGTCGATGAAGACGATCACGAAATGGTCCAAGTACTCCCTGAAAGTCCTGTTCATCAAATCCATGAACACTGACGGCGCATTAGTCAGCCCAAACGGCATGACCGTAAACTCATAATGCCCGTATCTCGTACTAAACGCTGTCTTCGGGATATCACTCTCCCTTATTCGCAGCTGATAGTACCCAGCTTTGAGATCTAACTTCGAGTACACCGTCGACCCGACTAACTGATCAAAAAGATCATCAATCCGTGGGATTGGGTACTTGTTCTTCTCAGTCAGCTTGTTGAGCTCCCGATAATCAATATATAGTGTTGGGTATTGTATCCACAATTACCTGGATTTGAGGAAGCCACCTGTAAAGCTAAGATGAATTCACAATATATTTGATGAAACCTCTTAAGTTGTGCTTGCAGCTCTTCCACGCTAAGTGCACACCAATGTCAGGGTGCAGTAGGTCAATATACACGGGTCTGCACGACGTAATCCCTCGTTGAGCAGATCAGTGTGTTGGCCTACGTGTACTCTCTCTATTGGAGTGCACTTACTTTCAAGTACAGGGCCATGCTTATGCAAGAGAAGACAAGGAGCAAGGATGGGTCAAGGAGCAGCACTTGGGTGGAAAGACGAAAATTCGTCCAAGTAAAAGTCGACGAGAATCACCAAGTGATTCTCGCCGATTCGGCGAGAATCACTAGTGATTCTCGCCGAATCGTCGAGAATCATTAGTGATTCTCGCAGACTCCTTCCGGCTACCTTAAAATGGTGCCAAGTAAGATTCGGCGAGAATCACTAATGATTCTCGCCGAACCCGTCGCTAAGCAGGTCGTGAATACCAAGTGAAAATCGTTGAGAATCAACAAGGGAATCGTCGAGAATCATTAGTGATTCTCGACGAATCATCGAGAATCGTTAACTGATTCTCGCCGATTCGTCGAGGATCACCATTGATTCTTGACGAATTTTACTTGTCGTTTTCTCTGGATGCTGCTGGACCGGTTTCTGCCGCTGGACTAGTTTGAACCGGATTTTGGGGGTCTACGTGTGGGACCCACAACGGTCATATTGTATGGGTCTACAGTGTATAAATACATGGGTATTTTTGAACAGTATGAGGGGAAGAAAATAAGAAATACGCGAGCACGGGAAAACCCTAAATCGTCGCTTCCGCTCCGCCGTCGCCACCGCCGCTCGCGATAAGTTGGTCGCCGCTGTTGATCGCTTCTCTTCCCGATCTCCGGCGACAGAAGCTTAGCAAAGCTTTGAGTCTCACGTGTCTATCCAGAGATCTATTGTCTCTCGATTTGTTGATCGGAAATAACTTCCCCGTCCGAATCGATCGAGACAACCGATCCTAGTGTGACCGTTGGAAGACCAAGCTAGCTTCGCTACGAAGATTGGATCTCTAAGTTCAGCAGCCGCTCATCATCATAGCCGCCGATCCCGAAGCAAGCCGCCGCTCTTCTTGCCGCCGCCAGTTCCGGGGAGATCCTTTCCAAGAGAGACCAAGGTTGTAGACTCTTCGTTGACTTCACGAACACGTCGTCTAACGAAGAGGAACACCGTAGTCTCCAAACGAATTTTGTATCTCGTGTACATTCTATTTTACATTTGTTGTAAAGGAACGATTGTTCCGTGTTGTAAGGGTTGGGTGCAACCCGATTTGTGGGAGTGTTGACTCCTACGTGTGGAAGGGTTCCTTCCGTTAGTGCAGGGATTGGATTTCAATCCTGTTGGAGAAGAGACCGAGTCGTCCCTTGTTGGGAGATAGGTCGAAGGGGGAAAGTGGATGTACCCAAGTCGGGGAACCACTATAAATTGCCTGTGTATTCTGTGTGCTGTGTTTTTTTTTATTTTTATTGTGCAGGTACATTCGTAAATTCCGCAAAAGCGTTGCTCGTCACCTATTCCCCCCCCCCCCATAGGTGAACTTTGTTGACACTAGGTGGACTTTCACATAGCCTCAAGCTTCCGTCCTTCTTCTTAACAAAGAGGACCGGTGCGCTCCAAGGCGAAGAACTCGGGCGCACATAGCCTTGCTCCAACAACTCTTGCAGTTGAACTTTCAGCTCCGCCATTTCCTTAGGCGCTAGCCGATAAGGAGATCGTGACACAGGCTTTGCACCTGGCACTAGCTCGATCGTAAAATCTATCTCCCGCTGAGGCGGGGCTCCAGGAAGATCTGCGGGGAACACATCAGGGTATTCCGATACCACTGAAATACAATCCAACGCGGGCTTCGGCTTTGCAACCTCCACTAGTGTAAAGAATAGTTCTGCTCCGGCACGAACCGCCTTCACCACCTGAAGAGCAGACATCAACGTCTTGCTCGACCCCTTTAAGCCCATAAAAGTCGTCTCACGACTTGCTCCCAGCTTGACTTCCTTGCTACCGCAATCTATATGGGCCTGCTGCTCCGAGAGCCAGTCCATGCCAAATATGACGTCGAACTCCACCAACGGAAGTAAAGACGCCCGCAGGTTGAACTCCTGCTCCCCAATACGAATCTTAACATCGCAGATCCTATCCGCTCGCATCGAACACCCATTGGGCAACAACACATCCAACTTATCCTTCGCCATCGAAGAAGGGACTCCGATGCGTGATATAAATCATTCGGACAAGAAGAAGTGTGAAGCTCCCGTATCGAAGAGTGCTCGTGCCGGATTTTCACAAATCAATACAAATCCTAAACAAGCAGTGGTAAGGTAACATGTGCATAACAAGTATTTAAAGAAATTGACTTGCTATAAATTAAACCGTACCTGTCACCACATCAGCCTGTTTGATGGCCTCCTGTTGGCCAAGATTGTAGACCCTTGGTTGGGCCGGAGCATAATGGGATGCAGTCGACTCCACCGCCTTTCCCTTCTCTTCATAGGTAGCTCCCGGCTTCCTATCGCACTTAGGACGTCCGCTCCAACAGTCACGGGCAAAGTGCCCCATCTTTCCACATGTAAAACACGCGCCCGGGGTCCGACTCGTAGTCGCCCCAGAAGCACCAGAAGGAGCTGGACCTGAAGTCCTATGCTTCTTGAAAGCCCTCCGATAGCCGGACTTTGAAGGAGTCGACAATTTAAATTCAGACTTTCTATCACCCAAGCCTTTCTTTGCTTGCACATTCTTCATGTCCTTCTCCAAGGACCGGGCAGTATTGACCAAGGTTAAGAAACCCTGCGTCATTGGCCCCGAGAGTAGTAATCTCAACTCATCTCTCAACCCTTCATAGAAGCGATTAGTCTTGCGCTCCTCATCCATGATGGTGGACCTAGCATATCGACTTAAACGAGTGAACTCATGGAGATATTCATCCACGCTCTTCTCACCCTGAACCAACTTCAGAAATTCGTTCTCCATCGAAATCCTCTGAGTAGAAGGGAGGTATCTTGCTAAGAACAATCCCGAGAACTCTTCCATCAGAACGTCTATCAGTTGTCTACCTCTCAAATGATGCAGCTCCAATCCTTCCCACCACATTCTCGCTTCACCGTCCAAAAGGAACGTAGCGATGGTGGTCATTTGCCACTCCTCCATCTCCGTCGCTGTCATGACTCTCTTCACCCTGGAGAGCCAGTCTTCATCCTGAGATGGGGTTCCCAACCCTGAGAATAACAGAGGGCTAAAGCTCATTACATGCTTAAGCTGCCTCTCAGTTGCCCTCCTTGGCACCACCGGTTCCACAACCACTTGCTCCACTCTCCTTGGCTCAGCCTCTTGAAGAGGTTCCTGCTCCATCACAGGAGCGGGCTGCTGCGTTTGCCTTGCAGGCTGTGCATTTATCACGACCAACACCGCTTCAGCCACCAATCGAATATTCTCAGCCGACAGAGGTGTTGCAAGAGCAACATCCGGTGCACTACTAGCCTCAGAAACTCGGCGTTCTGACGGCCCAACACCACTTCTGGTCACCTATAGTGGTACAAAACACCGTTAAGCGACCAAATAAATTGCAAACAGCAATTATAGGAACACGCAGGTTCCTCAAACATGAGTATTTTTATTCCTAAGTGGACATTCATGGGTTCTTTTTACTGTTATTACGATGACGCACACAATGTGCTCACCACCCCTTAAAAAAAATTCGCCCACGAATTCAATTTAAGCCCGACCAAAACCAGTAGTCTGATACCAAATTGTAACGCCCCCTATCCGTCGCATAGCATATAGCCGTAGGTCCGGCCGGGGCCCGACGCCATATACTACAGACAGACCGGGTAGTTACTTATGGAAACCATCCAACCAATCTCAAACGTCCTACACAGAGCATTCTAGTGGAAGCATTATACAAAAGTTGCAATAAAGAACCCAGCATTAGAGCATGAATGTCCACTAATACAAAATAGGAATGTTATACAAAATACCCAAAATAAGCCTTAAGGCCTTACAAAATGTTTCACTTCACATTACATGTTTTACAAACCACGGCACGCAGGCCAGTCACACATGAATAAAGCAGTAAACACTTCCAATTAGGCCTTCAAGGGCCGGCTTCGCATTCGGGCTTTAGCCCGCTGTTGACCGCTTGGTCCAACTGCACCTGCAAGCAACATACCACCGCACGGTGGCAACACAAGGCAACAGTCAGCAATGCTGACCAAATTATAACGATCCCGCCCCCACCTCGGGGCAGCGATGCTCCTTCCCTGCATTTCATTAGCATAAGCAAGCAATATAAAAATAAAGCCATTTCAACACAGTCGTTGGCTCGCCCGGCCACACGCCCCGTGCTCTCAGGGCACATTCTCGGTGAACCGGTCGATGTCACGTCAATTAAAGCCATAGACATTCCGGACTCACCACCGCCACTTTGACAGCCAAACCTATGAGCAATTTGTCTTCCTGGCCTGGGTCACGACAATTTAAGCCATTGACCGCCGAAGACCCTAATCTATGCCAACGACAAGTGCCACGTGCCTTTAGGTCTCTTTAACCGAACGACATAGAACGGGTACGGTTCCATCTAACCCGTGCTCACATCGCAACGACAATTTAAGCCATTTGCGCGGGTCAAACTTCCACCGAGTCCCATTTCCATCACAAGTCACATAACCCGGTTATGTTCAAGTTGGCTCTCAGGCCACCAAGTTGGCAAGATCTCGTATCCGCCCAGTTTTCCGGGTGCACCTTTGGGTTAGTCCCCAAGGATCCCTGCTGCAATCTACCGTGTAGAAAACCCGAAAAACAACCAATAGCACAGAGTCTTCTCCGGCATTATGCAATGCAACATCACCGATCCAGACCAACATGTCCGGGTAGGCTTCACACATCATGCATATGTCCGTTCTCGCTTACGGACTCTAAACAACGGGGACTTCACATATCTACCCGAAGGAACGCCTCCAACTCTCCGCAAACTCGCGAGAGCGGGCTTCCTATGCAACGAAAGAGAGCTACTCATGCTCAAGATGAGGATCGTTACCCTAGAGTTCCTCTTTGGCGCCATTGAAAAGTAATCGGATGAAAAGCACCGCACTAGCTTTGCCTCCGTGGATCCGGAGTCGACTCGCGATTCGGAGCTTCGAAGCTCCTCCAATGGCGGGATCTAGCTCCTTCTTCCTCCCTTGGCTCTCTACTCTCTCTAAGGTTTTAGAAAGCTAACCACTCATGAAAAGTGAGGGTTTCTAAGTCCAATCCCGGGTATATCCCTTCAGGAACAACCCCCAGCCGTTGGATCTCAAAATAAGGAAACGAACGGCTTTGATTCGGGACTGAAATGCCCAATCTGGACCGAACACGGCCTGGCACACGCCCGTGTCCAGGGCCGTGTGCCTCATTCGCCGTCAAAATCGAATCACCTGGAACCTCACACGGGTATCGAACACGCCCGTGTTCGAGCTGACACGCCCGTGTTCCATGTGACACGGCCGTGTGGCCGGCCGTGTACCCCTATCATTTTTCCCCAAAATCAACCCGAGCACTGCACGGGTTCTAGGACACGCCCGTGTCCTTACCCGTGTCACCTCAACACGCCTGGACCCCAGGCCGTGTACACGGTCTCGACACTCTACACTTTGTCGAGCGAAGATCGTCGACCTGATGACACGGCCTTGGATACGCCCGTGTCCTAGGCCGTGTGCCTTTTCTCGACACATTGTCGACACCAAAGTGTCGACTTCCTGGGACGAGTGTCGACACGGGTCGACACGCCCTGCGACACGCCCGTGTCGCAGGCCGTGTGCCATGTCTCGACACTTCGTCGACTGCAGAGTGTCGACTTCGCGGCTAAGTGTCGACACGGGTCGACATGCCCTGCGACATGCCCGTGTCGCAGGCCGTGTGCCCAGTCTCGACACAATGTCGAGACCAAAGTGTCGACTTCCCGACTGAGTGTCGATACAGGCTTGACACGCCATGGGACACGCCCGTGTCCCAGGCCGTGTGCCTGATGCCAGAACCCAAACTAGCAAAAACGTCCCCCTTTGCTCCTTTGAGTTTCGGGGCGTTACATACTGAGAGAAGGATAGTCAATAGTACGTGCCCGCGAGAGAGTATCTCGAGTTCTCGACAATTCCCAAGGCTTTGCCGCAGCTCGCTCGCATGCTGTCCTAGGCCTTCTTAATCAGAAAATCAAATTCACTGAATTTTTTGAAGTAAAATAAAGTGGGGGTGGGCCCTCGGCGGGATCGGCCTCCGCTTGGCAAGGTCCCATGTCCTGGCTTGTAACAGTCCAAATTTCTGAAACAAGAATTTTTGGGTGACACGGCCTGGGACACGGGCGTGTCCCAGGGCGTGTCAGCTGACACGGCCTGCGACACGGGCGTGTCGCAGGGCGTGTCGAGGTATGTCGACGATCAGGCTTTGTCTCGACGATTTTTCGCTCGACGAGGTGTCGAGAGGGGGCACATGGCCCAGGACACGGGCGTGTCCAAGGCCGTGTCGCATGCTTGACGACTTTATCTCGACGATCGTCGAGTGTCGAGATGTGTGTGTCGAGTGTCGAGAAGTTGCACACGGCCTGTGACACGGGCGTGTCACAGGGCGTGTCAAATCGGGTCGACGAACTCAGCCCGCCGAAGGATTTCGACAGGGCGTGTCTTTGTGCCGTGTCAGGGCACACGGCCTGGGACACGGGCGTGTCACAGGCCGTGTGAAGTCTCGGGATGATTTGGGATTTTTTTCGCCCAGGCACACGGCCACAGACACGGGCGTGTTCGAAGGCATGTTGGTGACACGGCCCATGACACGGGCGTGTCCCATGGGCGTGTCACTGGTTTGGATAAGTCGGTTGACCACCGCTTGAGGCACACGGCCTGGCACACGGCCGTGTCCGAGGCCGTGTCGGGTCAAAATCTGTGTTTTTGGCAAAATTGTGGCCGTCCATTCTTTCAGCTGGGATCCAAGGGCTGAAGCTTCTTCCTCTTTTTCTTAAAGGCCGAAATCAGAGAAATGATTCTCATTTCCTTGGCCTTGAACTTTCTTCAAGTTAAGAGAGAAAGAGAGAGAGAAAGGAGGAGGAAGAGGAAAGGGGGGCTGCTGCTGGTGGTGCTGCGGTTTACCGACAAGAGTTCCGAAGCCGGCGTTGCGGAGGAAACGATCTTGTGAGTCTTGCAAGCTAGCGTTGAGTCCATGGCACCGAAGCAGTCGTCAAGGGTAACGACTCTTCTTCCTAGCCATGTGAAGGCTTCTTTTTGGCATAGCTTTGTGATTTCCCCCACCAAGAGGTGGCTGATTTTGGAAATCTTTGGGTGGATGCTTGAAATCCCCTTTGTTAGCATATACATCCGGAAATGGAGTACGGAATAGGCATGCTGTGTGAAGCCCATCTGGACAGGTTGGTCTGGATTGGTGATGTTGCATACGAACCGGAGAAGACTCCGTGATAACGTGTAGGTTAAGGAGTCTACGGGTTATGCCTGCGAAAAGGAGTAGCAGGAAGTACTGGGGTGGTAGCCCAGGAAAAATAGCTATGTGATGCTTGATGTCGTAGGGTGTCCACCTGTGAAGCGAGTAACAGGAAGAACTGGCATGATAGCCAGGAAAGACCCCTGACATTTGTGCTTGTGCGGCGTCCACCTGTGAAGAGAGTCACAGGAAGTACTGGGAGGCCTAGGAAAGACCCGCTGTTGTGCTAAGGAATTGGGTATCGAGATATGCCCAGGCTTGAATGCCAAGAACAGGATTGGTGAGATCGACCCGCGCCTTTGATATAGCCATGAGTACGCTGTACTCGGAGAAGGCAAGGCGATTTGAACAACGAGGGGTGGAGGATCCGACCTGCGCTATGTCCGTCCGATGTGAGGCCAAAAGGTGCGGTCTGTTGGAGCGCATAGCAAGAGTCTTCGCCCTGCGCGCCATGACACAATGGGGGGCTACGGGACATCCCGGTGTAGGAAGACTAACTCCGGCTGCACGCCATGAAGTAAATGCTCAAGAGATTTACCGTTGGGTGATGACTCTGATACGGTGGTGGGCAAGAGATTTGCTAGAACACCAAGAATGTGCCCTGAGTGCACGGACCGTTGGGCCGGGTGGCGAACGGTTGTGATGGCTTGTGTGCGTGAAAGCACATTTTGATGATATATATATTGCCATCCTTGTGTTTTGCTATGCCTGCAGGGAAGAATACCGCTGCCCCGAGGGGAGGGGTAGGGTCGTTATAATTTGGTCAGCTGAACGCTGACCGTTGCTTTTGTTTGCCACCATTGGGTGGATTGTCCCTGTACAGGTGCGGGAGAGCCGAGCGGGACGCATAGAGGTTGATGTTCCTGCTACTGTTGCTGCTGCTGCTTCTAGCCCTCAAAGGCTATCTGTGTTGTTGTGCGTTTTCTTTTATTGTGGCCGGCCTGCGCGCCAATTTGTTTAGGCCACTGTTTGATAGCCCTGTAAGGCCATAAGGCCAATGCTTTGTACTTATTGTACGACATTCCTATTTGGTATAAAATGTGAAGTTTTATGTTTGGACATTCATGAGGAGTTCAAGTTGTAGTCTAGGCTTCCGCTAGAATGATTTGTGATAGGTGCGATGCGCTACTCTGATATCATCCTGTACCTTCACCGCCTGTTTTGTGATATATACTGTGGGGCCCCGGCAGGACCTTCTAGAATATACCATATGAACGGATGGGGTTGTTACATGGCTTGCCAATTCTCGGGATTCGCCCCAGCTTGCTCGCGTGCTGTCCGTCATCTTATCGATGTGAGATCAACTTCTCTAAATCTTCCTGAGTAAAATATGGTGGGGGGACGAGGCGGCCCGATGGGACCTGCCTCCTCTTAGCGAGGTCCAAGGCTCTAGCTTGCCGATCTTCTGCCGAGCCCGAGCTGGGGCAGCGAGCTCGAACTCGCCCATGCCGAGCTCTCCTCTCTTAGAATGGCCAAGTTTGTTAGGAACTACCTGGGGGGGGGGGGTAAGGACTTCTCTGGGTGATCTTCAGCCCGTCAGCTCGTTGAGAGCCTGACAGCGGGATCTGCTCGGGGTCCACTACTAACACCATCGAGTGACTTCCAGCCCTGCCAGCTAGGTGAGAGCCTGACATCGGGATCTGCTTGAGGCCCAAGGATGACACCAAGTGACTTCCAGCCCAGCTAGCTAGGTGGGAGCCTGACAGCAGGATCTGCTCGGGGTCCACTACTAACACCATCGAGTGAGTTCTAGCCCTGCCAGCTAGGTGAGAGCCTGACAGCAGGATCTGCTCGAGGCCAAGGATGACATCGAGTGACTTCCAGCCCTGCCATCTAGGTGAGAGCGTGACAGCGGGATCTGCTCGGGGTTCACTACTAACACCATCGAGTGACTTCTAGCCCTGCCAGCTAGGTGAGATCCTGACAGCGGGATCTGCTCGAGGCCCAAGGATGACACCGAGTGACTTCCAGCCCTGCCAGCTAGGTGAAAGCCTGACAGCGGGATCTACTCGGGGTCCACTACTAACACCATCGAGTGACTTCCATCCCTGCCATCTAGGTGAGAGCATGACAGCGGGATCTTCTCGAGGCCCAAGGATGACACCGAGTGACTTCCAGCCCTGCCAGCTAGGTGAGAGCCTGACAGCTGGATCTGCTCGGGGTCCACTACTAACACCATCGAGTGACTTCCAGCCCTGCTAGCTAGGTGAGAGCCTGACAACAGGATCTGCTCGAGCCCCAAGGATGACACCGAGTGACTTCCAGCCCTGCCAGCTAGGTGAGAGCATGACAGCGAGATCTGCTCGGGGTCCACTACTAACACCATCGAGTGACTTCCAGCCCTTCCAGGTAGGTGAGAGCCGGATAGCGGGATCTGCTCGAGGCCCAAGGATGACACCGAGTTACTTCCAGCCCTACCAGCTAGGTGGGAGCCTGACAGCGGGATCTGCTCGGGGTCCACTACTAACACCATCGAGTGACATCCAACCCTGCCAGCTAGGTGAGAGCCTGACAGCGGGATCTTCTCGAGGCCCAAGTATGACACCGGGTAACTTCATGCCCTGCCAGCTAGGTGAGAGCCTGACAGCAGGATCTGCTCGGGGTCCACTACTAACACCATCGAGTGACTTCCAGCCCTACTAGCAAGGTGAGAGCCTGACAACGGGATCTGCTCGAGGCCTAAGGATGACACCGAGTGACTTCTAGCCCTGCCAGCTAGTTGAGATCCTGACAGTTGGATCTGCTCGGGGTCCACTGCTAACACCATCGAGTTACTTCCAGCCCTGCCAGCTAGGTGAGAGCCTGACAGCGGGATCTTCTCGTGGCACAAGGATGACACCGAGTGACTTCCAGCCCTACCAGCTAGGTGAGAGCCTGACAGTGGGATCTGCTCGGGGTCCACTACTAACACCATTGAGTGACTTCTTGCCCTGCCAGCTAGGTGAGAGCCTGACAGCGGGATCTGCTCGAGGCCCAAGGATGACACCAAGTGACTTCCAGCCCTGCCAGCTAGGTGAGAGCCTGACAGCGGGATCTGCTCGGGGTCCACTACTAACACCATCGAGTGACTTCCAGCCCTGCCAGCTAGGTGA